>CM054117.1:84967709-85457709 GCA_028673005.1 Tanypteryx hageni | reverse complement strand
TGAAGGGAGAGGGGGAAACAGTGGAGGGTGTCTATAAACACCATTTCTCTAAAGAATTTTTAGTTATAGCTGCTCACATGTATCAAATATGCATCCAATACTATCTTTCTCTCTTGAAACCAACGAGTTCTTCCCATTCAAGATCATATTGAACCACACGAACGGTGAAGTAACATGCTTTTAGTATTATATCGGATTTCAGTTTTGTCCAGTCTGCTGAAACATTGCACTGGAATCAATCTAGAAAGAGTAATAGCAATTGATTGTTGTATGTTTGTATAATTTCAATCATCGCGCAAAATCCTACATCGCTAAAAGAAAAATATAATTTTTGTTAAAACTTCTCAGACTATAATACGCGCCATTCGAAAGCGTGAAATAACTCTACTTATTATAATTCGCTGTAAAATAAGAACAATACGTGGCTAACATGGCAACGTGATAGCCGCAAGTTTTTAAGCCGTTGCCTTAATTGTTGGGCGTGAGGGGCGGATGCTTCTAGAATGTTCAGATTGACTTTTCTGCAGAAGATCGTGGGTGCTCCCCTCCCGCTGCATGGAATTCTCCTTATCTACTCGCATCTACAATGGAGGAGGAGAGAGAGAGAGGATTTCTCAAAATGAGACTGCTCGGGGCGCGGTGGGAATAAAGGCGGTCGGAGAAAGTTGAGCGCAGCTAAACGGGCCGATGGCAAATCGATCGACAGGTGTGGGCTTCAAGTCGTGACGCGGGAACGTTATGCGTAATAAATTGTGTTGGTTTTCTGCCACATTTTTTGCTTTTAAAATGTCAAAGCGGCCGCCATTGAAAAGAGAACGCATAGCTTTTATAATAACTTGAGGCAAATAAAAAAAGTTCAGTGTATCAGCTTCGATAAATTTTTTCGATGCTTTGACGGCAGCATATGCATGTACATGCGCATAATTATTCAAATCAGACTCCGAGCTGGTTTGTCGGTTTCTTGGTGACTGCGCAGACCAGCAAAAATCGCAACAAATTCTTAATAAATTTGTTTGATTAGTTTTCCACCATTTGATTTGATTGAGCAGCTATTATTTTAAACTTTATATTGTCAATATATTAAAAATGCATTTTTTAAAATATTTTAAATTAATTATTTTAGCAATAATATCTTTAAAAGAAGCATTTTTATTACTAATAAAATTATTCCAGTTTTGGACATTAAAAATATTCTTAACGAAAGAAGCAATCGTATAATATATCGTATTAGCTTTATAGTGTAGCTGCGTGCGTGCGTGCATCACATCGGTGTGGAAGTGGTCGATCCCGAATTGGTTAGAATCTGATTCTTTGTATTTATACAGATATAAACGTGAAAGCATCAGGAAAAGTTTGAAACCTCTGAAACGAAATAATTTTTTAAATAAAACCTTTCCCGTAAGAAACACATTGCGTCGCCGCATATATCCACAACATTATTTTATTAAATTAGAATTAAGATACAAACTTGAGATGTGAACAGTTGTATGGCCGATACGACGAAGCATATTTTTCTCGAAGAAAGAATCCGAAAAAAATTGTTTGATGTTAGAAAAAAACGGGAATTTTTCGAGATTTTATCAATGAGAAATTCTGATGCGATGGAAATGAGTCCAATACTTTTAAATGGCAAATAGCGGAGAAAGAGAGAGTCCAGGAGGAAAACGTGTACACGCTTACGGCGTAGATGGCATGGGCCGAAATTTAGTATCGTTGTTCTTTTTTCGAGCTTTTCTGAAAAGTGTCCGGTTTTGAGTCTCGGGAAAAATTTTCCTTCTTTTGCGGAATTTGCGCGTAATACACCTTCGGAACCCTATCGAATTTTTCGGGTTCTCGCTGACATTTTTGCTGCGAAAGTTCTCTTCTATCCGGATAAGTTTTTTAATCGATACCTGAAAGCATATAAGAGCGAGAGAGAGAGAGATAAAGTCTATTAATTTTTTTGTTAACCAAAACAATCTTATTCGCAAACGATGTAAACAAAAGAGCAGTGCTATCGATTCATTTGCGTGAGAACGTCTATTAGTCTCTGCCATGTGCTTTTCTTTCCATTCCTTTCTTTTAACCTTTAGTTTTTTTTCAGCTCGTTCGTCTTTTCTTGCAAGCGGAGCTGCAACGGGTAGACACGTAGTAGGTCTTAATGTACCTTTCTCCGATAGATATTTAAATAAGAAAATATTTCATGATATATGTTGTAGATATTGAATTACAAACAAGCTTAATCAAAATTGTGGTTTCTGCCTTAACTTTAAAGGAACTTCATATCCTTTTATGCTACATTAGATAGAAAGATAATCTCAAAATATTTCAGCGTTCTTAGCTATAACAAATGATATTAAAGATTCAGAAAGATGTAATAAAACATTTCTATTATATCTTGATAAATGTATATAACAGGTTTTTACAACAATGGGTGTATCAAACATCTGTAATCTCCGTAAATGCAGCTCAGTAAGCCACGTGGGAAGGTGTCGCACATCAAAGAAATGTAGCTGCGTCCAATAAACCGTGGAAAAATGAAATGTTTTACGGATTGACATGGCAGCATAACCTTGGTTTTTGTAAGGTATGTAGATATTTCGTCTCTTGGCTCTGAAAGAGGATGACATACAGTTACCGGACTATTTTCACTGCTGGAATGAAGCCAAATTCAACAATAAAGACACGTTCCAACCCCGGTCTTGACTTCAAAAAACACTCTCCTTGCACTCTGTCAATTCGCATTTATTTAGGAACTTCATATAGCGTGCAAAATAAAGAAGAAATACATTTTATGTGCCTTCTTAATGAATTTTTCATTGTGAATGGGTGAAAAAGTAAAAATTTTGCTCTGCATCAAAATGTTTTGATGATAAATGTCACTGAGACGAAGTTTTTTGTAGTTAAAGATCCTTTTGAATTTGATTATTTCATTAGTGTTACTAACAGTAAGGAAGATCATTAGTTGAGGCGTAATATTTTAAAAAATCTAAACTGATTTCGATTCAAAGTTGTATAAAGTAAATAGGATATTATTATTTTTTAATCACTTAAATGTGATGCAGACTGAGTACCTTAAAAAAGCTCATTGGAGTATTTAATAATCTAAAATAACTACACATTGCGATAAATTAAAGAAATATTATCCGCACTTATAACATTGTTACGATTCTTCGAAATATATATATATATATATCAACAAGCTATTAATTTTCTTATTTTCATACGCCCATATGCCGTTATTTAAATTTGTTTCATTATTTGTTTCCATTCGTTTTTCATGGCGATGATTCTAATACTACAGTTAACGGTTTATGCGGCGCTTTCGTTTTGCCTTGAGGCCATTTTGTCGCCGCCGTTCGTACAGCATGTCTTTTGAATCTAATCTCGGACGGAATGTTACATTAATGCTTAAGTGAATCCCGTTCGGACATGAGCAAATTTAGAAGGGAGGGCTTTTCCATCGAGAGAAAGGAACACTGATAATCCCGCCTCATTTTAGTCAACATTCTATCGCGCTTGATTAGAGTGCTTTCGCGACGTTTTCCTCTACAAATCGCTAAAGAAAAGCAGTAATCATCTCTTATATGATACGATTTACTGCACTGTTCATTGCCTCGTCACCGACGGGAATGAAGTGACTTTGAAATGACTCATAAAGCTTACCCTTTCATAATGTCTACTCGAATATTGAAGCTGAGGAATGAGATGATCCTTTGATTGGGCGATCCTTTTGACGATTAGATCTTGAAATAAACTGTCTCAGTTAGGATAACGTGGGGGGAAACAGCTCAAAAAAGGAGTGTTTTGCTTACGAGGCGACGTTCTGGAAATACCGAAACCTTTTCAAATGAAAAATCAATTAAAATAAGTTTTTAAAAATATTGTCTGTGACTATGATTAAGAATTAAGAATGATAAGAAGAAAAAGTTTTTGATGTGCAATTAAAACGTCTAGTTTTTCTAGAAAATTTTAATTAAATACAGACATGGAAACACGACGTATAGCAAATTATTTCGCTTCCTGTGCTACGCATTAATCTATGTAAACAGCCGATCTTTCGAAACTCTTATAATTGTGTCTTATTCATTATCATTTATAATTTTTTGTCGTTAATTATTGTTTTGGGTTGATTATAGTTCAGTTCATATCAGAAATTCATGCCTCCATTCTTATTGAATTTATAGCAATTTATTAAAGGGTACTGCTGTTAGAGCTAGGCTAATGAATGTTTCACTTGAATTTTTTGTTGCTCAATTTACGAATTTTGTTGTATTCTTATATATTGAAATGGATGCGCTTAAAATTTTTATTATTCCCAAACGAATTTAAAATGACACCATTTCATTAGAAGCGATAGATTTTTTCTCGCTAGTAACGAGATTTTAACAATAAAAGATTTAAAACAAAATTTCTGCTATCCATATCATAATTGATAATGTTTCCTACTTGATGAGATGAGAGCTAAATGTAGCAATGCCTTGAACGTAATTGATTTCGAGGTGATTTGCATTGCGATCAGTTACGTGAACGGAATGATAAAAGATTTTAACACACCTGATAATGACTATGTGAATCGAGACCTGGGTAATCAGTTTTGTTTTCGCAGTGGGTTTTGTACGAGGTCTTTCAATAATTTTTTTACAAAATTTTTTCTTAAAACTTTCAATATGAAATTCCACAAAGTTATGGCTAAAACAGTCGAATATATATATCGTATTTTAATACACTTTGTTCACCTCTGTATTCAGTTGAATGTGATAAGATTATATTGCAACATTTTTAAAGCGCAATTAAAAAAGACTTAGTCATTGCGTAAGAGTTGATTCAAATTGATGACGAAACCCTATATCAATAAATTGCAGTCCGTCTCCTTCAAAATTTTTTAATCAAAGCAAGTAACGATGAAATAACATAATTTTCACCTCGAAGGAACATTCCGCCCTTCATCAAAATACGTGACTTGAAGTAACGGGATCTCCAAGAAGTCGCCTTAAAGATCGCAATCGATACAAATCCCGGAATTCTGAAATTTTTAAGAAGCGGCAAAGGTTATCCAAAGGTCACATGAGTAACATCTATCTCAAGGTTGCAATTCGTGAAAAATTTATTTCAATGTCCCACCCATCATTGCATTGTTTTCTTCCGTATAATCTTTGTGCCGCGCCTGTTTCATAGCATTTAAATCATTATTATCCTGATTTACGAAATGAATTCGTAAAAGCGTGAAAAAACTCGTTTAGATACATAGCAGCAAGCGATTCGATTGAAATTTTAACAAACTGGTAAATTCAAGATTTTTTCAGCCATCAGACAAGCTTGGTAATTCCCTGTTGAGTTGATCGATAAATGCTCTCCAATATACATTGATCAACATGTTTTCAATAATTACTTTTCAAACGTTTTCGGTTTTCCAGCCACTCAGTCTGTGCAAATTTTACATATTAAACGGATGAACCGATGATAACATTTCTTTTATAAACAAAATAAAAATAATATCGTACGTACGTGGGTGTATATTGTTTAAAGTTTCCATAGCAGCGCAGCAAAGGCTCTTGTCATTATCTCTCTAGCACATTCTCCAATACTAATATCAACGCACCTAGCCGTATTTCGGCTAGTAATTGGAATACCCTTCTTGATGTAATGTTATTAAATATCATCTACAGAGACCCGTTTATTAAAATTTACAAAGGCCTGTTTTATTTCTCAGGAACAAAGAAACATTTTTTCAATTAGGGAAAAACGCAGTCAAATTTTATATTTATCAGTTAGAATAAATTAATTAAATTAGGGAGTCGACGACCACGTACAAAAATTCACAATTTTCAACAATGAAGGAATTCGAAGAAGTAAATTCTTCTGTCATGAATTTCATTATTTCAAATGTATCAAATTCTACACAAAATTTTAATCATATGTCCTTTAAATGAAAATTTAAAACTTGCTGTATCCGATATTTTTTAAGCCTACAATAATGCCAACTTTTAAATTAGATTGAAAGGAAATTCACATATTATTTTATAGCAGAAATTCGATTAATGTTAATGTAGCCTCAAACCTCTAAACGGTTGATTATTTTGAGCTCCTCCGCAGGAAGTAATCCATAAAATACAGTGTTATTATTTTTGGAAGAAATACGTTTGGAATGGGGTAAAATTCGCTCCTCCCTATTAGAGGTGTTCCCATCGTCAAAGGCGTTCCGAGAATCGACGCGAGGAGATCGCCAAAACGCTTTGAAGAAAGCGTGGCTATCGCACACCTCAAACTCTCGCGATTCTTTTATAGGCTTCCCTCCAAAACACTCGAACACTTCGGGTGGCCGACGCGACGCAGACTTCCTCTGCATACCGAAACAAATTTCTAAGAAACGGAAAACGGCATCGGAGAGAGAGAGAGATATAGAGACAGAAAATGACTCCTGAGCAATGCATATCCGGGTATACCGCTGATATGCAAAGCATCCGGAGCGCGCACCTGGCGTTTCGGGAAACGCAAAGGGGATGCCAATAGAATTTCGTTTTTCGTAGATTTTCGCGTGTTATAAGCCGCATGGACCAATATGCTCTGAAGTGCCTCATTACCTCGTTACGTGTCCTTGTCATTTAAATTCTACTATTAATATTTTCGTGGGGGTAAGATGAAATGACACGGAAGTTATGTAATCGCCGGTAATTATTATAAAACTCATTATTTATTTAATTTATCGATGGTAATATCTTTCCAGAGGGCTCAGATAGGCTGTCACAAGCATTAGGAAACAAACAACATGTAGAAAGAATCAATGATCTCTTCAATGGGATAAACAATTATTTTCTTATTAAAAATTTCTTTTATTATTCTAAGAGAATCGCCTTTTAAATCAATCGAATATTATTTTACTTTAAATCTTGCTCGGCTTTTTTCAGGATTACTTTTCAAAATCTACGGTAACTGATTCAATTGAGAATTACGTTAAAACGCAATGAAGTATGTGACGTTCGCCCGCTTTCTAATTCCAATTGTCCATGATAAAGCGAACGAGGTGAATAACTTTTAGAGATTTTGTTTTGAGACTTAATTATTGGCTTTCATAAAATCCTAATTTTTCGACTTGTTTGTGCAGTTATTCATTTCTGAGTTCGTTCTTTTCTTAATAAATATTTTTTAAACTCCAAATATTCTCGTTTCAATGACGTCTAAGACACTCCAATCAATTAGAACTTGTGTTTGTTTTAAATTGTGCAGAAAATAATTAATAAGCAGCAATTATTACTAAAAATGGAGTCAATGGGATAAAATGTATTTTCGATCCACTCATTTTTTACTAAAACTTACTTTTGTAAAATTATTTAAAATCATTTTCCTATTATTAAAAGTTTGCATTGAAAAGTACAAAACAAATAGAAATAATAACAATCAAATGGAGGTACGACAAAGGATTAACTTATTTTTAAATAAAATTTATTTCACTGCCGAAATTTTAATATTTAATGCGGAAAAAGACAAGATTGCATAATTTATATTAAAATTTGCATAATAATTAGCAGCCATTGTAGTCATGTGGCGAAATCTTAAAAGAGATACCGCGAATATTTCTTGAAGAGGTCCGGATTGTTTATTAGCAAATTTACCTTTGAGTTATAATACAAATTATTCAAGGGTAAAACTACAGGGCGACAAAAAAATTCGGAGAGATGAATCTATAGAATCATGTATTAAAGGTAATTTTAAGATTCGTGCTCTATGGCGACATATTCGACGATGAAACGTTTGAAAACAATGAAGTATGCAATGCTATCGCGACCTTTTTATTTTTGATTTGACCAAGCGGCGTGAAATGAGATTACTCGCGGAAAACGATCCTAATAGCGCACAATTTGGCAGGTTATATATTTCTACTTTTATGACCGCGTCGTATCACGTAAGCTCATCTGGTTTAAGATGTAAAACTGTACACTCATAAAAAATTTCGCTGGCGTAGTCCGTACAACTACTATTACGTGTGTTCCTCAGAGACGTGCCCGATTTCGGTACTTTTTAATTCATCAAAACCCCGTTCACGGCGGCCGCTAAAAATCACAGACGCCGGAAATCGATGCCAAAAAAACCGACGTGGCAGGAGAGAGATGGAGAGGATGGAATGGCACGCGTGAGAAGGAATTCTCGAAATAATTCCGCATGTGAGAGGATTCTGCATTGGCGTTGGAACTCAGCCCTGCGGGACCCTTGTGGCACGCTACCGTTACGCACTGTTAGGCCCCCGCGATCCGTAATACACGACGCTCCTGCCGGAAGAGATTGACGGAAAGATTATGAGGAAGATGGCGGTGCAGCGTGGCGCATGTTCGACGGATGACAGCAGAGGTGAGGGGGTAAAAATAGGTTTGGATATGCGTTTTGCTCGAACTCTTTTGATTGGCTCGATGGGTAATTTACCGTATTCAATCGCGTCATGGCCGCAGCCGTATGATTGCCGCATCCTTACTCTGTGCTTGAAAAATGGCGTTTGTCATTTTCTGCATTATTTAAGGAGGGTGTGTTTATCATAAAGATTTGGAGTTCGAACCTGCATTTCTTATTAAAATAAGCCACTTGCTCGCTAACGGTGAGCAGCCGACTGGTCTGAAATCTGGTACATGTCACACCTACAGCATCTGCGATTCACTTCCTGGAATATCAACCACACCCTTACTTACATACTGAAAAATTCCCTAAAAGGTATGGCTTATCTCTCAAGCGAATACAGAATCTTATCGCTGTGCTCTCCTAATGTCTGCAACATGCACGACAATCCAGGCGTAATATTTGTATTATAATATTTATTAGATATTATATCCCAGACTTACGATCGAAATTTCTGCTAATACTCAAAACCCGGCGTATAATATTTTCATACTTGGACGTATTTACATGCAAAACAAAGAAACCGCTACACGTTATTAACTGAGATTCGCAATTTCATGCGTTGAAATATTTAGTTTTTAACTAACATGACGAACCTGTGTTATATTATTTCCATTTTTTACACATCTGCAAATATTTTATAGAAAACCAATTAAAGATGATATGAGGAAAAAATGGCAACTACCAAATTTCAAGTCCAACAGGGAATCATCGAGGCAACCTTATTTCTAAAATCCAATTGACAATAACCATAAAAAGGTTGGGCAATTCAGGTGCGCATTTCGGCTACAAAGCTACCGTCATCAGTGGTTATTGATCGATAGAATATTCTAAAATAAAATAGAAAAATCATCAAGGAAACCCCACTGATGACGGTTGCTAACTCATTATCTTTTTGCTTCTATTGGAGAGAAATGATTTGCCAATCAAATTTCAAGGGCGCTCACCATCCTAATTTCTTCGCTCATTCTTTAATTATGTTTCTGAATCAGGTCTGTCGAGACAAATTAGTAAATGCATTTCGGTTTTATTGCTAAAAAGTCGAATCAGCTGCCTGGATCTAATCTCCCAATCTCTGAATCATTGTAAAAATTACTCTCTGAATGGAGGTCGGCGCTCACGACTGTGCAATTTATATCTGATCGGCTGTTCGTTCCGCCGCTTGGTCCACGGGAAGCTCGCGTTTATTTACCATCATTTCGCGTAATAAGACACCGGTTGTCGCGAAGCGTTGATTTACGATCGCGGAAAAATTCATGGCTGCTTCAGTTATCCTCAGCCCGTCATTAATCTAATGGTTGATGTTCGTCTTTAAGTTCAAATAGCCGCTCCTCCGCAGACTTCCGCATTTTTTTCGGGAGACAAACTACTTTCGTGACTTAACGTCCAGGATTTTAAGAGTCATTGATAACATTTGTACAAACATACTGTTTCTCACGCGCGTATTCATAATTGCATGACAAATGGGAGGGATTTCCGTACTTTAAAGAGCCTCGAGGACGATGTTTGTATATCTGTTTCCTTTTGAAATATCTAGCTCAATACGTCCGAACTGACGGTCGAATTGTGCCTATAATAGATAGCTTTACGGTATACCTTTATTCCCACGATAATAAAAAGCGAACGAGTCAAGCCGATGATTGCCACAATCTGCACCAAACATCGTGCAGATAGAATTATTTTCTTATGATCTTTGCACATCTTATATAAATACTTGACAAATATAAATACCCCGAGAGTAACAACATTTTTCAAGCCAAGCCCAATGTTTATTTGAAATCCTAACAAAAACATGGTGAAGGACATGTAAAGGCGATATGCTCTAAAAGTACATAACAAGTACTACTGCTCCCATTTTCCCTGTATCGATAAGACGGTCAAACGGAGAGTTTCTATGTACCCTGCGTCTGAACAACTGCGCCTTCTGACGCAGATGTGTGACATCTTTCATTGGAATGACGTCAATGAAGTCTTATCGTAAAGAACTAAAAATACGTCCTTTTTGGATTTATTTACCCTAAAAAATTCGATAAAAGATAAACTCGAAAAATATGGATCTCGCAATACGGTTTGAATCCAATAGAGCAGTGATTGTCAACATTTTTGTAGGCGCGGCACCCTTTCAAAGAAAAACGGTATTTCTGGCATCCCGTTTTGAAACGGTTGTATATTTTTACATTCGGTGTACGTAACGTTTGGCTGCATTCATTTGGTGTTATTGCATCAAAATAAATTCATTCGAAGAAAGACTGCTGCCCTTATGATCTGTATACATTTACAAATAATCGATTTATTTAGCAACATTTTTCGTGGGACTCCTATCGGTATGCTGCGGCACCCAGTATGGGAATCACTGCAGATATTGGAATGACATCTTCTGGAATTAGAATAGGTAACTTGACGCTGAAGATGACTGATTCGTAGACGAAATGCATGTCTGCTCTACGCAACAGTTTTATGGCTACATTTACATCGACTTTTAACTCTGCAATTCTACAGATTACTTCGATGCAACAAAATATCTCTCATGTTCTTCGATTAACTTCCTCGGTTCTCCTATCCGTCTACATGTAGCACATATTCCGTTGAAATTAAAATAAACGGCACAATATACATTGTACAAACTTTCTCATATACGTAGATACCAGAGGTACACAAACTGTGGTTCGCGAAAAGACTCATGGGGTTCGCGGAAAAAAATATGTTAATCATTATCTTCAGTGATGGGGGACTGGTTCAATTCAAAGAGTGTTTCTTTCCTTCATTTGTTTAACATAGGATTGAGTGTAGAATATATTTAGTTTTCATTTTAATATTTCTTAAATTAGACAACGAAGTTCTGACAGAAGCTTGTACGCGTAAATTAACAAAATTTATTTTTGTTGAAGAGAGAAATCGAAACCTTGACGAATTTGTGTCAATCTTTTTAGACTCAGACGCAGAATTTTTCGAAATGTTTTTTTTTTAACGACGAGAAATTTTAACTATAATGACAAACGCATTATCGCCACATCTATCTAAGGTTTTTGTTAGTTACGAGCGATATTTTGCTTTGATTATACAGTAACACATAAGTTGTTGAGAAAATGATTAAATTACTAAACAAAATGATAATTTGAAGTGCCTAAACTTGAATTCTACAACGCGGTATAGGACAATATTTTAATAATAAATTTTCAATCATTTTAAAAGTGTTATTTACAGGCAAAATTGAAGTATTTTAATTTCCATACCTGAAGGATGTTTAAGCACATACCAACCCTCTTGGCTACGCCACTAATATTCAAGTAAGGAAGATTATCCTTAAAAATATTTTTAAGGGGGGGTTCGCGAGATTTAGATTTTTATGAAAGGGGTTCGCGGAATGAAAAAGTTTGGGAACCACTGATATATACGTTTGGTCGACTGTGTACGCTTATAAAAGGAAAAAAGCTTATATATCAAAGTTAACCATAGTTTAGCGTATATTTTAATGCCACTGGACGATATATAGTAAGTTATTGGGACATATGGCTTAGTTAGTAGGTATTATTTGTGATATAAGGTTATACGATTGGGTGGATATTAATCAAAAGCCTTATAGACATTTTTGAGTAAATCAAATTTTGTTTCAAAATATCCTAGAATAAAGTACCCTTAATTGATCTGCAATATCGTTCATCTCTTCAGAGTGTCTATTATGAATGATATTATCCACAAGTATGAGATATCATTCGATTTAGTTTAACCGTATAGGCTGTAGTAAGATTTTAAGTGGATTGCGGTGAAGGCATGACGTCATGGAGCTTAGGTAAGGTAGCTTAGCATACATTGTAATGTCACTCGACGCCATATTGTGATTTTTATAGATATATGACTTAGGTATTATTATTTGTGACATCAGGCTCTACAATTGGATTGATTTTAATCAAATTTCCTGAAACCATTTTTGAGTAAATCAATTTTATCTTGAAATCACCAAGAATAAACTACACTATTTTTGTGCAATAACTTTTTTATGAAAAAAATGGTCTGCAATGCATCTTTTATTTATGTCCTGATCAGATAAGATACGAATATATTCCCATACACTAAATATGGTGTATCGCAGGATTAAAGAAGAAAAGAATTTCCTAATTCCTCAACGATTTCTGAATTTGTGAGGAATTTACCTTGCAACGAATTTGTCTTGCGACGAATTTGTCTCGCAACGAATTTGCAATGCGACTAATTTGCCTTGCGAAGGATTTGCCATGGGATGAATTTGCCTTGCGACGAATTTGCCTTGCGACTAATTTGCCATACGACGAATTTGTCTTGCGACAAATTTTTCACGAGACGAATTTTTCACGCGACGAATTTGTCATGTGACGAATTTATCCTGCGACGAATTTGTCATGCGACGAATTTGTCATGCAACGAATTTGCCTTGCGACGAATTTGTATCGAAACGAATTTGACACGCGACGAATTGCCGCGCGACGAATTGCCGCGCGATGAATTCCCAGCGAAGAATTGGCGGGACACCGACAGACGGCATGGCGAAAACCACTTATGGACTCAGGGACACTTAAAACGTGTATTTCTATCAAAATCTTGAAGTCGAATTTTTTTACGATTACAATACTTGCTCAATGTACTTCGTATATGAGAAAGTAAAATTCTTTCACGATTACAATACTTTCTCAATATACTACGTACATGATCAGTGGTGGAAAACTCCTTCAGTCAAAAATTATAAATATAATTTTTGGCTGAAGGAGTTTTCCACCACTGATCAACTTGGAGCCAAAGTGTTCATGAGCTATCATCTACTGTACTACGTATATGAGAAAGTGAAAAGAGCGGATGGCAGGAGACGCAATGCAAATTCCCAACATTCTCGCTTGTAGGGTTGAATATCATGATCCCTGATTGTTTTATGAATAAAGAACCTCGATATCGCTCTAACCTATTTCATGTTCGTGATCTTGTCTTCCTATATATGTAGGTACCTCCTCCATCTTGCATATCTCCAAAAGCTTCAATCTAGCGTTAAGTCGCCATTCCCCTGGAAATTCGCAGGGCACATTCTTTTATAATGAAATAACGCTTCGTTTTGAATCCCCAATTTCTTTGCCATTCTAGCTATCTTCCGCTGGGTCCATAATAATCCTAAGGGTAAACTTTCCCCTCTATTCATATGATCAACCTCGGGGTATTCTGTTTGCGTCGCTGTCCGATCATAAGTAGGCGGGAGCATCTATTATCCATTAGCTGGTCCTTCGGAATTGTTAATCCATAAAAGTCAATCTAGAGAAGTAAACTATAATATAAGTCTCGTGAGGCCCCTGTCTGCCTCAGCATGGTTTCGAGTAGTCCGCGTTTCAGTTCTTGTCAAAACCGCATCCCCGGTAAGCATTTCAATGACTGGATCACAGTGTCGTAGTTCCGTATATGTTCTTGACTCCAAGAAGCACTAGCAAAAAATTTTCCCCTCTTTAGATAGGTACAATTGTTTTAGTCTCTTTACCACATAGTGTAACTCTTAAAATAATCCCTGTTAATGAAAACAGAAAGTTACCTGTATCGTATAGTTTTAAAATAGTAATATTTCGGAAATTAAAGAATTTAATGTTAGGAATTCTGTTTTGGCCAATATCCGTTTATATATAACATCTTTGAGTTTTTAACGATATATTTGAAGAGATTTTCTTTCATCCTTATTATGACCATGCATCGAAAAATTCATGTCCTCTTTGTAACTTAATTTAGAAACGTTGCAAAACGATCCGGAATTCCAGTCAATTTTTAAAATGATATCGCTATATTAGATTAGTCGTGTAATAACCTCGTAACGATTTTATTTGTGCCTCTCCGGCCAATGGGATACACAGTTTCCCGATAATAGAACGGAAATTCTTCGCCGCGATTGGTCGGATTATCTGGGTCTTTGGCGTCTCAGCCGTCTCTCTAACCGAAACCCGGTTTCAACCGATCAGGATGCTGCTCATTCCATCAGACCAATTGCTCTGTTTGCTGACCTTTAAAAGCTGTCCGGCCACGGCTGCGATTCTCAATCGATGACTCAGTTCCTTTATTTGCGAGTGGCCTCATAGAGCAGCGGATGAACTCCGTTAGTCACTTTTCTGGACTTTTGGGAGCGGTCCTACTCCTCCGCTCATTTCCAATTATCGCTCTACTCATCCGCGACCACCTATTGTCTCCTGTTTCCTTGGAATCAGAAACCTATCACACGCATTTATTTCGATTTAAGTTGGGGTACACTTATTAATTTAATAATAAAATCTGACCCCTCTGATAATAGATAATTTTTCTGTAGTAAATCATAATTTTCATTAATCACAACTACATATTCATTTCACCTTTTCGTAGATCTCTTGAAGCTGAGCGATATTAGGGTTTTTCCATAAAGGTTTAGAAAACTACTGTACGATTTGGATCAATGGTTTTTTGGTCCTACTACATAAGATTTTATATATAAGGTCTTGGCATTCTCCATTTTTCTTCGATGCATGCTGGTATATACCATGACCCCCTAACTTTTAGGTGAATTTAAACTCTAAAGATAAAAAAAATTCTGAGAAAATATATTAATTGATATTTAGCTTTCAAAACAATGAATATAAGAGCGAACGAGTGTCAGAGTTTTATAGCACACTTCAGACCTGCTATATTTCCTTCTTAGATTAGGATACTTTTTATGCTCCAATCCAAAATATTATCTCTCTCTCTTAAAATTAAATTTGGATTCATTGTGGTATTTATGTCTCGATCCGTATGTAATTCTAATCGTCCATTATTATTCTTAAAATCTCATAAACTGATTCGGTCAATTTAAAGGATCGATCTGTACACGCTCTATAACCTGCAGGCTGAATGAGAGTAAAATTGCTTGCGAAGCGTTCAATATTCCAAGACTAAACACAAATGTACGAATCATTTAAAACACTAATTTTCGAGCCTCCTAAAAATATATAAATTATTATATTACATACAAATTGCATCACGATTAAATAGGTACACTATTTGGAAAGTAACTAGGTAATAATCTGAACGGTAAAAATCCAATTTTGGAAAATTTTAAATTCTTAGAATAAAATATTTCCGAACCATCGTGCTACATTTGTCACGTATAAGTGTATAGAAATAATCTAAATAGAAATTTATACGCAAATAATTATATGCATAGTTATTTTTATGCATACAATTAGGATTAGAAAAAAGACAATTTGGAAAACTAAGAAAAATGAATGCTAAATTTTTGGATTTAATTACATTCTCGTTAAAATGTATCGTATATAACGACATATAACCATATCACAATATATTAGGACAACCTATGTTAATCATAATACAAATTTTTTGTACTTACCATTGACGGAGACAGTCCGCCCTTTCGCTATAGTTCCATCCAGGGAAATGGTACAGAGGATAAAAAGAGTCTTGATTTCCAACGGAGAAAACCAGGAAAAAAGGAATATAGATGCAAGTATGAGATTAATGCGCAGTGGGAATTTCCAGGGATTAGGCTAGCATATTTCGTTCGCAAAAAATTCCGAGACTTTTTTTCCGTTTTCGAGAAGTCCTTTTGAAGCCAGAACTACGTATGAATCGGTTTGATTTTATTGTGGCAATCCTAATTGCGCAATTCCGCATCTGGAAGGGGAAATTACGGAAAAGCTTCGAGCAATACCCGGAAAAATAAAAAATAAATGAATTCCATTAACATAGATGGAAAGGTGTTTTCCTTTTATTTCTCTTATGTCGATCTATTAATGCCTTATTAAAAATAAATTGAAATGTCTATTAACCACATATCTTGAATTCACGTGAATTTAGTAAATTCTGTCGGATACATAAACATTTAGCTGTTTCAAACTTGATTTATTACTTCGGAAAAAAGCTGAATATTCTGATATAAACGATTAATTTAAACGATTTTTACGAAGCGAATATAATGTCTAACTTGATATCGAATTCCATAAATTTAAGGTTAATTCAGCTAATGCTTAGAATATTATTTAGAAAAATACAATCGCTTACTCACCAATGAAATTCATTTTTTTTTGCATTTATAATTAAATTACTACAATAGCTAACATATTCGATGATTTATCCAATTTATCCAATGAATGCTACGCTACATATGTACTAAGGAGACTTAGTTTGTTGTATTAGGACGCAAACTTTGGCTACTGTTTGTAGCCCGATATCAATCGGCAAAATCGAATGATAAAACACCTTATTTCCAAGTCTGTATTAATTATTCATTTTCCTTTTAATTTCCAGCACAAAATTGTGCGATAATATATATATATATATTATCGCACAATTTTGTGCTATATATATATATATATGAATGCAACTGAAAATAATAATATAACTGCAAAAAGCGTTTGAAATATCTTGATCTGGCTTACGAATTGTTCAAAACTTAGAAAAAAATACGAACTGCTGTTTGCATCGAGTTTCAGTAAACTAAGGTCAAAGAAGGTCACTCATGCAGTTGTTACATAAATAATGCATGTGTCTCTGTTTACGTCCATGACTTTGATATTTTTTTATTCCCCACCGACTAGAAAAAAGCAATGCGATGCGATAGATGAAACTCGTGACAAAGATGGAGGATTGGATAACCCCAGAATCTTACAACCTGGGAAAAACACACGCTCCTAATGGTGGTCGTTGGGAAATACCACGACCATGAAAAGTTAACAAAAACGGAGGAGGTTTCGCTAAAAAAAACGCTATTCTCCTGAAAAATAAAAACAATGTTACAAATGCTCTTCCGGCGATTTTCTTTGATAGATGCGAAAACCCATCAAAAATTAATCGATAGATATTCATTTAACTTCTGTCTGTTTAAATTACAGGATGTTACGATATTAAATCTGTACACTTGTAAGCTGTATTTTTTCCTATATTATCAAGAATTATTTCATCTATAATTATATAACATATAGTTATATTATCCATAATTATGTTGTCAATATATTATCTATGATTAGGATTATTTTTGACGGGCACAAAGTTTGTTTCCTCCTTTCGCCGTGAAGATTATTATTTCCTGACTAAAAGCGTGGGCTTGTATTGCGCATATCAGAATTGTGTTTTTGTCGGTAGTTTTCCTCGGGGATGCTAAACGGAAAAAACGAATTCGCTCAGCTTCGGAAACGCAAATGACGCAACTTCGTTTTTGAAGTCTTTTCGCATCTTGCGATTTTAATCGACCTCTAGCACCAAGAGGAATCTGTTAAGTCTATCGGTTGGTGAAGAGGGGTGTGTCGCACGAGACCCGTGCCTCGAGAACCGAGTATGAGATCACGCAGCAATTAAGAGCGTCTGCTCGGAATGGGCCCGATGGAGCGGTGGGAGGGTTAACGTTGGGTGAAGAGGAAAAGATTCGCGCGGAGGATTACAGTGATCACGTTTCGGAACGACGTGGAAGAGGGAAAATTGCACCGCGGAAGGGGTTTCTTGAAGGCGTATGGCGTTGACAATTACGCACGCTTTCGTCCCGATAGAGAGATGCGTGCCGCGCGAGAGAATTTTTTTTCCATTCAAGTTCACTTTTTGGATCTACCCGGAGACGAAAAATTTAGGAATGACGCGGGTTTAAAAAATAGATATATATATCCGCATGAATAATTAATCAAGGCGTGCGTTGATTGCTCCTCCTGCGAAATGTAAATTGCGGCGGAACGATTTTAGTAAACCCCATTCCACATTCCTTATGCTCTGTAATCCTTTTATATAGCTCGTACGTTTAGAAGGGGAAAACCTTTCGTGAATATGTATATAGCTTGCATACGTTTATCAGCTTGGGCTGTTATTGTTGCCGTGCCTTGTCACTATTAGTGAATTGTGGACATGAGGAAAAATCATAAATTCCTCAATTTTTGACATCCTAAGCTGACTCTATTGAAGTTATTCAAGTGGGTGTTTCAGTCATTTAAGTTCAACTAAGGTAATAAAAAAATGTTCACGATGCAAGAAGTAAACATATAGTTCAACTGATATAATTAAATCGCATTTAAATTACATTTTAGTTGCAATGTTATTGACCTGTTTCACGGCAGTTTTAGTGCAGATATTCATTCTTGAAAGTAAGATTTTTATTTTTCATAAATAAGGTTTATTGCGTCTAAGTTTAGAAATATGCTGGAACATATTTTAACTTTGACGTTTCTACCTCGCAATGCTAAAGATATTTGATGCTCCCACTAGTTTAAATTGTTAAATAAATATCTCCCTACTTGAAACAGCAAAAAACTTTTCGCCACAATAAATCCATCAGTATATTCACCAAAAATAAAGACAACTCTAGATCTTCAATTTAAATCCATATCTAACGTAAGCCATAAAGAAATATGTAGGACTAGAGATTTTCCTTCGCAACTCCCTTTGGTAATATAAAATTCTTTAAAACGACACATTCTACATTTCTCATTAATTTTGTCGCGATTTCCACGTCATCATTGATAAGCTAATGTACTTATTAATGTAGAAACCTTGCGATAACTATCGCACAGCCCCTATTTAGCTGAAATTCTTAGCATAGACTGCTGACGTATATCCTCTGACGTGATCTTGGATAATCTCTCTTTTTTATCTGAATTTCATGAATAGCGACCCTTTTACTCCGAGATCTTAAATTTCTTTCCTTTGATTTTTTTTATTCCACTCAGAAAATGTTCTAAATACGCGATGCATTGCATCAATAGTGTGAGATGTAATCCATCCCTCGTCCCCTCACATAACATACCATCCTCCGTCGAATTTGCTGCGCAAAAAATTCTGGAGATTCCATGGGCGCAGATATCCCAATATCACACATTACCGACTATTTTTGGAACGTAACGTTCAAATCCCCGTGGTTACTCCGGGGTGCGGCCCAGAATTCCGAAAGGGAAGCGACGAAAATTAGGAAACCAAGGCGCGTGACGCGACGAGATTCGAGGGATAGACCTCAAACTCCGAGGCGGAGATGCAGATTCTCGAACAGGGCGGTACATTGTGAGGCGGCGATTCTCCGGAGGCGGAGACGTGCGTCCAGGGATTTCGAGGGAGAGGGAGCAAGGGAGGATATATTTTTTTATCTTCAGGGGGAGCGAGGCGAGGGGCAAAACCCTTAAACACGACGCCCATGTGTCCGACGAGATCATGAGTACGTTGATGTAAGCCTGCTCGTGTGCCAACGCCCGTCCCGGATAAATAATTGAATAGTTCCCAGAACTGTCGGCGCCTGCTCCCTCAATCTCCTCCTGCCCCCTCCCCTCTCCCACCCCTTTCCCCTCCTTCCCCCTCCCACTGGCATGGAAACGTAGCAGAGGAAGGAGGCGCACGGAATGCCGAAGGAGGGCGAGGGGGAAGGGGAAGGAGGTGTTATAAGAGGAACCGAGGTTTTGGGCTCTCCGACACTCTTTTACAATCCGCCGCGCACCACTGGATCCTCAAAGGTGCTCCATCTCGCTCAGAAGATTCCGTCCCGACCTCGCACTGTGTGAACGTCCCAAACTCTGTGACCCTGGAAAAGACGCGGTAAGCTATAGAATTTACTCTTCCAAATAGGTAATGTATCGTTTGTTTTTATCGATTCGTCAAACGTAGGAACGGAATTCAGCCAACATTCACCTGATAGTCATTCAATGCGCATGGTTGAAGTTTTTTTTGGGATCCGGGGTAGGATATTCAGGATACCGAAGAGGTGGCGGAATTATCCTGGTTTCCCACAGTGCAATGACCCTTCTGAACATTTCTCTGAGTGTTATCGCGCTTATTAAAAATATCGGTCCAACGTGTCGCGATGTTTAGGTTTTATTCCAGTTTAATGATAGTAGTGCTCACAGATAATTATTTACCAGCAATAACAGAGATGCTGTTTATTATACGATGTATAAATTTTGTTTTTAGTGAGTCTAAGTTCATCTATATGTATATCCATACAATCCAGCAATATGCTGAAATGGTCTGTAGCACGTAACTAGAGAACATCATTTTGAAAGCTTGCCTCTGTTGCATCATCTCACCCGTCTTAACCCCCGAGGAGTGTTTTCACCCAGTAGTTTCCTTTGATCACGCATAGAATGCACTTGTGATGACTTTCACTCTTGAGTACCTTTCAACCACTTAGTCGGCAGTTGGAATTGGTAGTGAAGGGAGCGCCTTGAAGTGTTAATAAGTTGCAGCTTCTGATTTCCCGCCAGTGTAGTCATACCTTGTTGGAAAACACCCAGTGCCCCTTCCGGTGTTACGGTTTTTTCTCTCCTTAGAATGCTCTTTTTATTGTTTATTTTAAAGGTAAGTTTCGTTTGTTTTTTGTTTCTGTCATTAATTTCTTATTTTATTACATTGAGATAAATTTTTTTAATGTTTTGCTAAATTGAAATTTCTTTTTGAAATATATGCAGTACCAATCCAGGCTATATATATATATATATATATATATATATATATATATATATACAAATACATAGTAGATTTAAGAGGGAGGTGCCCATTCAGGTATTGTAAAATGCATAGACATATTATAATGGAAATAAAAGAGCATAGTGAAATAAAAATGAATTTTTTTAACCACTGGGTGTAAAGTGCCACTTCTCGTGGATTAAGGATGGAAGGAATATCGAAAGAGTTGAGAATCATATGCTATTCCTCTCTCTTTTCCTCGTAATCGCACCTTCCTGAAATACCTTCAAAAGACCAACTCATCCGTGAGAAGTCACGTTTATTCAGTACTCTTGATATGTTCATAATAACACAAGCAGGAGAAGTTGTAAAAACCGAGAGAGAGAAATGCGTGTTCTTTAAGACAATGCTAGGAAGTAATAACAAGAAATTGGCGCGTCGGTTCGGTGACCATCGCTCTCTCCCGCTCACCGGTCTTGGTTACTTTATGAACCTCACAACGACGCAGTATACTGCTCGGAAGCACCTCTTCTGACTTCAAGCCAAATTGTACCATTCAAGGTTTTTTCATCGTGATATTGTTTCCGTCCCGTTATTCTATTACTTTTTCTGCGTCATCTCCAGAGATGAGGGAAGTTAGCATAAAATGGAAGTCGGACGAATATCGTCCCTGAAGCTTACTATTAAAAAAGCATATTTTAATGTACCTTTAATATTTTTAACTGTATTATTAAAATATTATGGTACATTTCTACATTAAATGTAGCTCAGCGATTATTCGACACACTGCGACGACGATAAAATCTTGCGGTAAAATTTTAATCATAACAAACTCTCAATATGTCTTGATTCAGTTAGCGAGATGAAATACTTTTGCGAATGAGATGTACTGTAAAGATGATATTATTCTTTGTAAGACTGATCTCTTGAGAGTATACAGAAACGTACAACGCAGATTATAATTAGTAGATATTTTGTACATATTAATTTACTAAAGAAATAAGATATAGACACTTAATATACAATATGAGATGTATCCTATGGTAAGGATAGTTTTTTTTAAACTTATCTTTCTGGGAAAAGGTAATGTTTCGAAATTTGTCAACAGTTAGTTATATATACAGTGCTATTATTTATAATTCTAAAACTTTGGGCGTATTTCGCAATATTAATAGTATTGTGAAGAGTCCTCAAACAACGAATTAAACCCTAAAATGTGTTTAGTCCTACTAAACTAATAGATTCAAGCTAAGGCGGTTCCTTGGAAGTTTAGAAAGTTTAGAAACAATACGAGTTTTTTTACTGATTGAAAAACCTAATAGGCTCGAAAATACATGCTCCATTTATTGGAAATATTTAATTATTGTAATTAAAATAAAATCGAGGCATGGTAGTTTAACAGCATTAATGTTATTTACTTTTTATTTTATCCATTATAATAGAAGTTTGCTTTTCACGGCCAAATTTATCATTCCCGCGGCATAAATACATTTTTTAACCTTTTCTTTTTAAGTTTGACCGAGAGGTCGCGTTCTAGGCGACTGAAACTTCCAAAATCTTTCCAAAAAAGGAGAATCTCACAGAGGAAATACAACCGCTATCCCTCTGAGAAAACGCTTTCTTAAACATTTAAATATCTAAATTGCGATACGAACCCGGCAGATGCTACGAAATCTCCAACGATGAGAAGGAAGGAACGATAGGATTTTCCCCGCAATGGCTATCCGCCCGTAGAAAGACTAATGAAGCGTGAAAGTTAGACGGAAAAGGAATATAAAATTCCGCATGGTGGCTGGTGCGCATGCTACTGTTTTGTTTTTCGCGTTGTATTTTTGTTGGAAAACATCACGTCAAACGCGGAAGGCGAGGCATTTCTTCGTGGCTATGACTGGGTAAAACGGATTAAGTCATCAAACTTGCATTTTTTAAAAAAGAAACTATGTACTTAACCAATAAGTTGGCCTGAATTGGCAACGCTGACGTCATTTCAAAATTATTAAGAGAAAACGTTTCTTCTTGACCCGCAGATATAATTATTGCTGATGACACCCAGTAGCTATTTTTACTGCGTCGCCAGTATAAGGATATGGTGAATGTATTAGAAAATATAATTAAAATTAAATATTAATTGGTGGAATTAATGTGTGATTAATGCTTACAAAAACAAATGTTGCATATCTATATCTTTATATTACACATTAATTTAACATGTTGGTAGGTGTGCCATTTACCAACTTGTTCCTAGAATTTTTCACTTCTAATTATTATCCCGGATAATCATTATAAAAAACGAATTTATTTTGCATATAGTTTCCTCTTGGCAGTTTAATCCTATTAAAGGGGTTTCCTAAGCCCTCCTCGGCTAATCCCAATATGCCCTACTTCTCTATATGTTACAGGCTGCATTCATTCTGCCTTTTGAACGCGAAAACAAGTGCAAATCCTCTAACAACGACGTCAAGCTTGACTATTTGGATAGGCAGGATGACTGAGTAAAACAAGGAAATATAACGAATGCGTGGTTGAGATTATCCGTTAAAGAAGCTCGACAATTTAAAAACTTCCATCGCGCTCGTTCTCTGCATTTTTCTCCATTCTTCCTGGCGGCGATCTTTAGAACTTTAGATTTCACTCCCGACGCCTCTCGCAGCCGATCGTGCACGCGACCTGCGCGTCCGACGTTGAGATACGTTCGATTGTGCATCGCATGCCACGAACCGCAACCGATATCGACCTCCTGAATAAATGACCGTAAAGTCGATGTGTCATGCGAAGCTTCTTTTTGGATCGGATAAAATGCGTCGTTAGCCTATATAATTACTTCAATAGCTGCTTTTTGAGTCGAATAAAATGCGTCGTAATCTTATGTAAATACTTCAGTAGTCAAATAGATATTCAAAATAATTATTTTACCTAAACATCTGTTATAATTGTCTTATTAAAAACGCAAAGAAAAAATCATTAACAAGTAGAAAGTTATCCGTGAACATGGATAAAATTAGCGCGTCTTTTCTACTATCATTAAATTCGGTAATGTTTTGTTTTATCTCGCTATAAAGATTTCTCCCATTCACCTAATTGGAGAACTCAGGAGAATTTGGAATTTGGTTATACGCGCAAATTTAGCTTATTTTATATTTATATTCGAAATGTACGCTCAAAAAGTCAGATTTCCATCTTTTATACCTTCAGATATTTAATTTTTTAAATATGTCCCTCTCCGACCGTGCATATTTTTCAAAACTCAAATCTAAAGAAATGCAAATGGCAGCAGTATAGAAATCTACGCACCTAGGATATTATTCGACAACCAACGTATATCGGACGGAGGGATAATGAGGACAAGATTCGCGAAATAGATAGTAGGACGGAGAGGTATAAGGAGTCCTTTTTCCCTAGGACAATACGTGACCACAATAGATAACTGTAAATAATAATTAGTTAGGAACTTGGTGCGCGGCACCCCCTGCCATCCACCGTCAAGGTGACTTGCAGGGTAATATGTAGATGTAGATGTAGTTTCATCACTGTGTCATTTTCGGTATCGTCACAATTTCAATTTAAGCAAGTACATAGACTAATAGGCACCAAAGTGAAACTATGTGAGCGCATTTAAAAAAACGCGCTAAAATTCAATGAAAAAAGATAATGCAAAAAGAAAAATAAGAGAAATCATCTCAACAAAAAAACATGTAATTACTGAGTTGTGGTTTTAATTTTAGATTAAGTTATTATTCTAACAAATCCCAAAACCCAAAGGTAATAGTATCCAATGTAACAATAGTACCCATGCAAAATGAGCACTGTCCAACCGGCTGGGAACGTGGATGTTACCACGAGGTGCAGCCTTGTTTGGGTAAGATATAACAAACCCCGCGAGAATTTCTCGCGTGGAATTCTAAATTGCAGAGTAGCATTTATTAGTTGAAAAATCCAACTGTATCACTGTAGCAATGACCGGCGTAGGAATATGGAAAGAGTGATCGGTTTAAATGTCTTCGTTGCCATGGAAAATGTCAATAATGCGCCCACAATTCAATCTCTCGCTTTCTCTGAGCTCGGATAAAGCTGGCGTTCCCATTCCGGAGAACGGAAAGGTTTTATTTTCATTTAGTTCCGAGAATTCAATCCGACACATGAAGGAGCGAGGAAAAAGAAAACGAATTACTGGCGTGACTTTCTCTTAAACTTTTGCAATTTCATCTCAGTCAGTCTCCCGCATTGTCTTTTTTACCCCGTGCATGCACTCCGCGGATGATTACGAAAAGAGGGAAAAATTATCGTTTTCGTTTTCTTGCCGGAGTCGCGCATTCTTGAGGCGGCCACGGACGCCCTGCGTGACTTGCGAAACTGACCTCCGGCTATAGAGATGCTCGTTCGAAACGCACCCTTGATTCGTGTGGTGTTGCGGAAGACTCGACTTTTGGAGATTTTTCATTAACCCATTACCCCGATAAACCGGACGGCGGATGGAATAGTATTCTGTAGCCTTGGTAGACGGGTGGTCAGAGTATCTGCCCACGAAAACTAATGTCGCGGGTTCGGATCCCATCTAGGACATGGATTGTTGATATTTAGATTTCACTGTAAATTGGCCCTTCGTGTGCTGCATGGGAAATATTAATTAATAAATAAATAAATATGATGAATATGTGTCATATTATGGTCTTTTTTTATTCCTAATAATATAATCGGCTAAATCTAATTTATCTAGTTTCTTTTGCATATATCCTAAATAAATGAGTGGTAGCGTTTTAATAACATCGTTGCCATATTTGGTAGGGGATGTCACTTCACCAAACAAACTACCTAAAGCCTCTTATTAGCCTGCCTAATTGCGTCCGTGAAGAATGATCTGTAGTATTTCTACGTTCTAGCGGCTATTCAATTTCAATTCCATTTCCACGCACGGTATATAAACGCCTGATTAAGTATGTTGTGAGAATAAAAAATTTCAGATATCGATATGGGAGAATAAAATAATATTATACATTTGAATTTGTTTTTTGGGTTCTACACCCCATCTGTTCTATCGGCATTCGTTGAGGATGTACTGGGCAAAGCAAAGCAAAGCTAATTAGCGTGTATGGGGATCAGAGGGTACAAGGAAACACGTTGAAATAATCGCAGGAGCCAATAGATTATACGGATCTTTTTCCCAGATGCGTTACAGCAGAAAAATAGACATTTTAGTTATAGTGTAAATATGGTGCAATTACGCCCCTTGTCATACGACATTGGCGGCCAGCAGGATAATGATGTAAATATAATTGTAAGCCGCATTGTTACATTTTCCATATGGAAATCTTTAACTGCAGCATAGTAATAATGACAGATAATTAACATAATAACGGAGATGAAAAGTGAATTGATTGATTAGCGGTTGACTAAATCAATGTGTTATTTTATGACTCACAAAACTGGTGAGTGGCAGGGGGCACGATGAACTAATATGTCCCCTACAATTTTCGCTTTGAGATTTGCCTCTACTAAGCATCAAAGTTACCATCCGACAAAATCCTTAATAATCAAGCAGTAATCCTTTAATCTAAAAAATCGGAAGTAATAGGTCAATTTTTCTTAATGAATTTCGGAAACCGATGAAATTCTGGAAAAACCTAAAATATCATCGCATGGATTAAAATCATGGATTCTCATCGATAAATTCTCGGCGATTAAATTCAAATACCATAAACGATTCATTCAGCGGTGAGAAATGCTGTCGATTAAAGTTCCTTTTAGAAGGAGCGGAAGGATTCATTTTTAAAACTGGCGAAAGTTGGCCTTTCGAGGCAGTCCCTTTTCCATTCTTTTTTTCAAGTCCCATTGTCTCATACCAGCTTCCCCATTTCTGGTGGCCAGTTTCAATGTGGTCCGCGCCCCGCTGCGGGGAGAATGGCGAAATGGTGATGCGTGCGTTGCGCAGTGTTAGCCGTGGAGGAGACCATTTCTCGGAAACGGGCGTCTGCCGGTAATGATCTCAAGTCGTTAAGGGTTTCGCGCCACTCAGATAGGCATCAGTTCTTTTCTCCATCGCCTCCGAAAGCTATTAGCGTAGAACCCTCTTCTCGTGGCTTTCCACGCCAAGGGAGAATCCTCAACCCTATCCCTTGAGGCCAAAAGTTGTACCTTTTTCTCAAGATGCGTTGCTTCTTCCAAATTAGCGACGGAACCTGGCGCACATGTCTGCTCGGTTGGGTGTCCGGTGGAGGGTCGCAAGACATATAGCAGACAGCATCAGGCGGGAAGTTGGCGCCAGTGTTTGACATAATTTACGTCTTGCTTTATAACTACCTCCTAGGCATTGTTATTTATTGGTTTATGTCGTAGCTCTCCTTATTAAGTATCCTTACTTCGAACTGAATTTAATTGTGTTGCCTCGAGTATGATGCAATCTTAATAAATACTTTCATTTCACGAAGGCGAAGATTTTGCTCGTGGCTCAATGTAGTAATTAATTAAACAAGTTATTCTTTACTTTATGGGAGCAGGAATTTTTACTAATCGAGTGTAAACTGAAATCATACTTACTGTGTTTGTTATTAATTACATCGAATATTACCGACGGAATTCATTATACACCGTTTAAATGTATCTTTCTCGCAAAAAAGTCTTCGGCACAAGTGTGAATAATTTTGACTATTATATATGATGAATGTCTTCCTGAATTCGGAGTGTAGATCGTAAAAAAGAGGAGAAATGCCATTTGAAGAAATTTTAATCTCAAAACGTTAATGATATGCCACTTATTATCCAGTATATTTGGACTAAAAAGGTTGAGGAACGCAATCAACTGTGAGTAGCAAATGCAGAAATTAAGACTAACTAACCACATCCATTCATCTAAGACTATTACGCGTTAAGGACATAAAAATGTGCATGTATATGTATAAATGTTAGCCTGGTCAAAGTTTCTGTCAAACTTAATAAGTGACCGCTAATTACAATCGAATAGAAAATATGTATTGATTCATATATCTCAAGATTATTAACTTCATAGAAAGATAAATGCAGAGATTAACTGAATTTTATTTTTACTCTTGATTGTTTACATTCATCCATTCTCAGAAGCTTCCAAATAGTACACGTAATGGATATTAGGTGTTACCGCACCTTGACTTCTATTCCAGTCTTTCACAAATACTCAGTAACTAACTGGATCGTTTCCAACTGTGCTTCGGCGTGGGTTAAGAATAATACTAGCTGTATGACATCAAAGTCTTTTAGTTCAACGGCCAACGACGATAAGAATATTTTTCGTCCATCTATTGCGTTTCAATGATAACATGCATTCCATCGAACATTGGCGTGTGACGAGGATCGATGAACACGAACCGAAGTAATCAGCTCGTTTGTGAACCGTCTTTGCATTCTGAACGTGTACATCTAAAATATTCT
This sequence comes from Tanypteryx hageni, assembly GCA_028673005.1. Lineage (NCBI taxonomy): Eukaryota > Metazoa > Arthropoda > Insecta > Odonata > Petaluridae > Tanypteryx > Tanypteryx hageni. The sequence continues at coordinate 85,429,557 of CM054117.1, read as the reverse complement.
CATTTATTTCGCCATTGCTGTTGCTTTTTAGGTTATATTAATGTGAACGTATTTATCTTACTCAAAATTAACGCCTTATTTGAATTCTCTTCCAGTTTAGAGTTTATTATTATCGTTTGTTAATTTTAATTCTTTTTGTCTTTCCCCGTTGAATTGTCTTCGTACATAATTTTCTTTAAAAAACATTTCCTCAAACAGAGGAGCACTTCCATAAGTGCAATACACTACAAATTTATTACCAAGCGTACGCGAAGTAAATCATTCCGTAAGCCTTATTACCGTCCGAAAGCGTGGTTGCGTCGTGGATATTTTTTTCCCGTGGCCTTTGAATTGGGATGGGTTCGACACGCAGTCCCACCACGCGGATATGGAAAGGAGGCGAATGATTAGGGTGATTCCCCCGCCACCCATGGCAGTCCTATCCGCAAGAATAAAATCAAGTGATCCTATCGTACCCACACATACGCCTTCCCCATCCCACCAACTCTCCCCACCCCTCTTTTCCCCTTCCCCTCTCCCTCCCTCTACTCATGTCGGCTCTTCTTGAGTCTTGCCCAAAAGGATGTGTGGCCGAATGAAGGACACCGACTGGAATATAATACGAAAAGTGCAACTCTCTCTCTCCCTATCCATCTCCCCTCTGTCTCCTTTTCTCCTCCCTTTCCCTGTTGCTTCTCCTACTCAAACCCTTTCCCCGGCCAATTGTATGAGCCACTTCTTTATTTTGCTTGACAAAGATGCACGACGCGACACAAAAAGATCGTAAAAAAACTCCAGTCTGGAATCGAGTTTGCCCTTGTAGCCGCATGCCTTTTTAGTACTTTTCGCATATTTCATACGAGAATAAATAGTTAAAACTCGCCTAGCATCACCGTTATCTGTGGGTCCCTAGCGTCAGCAAAAATTATGCGTTGTAATTCGTATTGTGTTCGCTATAGGTGATAAATATTGATTATGAGCTTAATCGGAAGAAACTAATTTTTTTTCATTTAAAACTGCAAGAAGTATAAATTGAGCTATTTGATCTTGGAGGTGAACAGAAAATATAGGATATTTATTGAAACTTTAGAATGAAACTTAAGCGGGTGAATGATATATTTTCCTGGGTTTTGGCAGGTACTATTGCTATGTATTGCATATAATTGTATTGCGTAATGATGTAGTTGATATCACTGACGTACCTGGGAGATATGACGCCTATGGCAAAGTTTTAGGAAACGCCTTCATTATTTAGAAATTTTCCCCGTGTTTTAATAAAGTATAATAGCGTTTGTGTCGACAATAACTTTAACATCGAAGTATTGAATAAATACTTATTTATGTAAAAATAAACTTTTGCCATTTTTTCGGGAATGCTTGTCGCCTTTTGCAAGCGGCGCCTATGGCCAATGCCACCTTCGCCGTACCCTAGTTATGGCACTGGTTGATATATTCCTTCACTTTTCACTGTTGGCGAGTTTATTACATGGTTATGTATATGCAAGTTGACAAAAAATTCTCAGCTTGCGAAAGCAATAAGTAGAGGATGCAGAAAATTAAGTGCGGAGCCGTGTCACACTAAACCATATGCCAATAGTTAAAAAAAATTGAATGGTATGAAAAACTGGGTAAATATTCAAATGTCGGCGTAATATTTGATCTTTTGGAGCGCATGTCATTTACTTCTGAATGTCGTCGCATTAGCCGTCTTACTTACTTACAAAGAAAGATATTGAATCGTATATTAAGATAATGCAAAAAATAGGTATTTATAATTTATTAAATTGAATAATTTTTCGGTTGAAAGAATTTCATTATAACGAGTAAATATTAAGCAAATTCTTGATTATGAGTTCGTATTTCATTTACGTGGGCTTTCCTTCGTTATTCTTTCTGAAAAACTTTTGACTCCAGACCAACAGTTTTTAAAACATTTAAAATTGGCGATAAAAAAGAACTTAGAGAATCTCTTACGCCGGCGGAAACGATTTTAATGTATTTAATTCACATACGCGGAAGCCGAAGCTTAGCGCATTTTTAAAAGAAAATCCCTAGCTAAGGAATAGCAGACATTCGACGGTTCTTTTTTTTCTTCGGAATCTTATTATTTTCCTAAAGATATTCTAGTCGAAGAGCGAGGGCAATGACTCACTGTCAGCGGCCGATGAAAACATCCTATGGCCATGACGTAACATCACTAAGTGTAAGTTTTAAATTTTTTCGAGTTCCGGAATACGTGATGATTTTTTTCATCGCTCCCTCCCTTCGTTCTCATCCCCCTTCCTTATCGCCTCCACCCTTCCTCACCCCGTCAATCTCCCTCCACTCCTATCCACTCCCTCCTCCCTCTCCCCCCCACTCCCTCCTCCCCTCCCCTCTCCCTCCACCCCTATCCACTCCCTCCTCCCCCTCCCATCTCCCTTTCTCGCATCATCTCTTCCCCTCTCAACGATTGTCTTGGCCGATTTTCCGCACCTTTATTTTCTTGGCGCACGAGGAGAGGATGACGGTCGATGCTTCGTGGCCAAAGCGGTGAGGAGATATCGAGCGTTTTATTCAGATGACTCCTTAAGCTTCCCCGTAGAATAAAAATAAACGAAAGTGGAGGGAAGGTTATGATCGACTATCCTGCCGCTCTCAAGGTTTTGAATCTCGCCGTACACGTGCCAGGATGTCGCGGTCGCCTCCAAATATTACATTCGAGCGCAAACATTAATCGCTTTGTGCAGTAGATGACGTTAAAGGTCACACAAATATTGAAACTTCCTGACTTTCTATCGATAACCATTTGCTCAGAATCTGAATTTGAAATAGTTGAAGGCACCCCCTGCGATCCATCGACTTCAAAAAGTTCTTTGGGAGCATAATAAACGTCAACATAGAACACATACGCCCTGTCAATTGCAGCCTTATATCTCTTGCCGTTTAATGGCTATTTTAATATAATTGATTGCACAGACGGTCAGACGGAGCGAGGACATAAACGCGTTTATATAATAAAACTCGCTAAAAAGAGAAAAAAAGAAAAGAAACGATATTTTAATGTGCAGGAGAAAATTACCCTGCACGATGGATGTCAGATTTCCAATGTAAATCAAATTGGAAGTATAGTTCCTGGAATCGAACTCGGGACTTTCAATCTTCTGAAGTTTGGCCCTGGTAACAAGAGATTTCCACCATGAAAATTGGTGTATTGGCTGAAAAGTTAATAGGGGAGGCAGGCAGACAGACGGACAGACACAACTAAGAAATTATAAGCTTATTTCCATTCTGGAAAGTAGGCTAAAAATTAATAATTGCGTTTAGGTTTATTTCACAACAGCAACAGCTGTATAAAATTTTCAATTTATTTATTATTATTTTGTCTTTTTCCTTTAAAGGCGTTTCAATATATATTCCCTTTTGTTTGCGTGTTTGTATGTGAGTCTCTTCTCTTCCTTGTGAATCTCTAAATATTGTAATTTTTGGATAAGGTGACAATATAAGTATTCGGACTTTGACGACGAAAATAATTTTCAGTTCGTCCCGGAAATGGTTGTAGAAATATCTAAATTGGGACTTTAAAAATTATTCTGAGAAAATCTGATCGCATTCATCAATTTAATTATTAGAGTAAAGAGGAAAAAAATCTAAGCATTTTTATGGCGTTAACGTGAAAGGTAATTGAGGTATTTTATACGCGAATGATATGCTCATCCTTTCCTCAAAGAGACTGAGAATATTGGAACATCGGTTCAATTCCGTGGGTTCGGTTTTCATTCTGCGTGGATTTTTCCGATTAAGCAAGATTTCAGTGAAAGTCAATTCGCGTTGGAAATGTAATCTTTCACTCCGATTCCTATTGGATCAAGTACAAGGAAAAACGCATAACATCGAGGCAATTGAGAAGACAAAAACGTTGAAATTTTGCGACATTACTCGGTGTTTCCCAATTCCATTACCCAATAGATTTTATATTGATATTTAAAAATATTTATTGCGCTCCTTTATTTTTCTCGGATTAATAGATTATCTATAGTAAGGAGAAGGATCAGTGGAAATAAGTTTTTCATTTCACTCATTATTCTCTTTACTCGAAATAGATCTGCATGTTACCCTGCAATTCATCTAATTGGTGGGTGGCAGGGGGTGCAATGCACCAAAACCTATCTAAAGATTGTCTATCGCAGGTTGAAATTTTCTGTTGTGACCTCGTATTGTCCTCGGAAACAACGAGCCTCGATAACGCTCCGTCCTACAATCAATCTCACGTATTTTATCGTCACGGTCATTTTTTACCTATGTATGTACGTTGATGCTTCAATTATTCCTACAACCTCATCTTTTAGACATTCCGATCTATATTTATCCAGAATCCGCAACCTTCAGTTCAATCTACGATCCTCCAGTGGTTCCCAGTTCAAATCCCTCAATAATTAGGTGACACTTTCCTTATGTTCGTACTTTTGTTTTACGAATCTGGCTGCTCTGCGCTTCACTCTTTCTAATTGAATTTTATGTCCCTTCTATATATATATGCATAAGGCGTATTCCACTTGTGGTCTAACCAGTGATAAGTAACATGTTCACGTACTTTCTCTGTAGTGTTCCATACTATTCTACCTATGAAAGCCAGCTTCTTGTTGGCCGCGCCTATAACTCGACGAATGTGCATGTCCCACGAAAGATCTCGACAAAAGGTTACTCCTAAATATTTTACATACTCGGCTGCTTGAATATTTATTCCATCTATTTTATACTCGAAACCTACTTCTATGTTCTTACTTTCCCAGGACGTAACTGCGGCACATTTAGTATAATTAATTTCAATTTGCCATTCTATGCACCACGCTGAAATGGCTCTTAAGCCTTCACGCAGCGACTGATGGTCCTCCTGTTTTTTTATTTCTTTATATAGAACGGTATCATCGGCGAAAAGTCTAATTTTACTATGAACTACCGAGCAGATATCATTCACATAGATTAAGAAAAGTATAGGGCCCAATATACTTCCCTGAGGAACACCCGACGGTACTTTAACGGGGGACGAGTATTTCCCATCGATGGCAACTATCTGTTCTCTATTCGAAAGGAAATTTCTCACCCAACTGACAACTTTCGGATTGATACCATATTGTCCTAACTTCGCAATTAATTTCTTATGAGATACTTTATCAAATGTTTTCCTGAAGTCAATGAATATGGCATCGACCTGAGTATTTTTCTCTCCGCATCGCAACAAATCATCCACGAACAGGCCGAGCTGCGTTTCGCATGATCTACCTCTCCGGAATCCGTGCTGGCATCCGCTAAGCAATGAGTGACTATCTAAATAGCGCATTACAGAACTAAAGATTATGTGCTCAAGTATCTTGCACGATAATGAAGTTAGGGAAATTGGCCTATAATTTTCGGGGTTCTCTTTGTCGCCGCCCTTATGGATGGGCGTAACGTGTGCCACCTTCCAATCTTTAGGAACGACACCTTCCGTAATGGATTTCTCGAATATAATTTTCAAATACGGCGCGATTTCATAAGCTAACTCTTCCAATACTCGCGCGGGAATTTCCTCCGGTCCAGGAGATTTATTTGGTTTAATTGAATGAAGTCGGAGCGCGATACCATTTTCGGAAAATATGAAATCTTCCATCGAGTCGCCCTGATGCATAGGAATAGGGGTTTTTACATTCATCGTCATTAGAAGTAAAAGTTTTCTGAAAGTGTTGATTTAATAGGTTTGCTTTCTCCGCACTATCGTGAACTATATTTCCCGTTTCCGATCTAATTGACGCAATATTGGGGCCTCTACCTTGGACTTCCGTGACGTAAGACCAAAATGCTTTCGGGCTCTCTTTCATGTTATCCTGTAAAATCTTCTTTTTGTAATTGTTAAACGCATTACGTATTGACACTCTGGCTATGGACTATCGAAATAGCGTATTACAGATGGTGTGATTCCAAAAAATTCTATGAATCTAGAGAATTATTTTATATATACGTTCCCAGAAGGGAAAAAATCTAGTCCCGAAACATGATAAAATGTATTAAAAATGAACAAATCATTTCCACTAAACATATGTTTTACACTACCGTTATTTTTCATCCATTGCAAACATTGAGGCAATTTGCATTTACATAAATAACCTGCAAGCCGCCACAAGCGTTTGGCAGGGGGTGTCACTGCACCAAGATAAACTCTAGCGAAAGCTTCCATCTTATCGAGTCTAGAAAGAATGGTCGGTAGTATTTTTCGGTTCTCGCGACTATTTCGACATATTTTCTGGTACGCTCTGACCTTTCCCTATGCCCACTAGCACATATGCCGCGCACGTCTTCAACGAATTATGAGCTGTTAAACTATGCAAGGGACGTGATTGTGTCAGCGTTAGATACTGTTACCGTAAATAATAGGGTATAAAGACTTTTCGTATGAAGGAGAACGTCGGTATCCTTCAAGACAACGGGTTGATTTGTTTCCACAACTCCGATTCTTCTGGTTATTTGCCACCTGTCTTCCGTATTCGAAATCTCTCTCTCTCGCTTCCCCCTTCCCACGCGCCCCTTCCATTCCATATCCTTCCCCCTCCCCTTTCCTCCCACCGCAGAAAGACCAGATCACTCGGGTTTTCCCTACTGCGTCCTTCTCCGGGAGTTTTGTTGTTTTTTTTGGCGGCCAATATTAAAAACCTATCAGCCTCCGAGACGCGTTAAGATATTTCAGTTTCATAATACATTGGACATTCTCTGCTGCATTACGCGATCGGACGCTTTAGTTGGAAAATCTTCCGCGGGAAGATAAACATTGGAGGAGGATGATTCGCCTTTTCTCGTCCATTCGTTCGTTTTTTCCCCTTTCCTCCTCTGCCTACGCGGAAGAAACGAAACGAGCGGTCGATGAGGATATTCTTTGAAGAGTAACCGCAATCTTCGAATTGCGCGTTCATTACGCATCGTGGCGTTTGTCCCTATGGAGCTTCTGTTTTAATGCCACCGTCATGAACGGTGTGTTTCTTCCTTCCAAGGAAAGGAGTTTAGGAAAAAACACGAGAAATTATTTTTGAGTTCAATTACTCTTCGATTTTATCGAAAGGATTCCCAATAAAAAATTAACTTTCAAGCAGTGAGTTGAAATTATGAACTCATTGTAACTGAGGTGCGGCCTCCCAGACAGCTTTTGTTGTTATTATTTATTCACTAACTATATTTGTAATTAGGTTTTCTGTATTTAATAATCTGTCATGAAGGTTAAGAGGTGTTTTGAAGAAAAAACTTAATTTTTGCTTTTTCTATGTAACATTTAAACTATCGGAAAGTAATGTAGCGGGGTAATTTGACACTATAACTTAGGTGGTGTCCCACAGACCGCGGCTAAATAGTTAAAAGCTAAATTTGAAAAAAATGTCAGCGTAAAAATTAACAGAAGACACACCACCCAAGCAGACTTACATGCGTTTGCATACGCATTCATAGTGAAGGCAGATAAACCCAACCTAAATTTTCATCTGATGAGTGCTAACAAGTTTCTCCGAATCATTTCAAAGCCAAAACCATATTTTCGACTTCCTTGGAAAATATAAAAATATCCCTTATATCGTCCAGCGACCAAAACGCAACCATTTGACGTCTCATACGCTACGTTTCCGATGTCTTTATCTTCTCACCTCAACTTCCTTTTCGCTGTTTCTTGATAGGCAAATACAATCCGCCACGACAGTTTTCTTCTAACAACTTTAAGACTTCTATTTGTTTGTTTCCAATTCTCTAAATCCTGGGAAGCGTACGTTTCGTCTTTCTATTCTTAACTATATATGCGCGAATACTACCAAAGCAATAAGTTCGGTTTGCGGAGGAAATAAATATTATTCACTAATAGAATATGTTCACTTTCGATTGATTTTCGCTCAGTAAACGCGCCGAAATTCACGAAGGTGGCTATCCATATAATTCTTTTATATTATTTGGATGTGGGTCGATCGTGTGCTATTCTGAATCGAAATACTCCCATGTTGGAATTGTTTATTAAATTACTTTGAAGTGATTTTAGAATGCGATATTCTTAAGTCCTTGAAACGAATCGAGTAATGCTTTATTATGACATTTTGTTAGTTAGGCAAAATAAAATAACGCGAGTTCAACTATATATAGGGTATAACGTTCAACAATGCATAGCTACAAGTATAAGATACGTGAGATCGATTGTAGGACGGAGCGTTGTTCTAGGCTCGTTCTTTCCGAGGACAATGCGAGATCACAATAGAAAATTTCAACCTGCGATAGACAATCTTTAGGTAGGTTTTGGTGCATTGCACCCCCTGCCACCCACCAATTAGGTGAATTGCAGGGTAACATGTGGATGTAGATTCATTCGTGTTCTGACCGTACCAAATTGTATCGACGCAACTTTAAACGACCTTAACAAAGCCATTCACCCGTCGAAAAAAGTGGCAGTTTGGGCTTTACACGATCTAAAAGTATAGTCAAAGCACACCTACTTTATCTCACGAGGTACATTCCTTTCCATGATGTAGCCATACGAATTTCATACTCCTATTGCTTGGATAGTGTTTTTTTTTTAGTCTACCGCAATCGGAAGCCAATTTCGAAATCAGGTCGTCAAAAAATTGTCCATCATAAATATCTCAACAGGATGCGGGTTTCGCGGAATTCATGTATGGGCTTCGAAAAGCAATTGAAACATGTTTAAACGCTGGTACGCAATTTCCCACATGATCGTTTGACAGAAACAAGAATAAATTTAGGGCATGTAATAGGATGAATTATCTCATGCATAGCACTTTTCGATGACATACCGCTGACCTGTATTATCGCTAAAGGTGACCTAAACGCCAACGTCCTCATTTGCTTTAGCAAATTAAACCTTAAAATTGGTGGAAATTAGCTTCTTCGCAACGCGTATTATTCTTGATTTTTGGCGTGGTTTGTAGCTTTTGGGTAAATACGACGTGAGATTCCATAAAATTTTACATCGCGTTCGAATGGAGGGAAAAATTCCCAATACAGAAAACATTTCAATGCAAACAATGCCTTCGATCATTTTCAAGGTCAAAAACGTTGGTTGCAAATGTTTAGTTTTTGTGACTGGGAATTTTGGCCATGAAACCTAGAAAACTTTCGTACAAGTATCTTGTTATTCGCGTGGTCTTCTATATAAGCAAACATAACTTGAATTATTTTCGAAAAATACTATCCAATGTATTAGGGATGTGGAGGAGGAATATCCATCAACACTTTAATCTAATTCCGTGGTTTTCCTTATAAAAATATATAAACGCATAGGTTCTGAATCGGTAATACAGGAAGCAATAATCTCTCTGCTAGTACGCAATTCTTTAGTTGGCTAGTTTGAAAAGGAGAACTTTTAATCATCCCTTACTCGAATCCCACTCCTCCCCTCACCTCACACACTTCCACAACCTCTCACTTCTCTTTCTCTCTCTCTGCCTCTCTCTCCCCCATTCCCCTCCTTTCCTCCTCCCTCCCCTCCGTCCACCAAACCCATCCCTTTTTTCCATTCTTACCCAACACTTTCTTCCCCTCTTCCTCATTGCGCCTTTCCTTCTCTCCCTCCCACTCCGCCACCCCCCTCCGCCTCCCCCCTCCCTTCTCCTCCCTCGGGTGGTCCACACTCCCCTTCACCACTTCTAAAGCACTCTCGCAGTCTGCTCCGCGAGCTCACATTCGTTCGAACTCTTGTCTCGAGTGCTTCGCTCTCTCTCTCTCACCTTCTCCTCTTCGGCTCCCGTGATCTCCTTTTTCATCCGATCGCGGCCCGCGTGACAGAGGAGTACCCGTGCCAGGAGGACGTTCGTCTTTTATTTTTTTAGCCGAAAAGAGGCGGGAGATTCTTCGGATCGGAAAACGCAAACGGGTCAACGGTAGAAAACAAAGGAACGAGGTAAGAGAGAAATATTTCGCTTCTTTCGTCCGCAAATTTGTGCCGTGCCTCAGGAAAGCGTCTTATCTTTTTTTATTTCAATTGAGGTTTAATTTTTCGTGAATCGGTCTCAACATTTTCGCGGTTCGGTTCGGCCGAGAGTTAAAAAAAAAAAAACGTTGGGCCTCCTCTCAAACCATAAAAGAATTCCGACAGGTGACAACGCTTGTATAAAACGCTCCGCTCTGAAAGGGAATGTCGTGTTGCAGCTTTCCAGACTTTTGGTTCTCTTAACATTCCTCATTTAATGTTTCTCTTTTTTATTTTCTCTTTTTATTTTCGCTTCGGTGCGCGACGTCATTAACGAGGAAAGAAAGATCTCGCACAGACGTTGACCTTATTAAGAGATCCCACGGAATTCGTGCCGTTCGAACTTCGTGATCTATGACGTGATTGTTTTGCACGTCAGTGTTTTTTTGTGGGTCGGTCGGGATTTATTATCTTTCGTTTCCTCTTACGGAAAGATTTTATTAGCTTTTAAAATTCAACGGATCCAAAATTGTGGCGTGTCAATATAAACGTGCTTCTCCTAGCTCAGATTTTTGTAACGCTTGCTCTGTAAGTCTTCAACCAACCGACATTTCTGCTTATGCGATTTAAGGTTTAGTTTTGTCTGTAATATAGCATTCCAGACAGCGTCTTATTTAGATACAGCCAAAGATATTCATTAATGAAAACAATGCGGTGGGGATAGCGAAAGAAGGCGTGGCTATTTTGAAACACGCACGTCAAGAATATTGTGACAAGTTGCTAAATTGTTGCCGTTGTATGGCCATGAAGAGTAGTTTCTTGTTTTGCTTGTTTTTGATTTTTTAACTTCAAGTGTCTTCATACTTATTATATATGGCGCCAGAAAAGTAATTATCTATCGGGCTTTTGTCTTGAAATTTTTTTATTCTATTGATATATGTATCTATGTATATTATGTAAATGTGTCTTTTTGACATTTTCTCATATATTTTTCCTAAAGTAACATAATGAAAGTTCCACTTGCTTCTTTTAACGAGATTCCTTTTTGCCACTGAATATATTAAGTTATCCGAGAAAAAACTCAACTATTTGAAACTCATATGTGCCATTAGTTAATTCGAAGTTTACTACATTCCTTATGTCACAGTGTTCGATTTTCGGTTGTTGACGAGGGAACACTGGAATTTTTGCATTAAATCGAAAGCGGCGATACAATGAAAACCTACCGCGACAAATCGAATTCGTAGTTATTTTTTCTCCATCGTTCACATAGGTTTCAAATTTTTCGAGTTTGCCTTTAAGCTAGAGCTGTTTTCCTACCTTCACCGAAGGTATGCCTTACCACCCGTGGTGCGCGTGAGAAAGGGTCAAAGAATCTTCCACCCCTCTTTATTCCACTCGCCTGCTAAAACCCCCGCCCGGGGCGAGGTCAGGGCCAGCCTCGCGTCAGTGGAATCGGTCGACCAATTCCTGGAAATAGGGCCCGTGTTCCGTAGAAACGAGGGAAGCCGTGTGTTAAAAGAGGGGTCGAGTGGGAGGGGGAAAAAGGGGAAGGCAAGGTGATTAAGGGGGAGGTCCCCGGAGTCGTCTGCCCTGTTGCTCACATCGCTCGTTCGATCTCAACTTGGGTGGAAAGGCAGGAAGGTTGGGGGAGGGATTGGAAAGCCCCCGGGGAATGGGGTGGCGAGCGTAGGATGCGGGGACTTAAAGGGGTGGATGAAATGACGCCCACTTTTTCCCCTCTTGTTTTGAAGGGTCCACGTCGGGGATTTTGCATGAGCGAGCACCCTGGCCAAAAACACCATCACACGGATGGACGCTATTCAGCATTGAAAAAATCGACGGTTGAAGGGAGGGGTGTTCGAGTTCCCCCCTCATTCCCCTTTCTATCCGTTTTTTTCCTTCTCTCGCATTTTCTCCTTTATATTCGCGAATCGCTTTTCGTGTCCAGTTCCGCGGAGCTTGGGCCGAGAGAGTCAAGGCCGATAATGGCCGATGGGGAGTAAAATTTTCCTCGTCTCCCCCTATCCCCTCTTTGCCATAAGCCGGGTTTTTACTTTCGAGGGCGCCAAGTTGACCGTCGTGGAGCGGTTACGGTCAAGAAGCCCACCTTACTACGTTTTCTGGCGGAGACCTTACTAATGAATTTCCGGCTTTTTGTTCTGGCATTTGAAAAAATGTCGTGGCTTCGAAAATAGCCTCTCGCGATGCTAAAATACAAATAAATCCGTGGTTATTCTCTGACGTTTCTTTTTGAAGCTGTTTTCTCCTTCGTTGAGGTTGGGCGGGAAGAGACGCAAAAAGTTTTTGCGAGGATTTTGTGTCGACTTTCGGGTATATTAAGATTGGCGACTTATTCTTTGTTATAGACAAATATGTAGATGTAGACAGACTGTTTTGCAAAGTGATATCCCGCAAGTTTTTGTTTAACGCAGACGACATCTTAACCGGGAATGCGAGTGTTTGACAACGACCTTTGGTTCTGTGAACTGGGAGCTAGTGCCTTTGAGAAAGGAATACTACACTTTGAAAGTACAGAAATTTATTGCTTCAAGCATGTTTTTTGTTTTGCATTGGACCTGTTATTTTGAAAACAACTCCGTAATTAGCTAAATTCATTGTCCTATTGTCTAAATCGACGTTTACAAATTAAGATTTTTGTTGTACACTACTAAATCAGGTTTATCAATAGACAAAGGAGAAATATTGCCTTATTTGCTACGCCGAAAGGCGTCTTATTTCAGAAATGACAATCTTTTCAATTTCTTCTTTATCGGAGTGTATTTTAGTGTGGAAGCAATAAATTAATCAGGTAAGTTACGGCTGAATGCATTGCGATAAAATGTAGCGGATCTAAAGCTAAGAATATCAAGATTGGCAAATGCCGCGTTTGTTGTATGAATTGTTTGATTATAGATATGAATTAAATTCAGCGATTTCATTATTATTTATTTTTAAAGTTGATCTAATTTACAGAATATTTCTCACGAAGATGGCGACCTCGGCGCTAAGCGTCTGGCTAATCGTATTGACGATTTGCTCGTCATGTTTCGCTCCGAGTTTTGGCGCCGCCGTACCTTCTGCAAACCACACCTCCGCCACCAAGTTCCTTCCTCACGTGACCGACAATAAGCTTCCTGGGGACCATGGATCTGCCTCTAGCAGCGGAAAGCCTCCCCAAGGGCCTCCCTCGGAGTACGACTACGACAGGGTCCTCGAGCTGTCCCTGTTGTTCTACGAAGCTCAGAGGTCTGGAAAACTGCCTCCTGACAACAGGATTCCATGGAGAGGAGACTCTGCCCTCAACGACAGGGGACAACGCGGGGAAGACCTTACAGGAGGATACTACGATGGTAAGCTGATTTTGTACATCAGTCGCAGAAACCATCTTTCATTTCTTAGAGCAATGGTTCTGTAGATCAGAGATTCCAAGCCCCTCTTATGGCGCGAAACATGGAACTGATTGCCGCGACGCATGGGTGAAAATTATACGAGGGCTAATATTACTGAGGGGGGGGGGACTGATAAATAACTTCTGCCAACTTTTCGTGCAGATTGATTTGTGTAGGAAAATGCTTTGGGATTAGCTCATAGCATTTATTAATGAAAATAATTAACTAAAATGCTCAATTTAAATTTGATTTCGGAAATTTTTGGGACACAAAGGATCTCGTGACGCAGAGGATCATGAAGGATTCAGCTGCATGTGAAACCATGGATAATTTATTCATTGGGCGATGTTATGTTTTAGGGCTGGCAGTACGCACATCGGTGCGCTTCCTTTTGAGGCTTAAAACGTTTACTTCTTGGAGAATTGGAAGCATCCCGCGTTATTTCGCTCCCTTAGTAATGGTTTCCTGCTTTCATTTTTCCATTTCGTGCATTCTAAAAGGACTTGGACGTAGCGTAACAGTGCGAGTAACACACATGATAGAGATTTTAGAGTAACTTAATAAGGAAGTTATCGATTGAGCATAAGATATCATTGAAAATTTTGATTTGAGGAAGTTAGGGTTGAAAAATTGTGTTGGTGAACGGAAAGTATTATTCATTGTGACCATCTCTATCTCTCTCTCCTTAATCGATCAAGAGAGAAAGGGAGTGGTACACTCGCATGTAACGTGAGTTTTCAATGCCATTCTCGGTTCGCGTAAATCTTACCATTGTGCGACATCTCGTGCACGTTTTTGAAACCATACTCGAGGGATATATTTCAATCCGTTTACCTTCACGAACTTGAAAATCCCATTGAGTCACGAGTGCGCCTTCTCATACGAAACGAAAGTATTTTTTTATCCAAGGCCGCATTTAACCTACGCAATATGTTCGCAATAATAACTCTCGTACTTGGGAATAAAATTGGTGTTTAGAATTTTTCTCAGTCGTGCATCATTATGTTAGTTCTAGCAGCCGTAATGCGTCTCCTTTGCTCAGTTCGAAATTGTAATACTATTTAACTTTTTTATCATATAAGTAGAGCCTCTAAGAGAAGGGCCGTTTGGCCCGGTCCTCAAGCTCAGGAAGGGGTGGCAAATTTGCGTTTGAATGGATCCCACATCAAATGTGAAATTGCACAAAAATTCGATTTTCCCTCAATAATTGGTACATTTGCATGGAAAGAGGCTAGAATAGCTTTTTATAAATAAAAAATATACAAATTACATTTCACTGTCCTTTAGCTAATGATTGCTTTATTTTGTTTTCATGTATTTTATAATTTTTATTATTTATCTGCTGCTTGATGAATGGTTCCATGTTTGTATATGGAACGGAACAAATGTTTTCTATTCTATTATGGCAGGGGCCTCAAAATCTGGAAGTGGCCCGGGCCTCTCCGAATCTCTGAGATGGCCTGCACAGCATAGGAAATTTTCTTTTTTGTATTATGGGTAAAAAGTTGTATAATTCCCAGTGTGCGCGAAATCCTTTTGGATGATCGAAACTGCGTTTACCGAACACTTTTCAATGTATGTAAATGTCATTTTCTCCCTTGTGTCTGCGTGTGAATTTAATATCTGATGTTTGTTTGCAACGGAAACGTCTCAGTTCAAATATTGGTTGAGTTCACATGCTAGGGAGACTTCAAACATCTGGTGGGAATGGAGAAGTTTGTATAGTGTTATCCGTTGTCTGAAGGTCTCTTTCGATATTTCCTTGACACCCCTTCCTACTGAGAATTCACTGTTCGTGAAAAGAAAAGTGCCCTTTATTTCGCGACTTGGTTGGATATTTCCTCTTAGCGAAAGTTTTTTTTAATACCACTGTATACGGAATGTGCGTTTGGTTTTGTGTATATATTACATATATGTTAGTATGATTCGTTCATAGCCGTATTGAATGTTTGCACATTAAAATAGATTGTATAGTATTACCAGCCGTTTTTAGGTTTGATCGTCTTGTTACACTGGCACGCAGCATTGGATTTGTCAATTTTTACTTAATCGCAAATTAAATAGAATCGACAACTTAACTGTGTTATTTCAGCGTAAAAATTTTCAAAATTGTTGATTGAAAATAATATTTTGTGATCTCTTGGTCGTTTTATGGAATTTGGATGTGTTTATAGCTGGTATAATAACTGGGCCGGGTTATGCTCGCCATTTATAATAAAATGTCATTCCTTGATGTATTCTATATACTTCAGTATAAAGAATTAAATTGTATCACTTATAATTCTGCAGAAATGCGGTTTCTTTTCATATATTTATTGTTCACGGGAGTGCGCCGCTGAAAATAGTAGATACGCTAATGTTTGTCATATTTTTTGAAATGTCTGTTGTTTCTATCAGTTTTAATATTTTGAAAATTTTCTGTTTTTCCGACAGCCGGCGACTTTGTGAAGTTTGGATTCACAATGGCCAGCACCACAACCTTGTTGTCGTGGGGACTGTTGTCATACCGCGATGCTTACGCCGCCGCTGGTAAGTTCCTGCATTCAATTTCAATGCCAGTGTTCATTGCAATTGCCTTCACGTATTCGATTACAGGGCACGCGGCATTTCCATGGTTGTCACATAACGTGATGCTAGGCCATTTGTATACGCTTTAGTATTGTAACTGGGGTTGTAAGTCGCGTGCGCTTAATGAATCCTAATATTGTCGACGGGCATTGTTTTTAAGTTGTTTTTAGTGAAACGTCAATTTTACCAATTAATAATAATAATTAATTATTGAATTTCTGCCCTCGACGTTTGCTGATGCTCATTATTTTGTTTGATCAGGAGACGGCCGCAAACATAGATTTTGACAATTATTATTTTTTATATTCTTAAAACAACATTAATGTCGAATTTTATTTTTATTTTTGTGATTCAAGTTAATAAGGAACAGTGAATTGATGATTAAACTCCAACCGTATATAATTAATTCACAGTTTTACTCGCCGTAGTCTCCTCTTCTATTTATTATTAAGGAACAGTTGATTTCTCCAGAATTTTATCCGATTGGTTATCTTATTTTGACCAGGTTGTCAAATCATTATTAAGGCTGAAGATTTTCATGCATATGATTTAAAAGATATATTTATGTGGTAGATATAAGACAATCGTGTCATAGTTGTGCCTGGTGTGGTTAAATAACATTGGAACGGGCTGAGTTCTGCCTCTCTCTCTCTCTTACTCTATCCCAACTTCATTTATTCAGGACGCACTGACCCTTAAAGCAGTCGAACGAGACGTATGCTAAGGGGATTTCCTCAAAAGAGGTTTTCAGTATGTGACCTGAATGCCCCTTGCTTCCTCGAGTTTGCTTATAAGGCGGCGAAGAGGGGATGTTTGTCTTTGAGGAAGCGGATGACTCTGCTCACATGGGACATGCAGCAGGCGGAAATAATTAACGAAATGCTCAATGGAGAGAGAGAGACAGAGCCCTGTGGCGGTTGAAAACGGATTCCATTGACGGACCAACGAACTGCCCTCATGTCGAACTTATTTAGCATTACAGCTGCTCCACTTCTATTGTACGAGCTGTCCATTCTGTTTGCGGGAAGAAAGAGAGAGACGAGCAAACGTGAGCGAAATGTTCGATTGGAATGGGAGGGAGTGAGGAGGGGAGGAAGTGGTGGAAATCTCCGCGGAGATGCATAGGCGCACTCCTGCTGAGTAAATTGAACGGGACTTCTTAAGCGACTCTTATAACCCGTAGGGTATCGTCGCCGCAGACCTACGTGACGGAGGATTCGTTTGCCCGCGGAGGATTCGTTCCTATGTTCGGATCCGCGGCAGTTTATTTGCGTTACTCAACGACGGTAGATGTGGAATGAAACAGTTCGAATGCCTCGAGATTTATCTTTCTGGTGCATTTTTTAAACTTGTGTTTTTTGTTTTATAATTGTCTTCTCAAAAGGGTTCATTTGTCTCCTTTAATCCTATCGTAGGCTGCAGATATCGCCTGATATCTTTTAATGACCATGTTGAAAGGAAAAGATCTATTACATCTACATCTACATTATACCCTGCAAGTCACCTTTTCGGTGGATGGCAGGGGGTGCAGTGCACCAAGGGTCCATAGTTTTCCTACGTTATCTTTTCCTATTATGGTCTCTTATCGTCCTAGGGAAAAACGATCCTCTATATCGCTCCGTTCTGCAGTCAATCTCGCGAATCTTATCCTCACTGTCCTGCCTTCCGAAATACGTCGGGCTTCTGATAAGTCCTACGAGTCAGTATGAGCGTCAAAACCGGTTATTGTATTTTAATTATTAATAAATAGTTAAAGTATATTTATAGAAAATTCCCTGCTTCCTACAGGACAACTCGGGAATGCCATCCGTGCAGTTAAGTGGGCCACCGATTATTTCATCAAATGCCATGTTGGCCCGAACGAGCTTTATGGACAAGTTGGCGATTTCAACCTCGATCATAAATTCTGGGGACGTCCCGAGGACCTCAACATGTCCAGGCCTTCCTACAAAATTGACGCCAACCACCCAGGTGAGTCGACCCAACGGTTCACATGTACCGTGGCAGTTTCCCGTCTCTTTTCGGCTTTATTTAACTTTCTCAAAAGCCATCTGCTTTAAATATGCCAGCTTACCTTACGCTGCGAGTATTTTTTAGCTGAAATTCGCGATGAATAATTTTCTCTCCCCCCAATTCCGAAGTAGCCTCGTTATGTTTTTTTCTTTTTCTGTCGGATACAAATTAATGGATTTTGGAAATTTAATAGCGGATGGGAATGTGTTTTGCAATTTTTTGCGTTTATATGATGACCAGAATGATGCCTATGTCAAACTCTATGTTATTTTTATTAAAGGCTCGGATCTTGCCGGGGAAACGGCCGCTGCTTTAGCCGCAGCTTCATTGGCCTTCAGGGCTTCTGCAGACGCTTTCGACGCCGCCGTCACCTCTGATGGAACAGGTGAACCCGCCACGGATGCACGAACCTATGCCGACCTTTGCCTGACGCACGCAAAGCAGTTGTACCGCTTTGCAAGTCAGTATAGAGGGCTATATCACGAAGCTATCAAGGGCGCGGCGCAGTATTACGAGTGAGTAATTGAGGTTATCATACGCGGAATTTATGAAGTATGAAAGGGGTCAACGCTGTTTTTCTACATAAAATTATAATAGTTAAAAATCGAATTATTCTTTTAGTTTGAAAACTCGTTGAGTTATTCGAGTCTCATTGTTCTCTTTTTGTCACATTAGATCCACCGATTATGGCGATGAGCTCACGTGGGCTGCGGCTTGGCTTTTCAAAGCTACGAATGAGACGACTTACTTGGATGAGGCTGAACACCACTATATGAAGTTCCGTCTCAAGGAGAGACCAAACGAGTTCTTTTACAACAAGAAAGTGGCTGGAGTTCAGGTGAGGATATTTCCACGTTCAACTGCGATTGGTTATAATCTAATCTAAAATATAACTATAGAACTATATGCGATTAATTTGACAAACGTCTAAAAGATTTACTTTTAAGTAACTGCATGCAATTATTCATTTGTCAATTCTCTTTTTTTCTGAAATGAACGTGTTTTCCATCTCCGTAGGTTCTTTTAGCCCAGTTGACCGGTAGATCGGAGTACATTGAAGCTGCTCAGGCATTCTGCGATTTCTCTGTGGATTTCCAGAAACGTACTCCACGTGGTCTCGTATATATAGACAAATTTGGAACTCTTTGCCACGCTGCCAATGTAGCTTTTGTCTGTCTTCAGGTCAGTCGGATGTGATAATCGATTTATGCAGCGATTTAAAGTTTTCAATTGCAGATCTCTTCGAGGATATCTGTAATCGATTATTGCCGTAAATGCGCTTTCCGAAATAAAATTGTGCTTTCCATTTTACAGGCTGCAACTCTTGGTATCTCTCACGGGAAATACGAAAATTTCGCCCGCCAGCAGATTCATTACATGCTCGGAGATTCTGGCCGCAGTTACGTGGTTGGATTCGGGAAGACTCCTCCAAGACAGCCCCATCATGCCGCTAGGTAAGGGTTTGCATACAGACCGATGCCGTACAAATACAATTTAAAATGTAGGAATACGTGGGAACTTATCCCTTCATTGCTGCAAATGTATTCGTCGTATCAAGGCGTAGTTATTTAGGATCTTTGTTGCTAATGGGCTGTCGATGTCCTCCAAATTAGAATTATTCGGACGTGCTTCCCCTTCCTCTATTATTCTTATTAAACTGCGTTGAATACGAAGTAGAAGGCGAGGTTGTCAATCTGTTTGGTATTTCTTGCAGCTCTTGCCCCGACCGCCCAAATCCTTGCAGTTGGGAAGCCTTCAGCCGCCGGGGATCCAATCCACAGACGCTCCGTGGAGCTCTCGTCAGCGGACCGGACGAGAACGATTACTATGAGGACCAGCGCGAGGAATACGTTTACAACGAAGTGACCCTCGACTACAACGCCGGATTCCAGTCTGCCGTCGCGGGACTGAGGCAGCTCCGACTCGTAGCTGAAGACGGAGGTCGCCACAAGGCGAGGGTTGCAGAGGAATCCAGACCGGATGCGAGGAGAGGCGCCGACGTGAGGATAGCGACCGTGTTGCCCACTCCCAAGAGGTCGAGGAGGAGGCGCTCAGAATCGTATCAGAGTTGACCTGAGAAAATTGAGAGAAGATGAGGAATCAGGGGTTGGGATGATGGCGCCATTGATTCATTACATTAGTATGGGGTGTTGTCGTATTTTTTAAATCTATTGCGATAGGAGCCCGAGTCACTTGAGGCTGGAACAAAGTTGTTTCGACGTCGACGCTACGTTCGTGTAGTCTTCGACGATGCGATGGTCTTTCTCGAGGTCGTCTTGGCCGAGAGGTCGGACGGGCAAGAGAATGGTACTATTCTTGAAGTTGTGGCCGTTTGAAAAGAATGAGGATGGAGATGAAAGGAGAAGAAGAGAGAGAATTTGTAATATATTTTTACCTGTGACGTTCATTTCTATTTTTGGTGGATAGGCGTGTTTTGTTTGCACCATCTTAGGTATTGGCTAAATAGGGGAAACTTATCTTTTTTTGGAATCTGAAATATGAGAGACACTGGCCAACAATTGCTTGAACGATGGGTTTGTTTCCCTGAACCACGCCTTTTATTCATGTAATTATTATTATCTATGTATTTGTCTATCATGCGCTTGCGGCTGCCGAGCCTCTACATCCGCCAACTGGTTGGCGGCGGGGTTTCTTTGTTGAGTCGCATCGTTTTCTTTGTAAGGGTTGCTTAGCGACCGAGTGTGTGATCTCTGGGACGCTACCAGTATGGCATCCCGCGCAAGCCACACCTCGTGGCTGCCGTATCTGTATATAGTTTGTGTTCTGATATGAATGGTGCTCGTAAAACAGCGGAGATTTTTTTCTCTAGGTGTTTTTGATGTTTTAAACTGATCTGTATTATATTGCCTTTACTTATTTGTAATTATTTTTATTTGATATCTGTCTTTTTGTATGTTACATGCCTTGAAGCTGTAGTAAACTTTCTGTTGTACGATTGTTTTTTATTACTCAACAACAATGAAATCTTTTTGTCTTATCATCCGAAGTGAAGTACTGTTTTAATGCGTTTTTTGATGCAATTATTTAGATAACAATGAACTCGTTAAAATTTGGTTAATATAAAGTATTGTGATCATGTGATATGTAGAAGAATTGCCATCACCTGATATTTAGCTCAGTATCTTTTACTAGCTCACAATTACCGATTTGTTCGTCAACAATTTAATGTTACGCAACCATTTTGTATTTAAAGGTTGTGGTTTGGATTGGTGGATTTTTAAAAATTTATTATGGTAGAATAATGTTTAGACAGCTTTAATAATATGTATTTGGTTTTTAATTTATTTGCGTTTTCGGGAACACGCTTATCTAACATTTATTAGACATAAGAGCTTCGCGCCGGTGCTACGAACCAAAAGTTATAATTAATAATCGGTGATTTGTGAGACTGCGATTTTGCGGTTCATGTGTCAAGATTAGATAACTTTAGAGTTACAAAATTCCGTGAGAGGATTTTGTGACGCCATTTTGAATAAATGCAAGACTTGTTTTAAAGTCTCTCTCATTCGACACGGATTTTATTTTTGCTTTAAAAAAATACTAACTTCAGTCTTTCAGCTACGGAACTGTTTATGTCTTGAGCTCTTATCTTAATTTTAGCTAATTTAAAAATGCAAATTTATATTGCCCATCACCGATAGCATGCTTTTCTTAGGGTGGGTTAGAATCGACACAAAGGGGTCGGAAAGAAACATGGGTTACTCCTCAGCAACTCCTCGTAGTTCCTCCAAATTTGCACCATGTGTAGCCCTTTATGTAAAATAGTGGTTCTCAAACTTTCAATTGTCGCGGCCCCCTTTTTAATTAAAAATAGTAAGAATACACTTAATTGCGAATTTTTTCATTTTGTGTAACTATTAATAATTTTTATCCTATCGTTTTTCCAAAGATTCCCTGATAAAATTTTATCATTCGTGAAAACTATTTTTCTACCTTGCATCCAAAATAATTTTGCGCACCCCATGGGGGGGGGGAGGGTGGATCTAAAATTTTATTATAGCTGACGTCGTACAAATGGTCGTGGAAGTGGGTACCAAGAGAGTCGACGACGTGCAATGCCTGTCGGTTAGTTACGGATGATACTAACTTGATCGCCCCTCCCCCCCCTCCCGTTTAGCCCGCCTCCCACCGCTGCCAATTCGGAGGAGGACATCAGTAGGATCAATATATTTACTATCTAATTTATTTTATTTTAAAACTAATTATCGTGTTTCATGTTTTTAGGCAAATTTGATATTCTTTTTGTTTGTACCTAACGATATTTCGCCTTATTTACCCTTTTCTGAAGTCCTGGAACGTATCCTTATGCCTCCTGTGTCATTTCTGTCTTTGCTAAGGAAGTTTATGATAATGAAATGACATCATGGAACGCATCCACTCCGTTAGTCGAGGCATTTTTTGTATTTAATTTCTTTATTTTTCATTGACTCTCAATGAATACATATTTGGCCTCTAACATATCGCTCATAACAAAGTGAAAACGTTTATCAACTGCATCGGGATACAAACTTGCGGCCAACCGAACTTTACGGCCGATGATTACCCACAAGTCCATAGGACGCACCTAAGTTTTAAGAAAGAATAAAAGAAAACTTCCATGCATGTGTTATACTCATGTTCCATACGGGAACAAAAGTTGCTGCGATTTACACTAAAATAACCACGTAAGAGACGTATAACATGTCATAGTGAACGGACGGCATAGAAAATAAAAACGTAATATAGGGACCAGACCTAGGAGTGGAAAGATGTAGGGAAAAATATCTATGAAAATGCTCAAAACATGCCATTATAGTTATCTGCTTTGCAGGAGCGCTATCTGCCGTCATCTGGGTCATATTTTTAGAATTTGATATTTTAGTAACTTTTCGGTTAGATGTTGAGTAAGATTAATGAAACATTTTCGCTTTTTTGACAATTTTCTCAGCAATAATCTCACTTCATTTGCGTTTTGGAACCAAAAATTAATCGCAGAAATTTTTATGCATGTAATATACATGTATATAATAATAATATTTTCTATTTTTTCTTCCCTCTTATTTGTTCCTATTAGAATAAGTAAAAATGCCACATTATCTAATTTTTATCAACTTTCCAAAGGAAAGGTATTTCTTAAAGTTTTAATAGATAACTGTATGCCATTAATGGTTTTTATTTTTAAAATGCGACCAGGGTTAAAAAACATTAATTTTCAAAACTACCTCACTCTTTCCCATGCTTTATCCAAAATACTTGCGTATAAATTAATGTGAAATATAGCACCTGTGTGAAATACCCCATAAAATGTAAGCGTACCTTCTTATTCCAGTCAGTTTAATATTAAAATTTATATAAGGACAAAGACGGACGGACTGATTGATGGAACAACAGACACGTTGAAACTACCTATGCAATTTTTATAAAACAAAGAGACGGTAAAAATATAATAATGCTACAAAAGTTATTCGGTATATGTGTATCAACTCTGTTATATCCCTTTTGAAACAGAAGGTTCCGAAAAACTTAGTATAGGGAGGTTAATAATACAACGAATTAAACTAAAATTAAAATCCCCGCTACACCATTTGCGTCGCACACGGCTATTACTTGAACTATATAAGACAATAACACAATAACATGACAATAACTTCAAAAAGATGACTGAAGATGGAAGCATCAACGTATTTGAATGAGCTGTTTCGTTTTGAAATTTTTTTGAAAACATCCCCGTTTTCGTGAAACAAATACGACGCAAAGCAGAGTGCTACTGCATTAGTGAATAATTTGCATTGAGAATCGTTAGAGGAATGTTGGAATCCCATATTGAAGCTTCTCGAGAGGTATGTTGGGACAGTGGAGGATTTATCAAGCGCTGTGCTCTATGCGAAACAAAATGCTGGGTCTCAAGTTCATCAAAAGAACGTTCATTTTATAGCGTAGTAATTTATTTATTATTTGTCTAGAAATCAAATGTTAGTAAAATTTCTAGCGTTTTCGAGCGAGCTATTATTTTGTGAGAAACAGAAATCATTGAATTGAGAACAGGCATTCCAATGAGGCCATCGCCGGAGCAGCCATAATTATGATCCTTAGCACATATTAAGAGTTCACAGATAATACACAACCAGTATGTCCACTGCCCTATAGTTAATTTTTTGTCCAGTCAAAATGTCCTCATCATTCCACTTAATTATTCATCCACATTACTGTATGTCCAGCACAAAGGTATCCACTAGAATTGATGTCCTATTTATCTCAAACGATATTATGTCCACTAATGAGAAATTTACAGTTACGCTCACTAAACCATGGTTTAAGAGGACTGCACATGGAAGATGATGAAGATGTTCCCCTTTGTAGATAATGATGTACTTCTCAATGCATGCCTTTGATACTAACCTCACATTACTTATATCACGTTTTTCATACCTCCAGTGTTATTTTGATCCATTTCTGCTATTGGAATGGAAGTGGTATCAAAATTTTTGTTCACAGGCAAATTCTTTCCTTTCTTCAACATTATTGCAGCAGGGGCCATGATGAATTTAAATATCAAACCTAAATCATATGACTTGCGCCTAATAAATTTTCAGGTGTTGATACATGAAATAACTGAAGCTATAGCAATTACAACTGTTAAGACTTATTACAATGATCCTCCAAAAATAATGACTGACAAAAATTTACAGAAGGGGACACTGGAGCGGTTTCTTGCCCAGGATGCCAAAATACCTCGAGCTGCACCTGCACATCACCCATGAATCATTATGAACAAAACTCCCATCTTATGATTACATAGAGCAAGCATATGCTGCCACCCCTGCTTATGCCAATGATGGACAAAAAGTGCCACTAAAGAAGTTTGATAGTAGTTCATTGAAAGCTTGATGAGTTGCAGTGCTTTAAATTCTCATGACACGATTTTGGACTGTGGAAAACTTGAAAATGTTATTTTATTATAAGCATTAATTTGTGGAAATATTGATAAGGATTCAACTCCAATAAAATAAATTATAATCTTTCAATTGTCAAAATATCCAAGCCACATGTTTTGCAGCTTGATTCATATCTTTTGTGAAAAGCAAATGAAAAATGTGATACACTAAGACTTTTCATCTTGAGGTTTTTATTCATGGTATCATTGGCTATGGAACTTTGAGATTTTATCGCATCATTTTTTAATAAGACTTTGTTTTTGATGAAAATAATGGTGTTTTTAGTTTGTTGGTTATGATGAACTTGGAATAATAGCAGAAGATTTGATGATAGCTAAGATGCCTCTACCTCAGAAAACCAGCACATTTCAATTTTGGCCTCAGGTGTAAAATATTGTGCTGGCTTTATTAATCGTAAGTCCTGCATTAATAATTAGAAAATACTGGCTAATCACATTCTCTTAGTTATTTATACAATGAAGCAATCTTTTGAGATAGAAACCTAATTTTAACCACTTTCTCGGTATCTTTTATATTATTTATTCAAGAGCCTATTTTTAGCATGTTTTCTTAAAAGAAAATGGTGCCTATGTGATCACTTTGTCAATCCATCTGTTCGTCCGCCTGTGGACATTCAACTTTTTTGTTCAAGAGATATTTGAAAAACTTTTTGAGTTAGATAGTTCTTATAAATCTATCAGATTTTCACCAATTGAATTTTCATGGTTGTTCATAGAGATTACGCTATATGGCTTCAAATTCAGAAAATTCAAAGCTTTGAAATGCTGTTTTAGCCAAACTAGTGGGAATATTAGGAAAATTATTTTGAATTAGATAGCTCTTTTCAAACTATGAATTTTCCACCAATTCGATTTTCATGATAGTTGATCGATTTTCTGCTAGATGGTTTCAATTTTGGAAAATTCAAAAATTTGAATTGGTATTGTGGCCAAACTACTGGGAACATTAGGAAAATTATTTTGGATACTTATGTATGATAGAACCTTCACACAGTGATCCAAGGGGTGAGATATGGAACTACAAGGCGCCATATTTTCCTTTGAATGGGGATTGAACCTGTGTTGGATGCCTATGGCATCCTTTCTAAACCAATGTCACCCTCTCCATGCCAGCAGAGATTGGGTGCCCGAAAAGTAACATATGCTAATTCTCCTTTTGAATTGAAGTTTTGATGTTAGCGATATGTAGTTGGAATATACACAACACATAGTTGGAATAGATGTGTGGACGTTCCCTCTGCGTAGTTCCATATCTTGCCACTTGATAGAGTATAGTTGTGTGCAAAGGTACATTATTTTGAATTTGATATGAATTTTCCATCAATTCGATTTTCATGGTAGTTGATAGATTTTCTGCTATATGGTTTCAATTTTGGAAAATTCAAAATTTTGAATTGGTATTGTAACCAAAGTACTGAAGCTGGAGGAGTGAAGTTTTCACGGATGGGATCTACATACCAATGGTGTGGGTCCTTTCCTCCTCATAGGAGGAGGCAAACATTAACCCTGAAAACTTATAAGAAAAGGTGCTTCCACCTTTAGCAAGGGTATTTTACTTGTTATTTTAGTTTTGGCAATCACATATCTAGAGAAAGAGATGCAATTATTAATTTTGGTAGAGAATTTTATTGCAAATGTTATTCACAGCTAAAATATTTGTTCTTTTTATCACAAGGTTTGTTTTTCTTTTGGCCTTGACTATAGTTGAAAACATTTACTAAATGATAACCCAGTGGTGCACAATCTTTTTTAATTGTGAGTCACACAAACACGGATAAATTTGTGAAGTGCTGCGCAATTTATTAAAAAATACTATTAATATATAGACAATTTAAGTACTTATGGTAGGATATCTTTCCATTCTAAAACCATCTTTTTCACCTTTCGATAATAATCTTACTCCCTAATGATTTGAAGGTTAGGTAAGTTGATGAATTAATAAAATTTAAAAATGAAAATTGTTTGAAGGCTCTGTGGGTCACCTGAAATTGAGTCACGGGCCACAGGTTGCACACCACTCTGATAACCTAATGAAGACATACAATATTTATCTAAATAAATATCTTAAATATTTATAGCTGTTTAAAGGTAAGGTTGTACAGTCCACAATGCCTGGTACCCTAAAATAGGCTTGAAACCAAAACACTTTATCTAGGGTTCAATATGTGACCAAGGATTCAATTCTTAGTTAATCAAAGCTTCATTTTCGGGGCAAATATATGTAATGGAGATGGTGAGGGTGGAATGGTACTCCCAAATACTACATGATTATGGGCTTTATATGAAATAGTTTCTGTAGCCATTGCTCAAGAAAATTAAAAAGTGTGCAATTCAAATTATTACGTTGTTTTTACTGAAGTGGCTAAGTATTATGATCACTGAAATGTATGGCATATAATTTTAATTTTAGATGCTGTAGCTTCAATTGTTGCCAAACTATCAGTCAGCATTTCATGACCTGATTGGTCTTATCCACCATTACTTCAACATGTGCTTCAGAACATCCTCTTTTTTGTCTCGGCATTATTACAGAAAAATTCCTTGTTTGGCATGGGCCAGACCACGAAAATGCTGGATTAGGTGATATGCTGGTTGCAGGATAGTGCCTAGAATTCCAACTACCAATGTATTTTTAGAAAAGACTTCCAGTTCCACAGTTTTCAATACTATAACACTTTTGGCTTTCTCCACACATAGTATAGGGGAAAGTATTGTTTTCATGAAAATAATCGACTTTGAGATTTCAATTGAAATACACGTTTTGAGGTCCTCTAAACACATTTTGACCATTTTCTTGATGTCTGTGTGTGTGTGTATGTGATAGCTTTTTTGTGGGTTCCAGTGGCAGCTCGTAGCTAAAATTAGTGGGGGTGCTGCTCCAGAAAATTTTTAGCCTTTGTTTTAAAATTGTGTAAAAAGAAAAAAACATGTATAAAAAGAAAATTTATTCAGGAACTTGATAAAATCTTAACAAAAAAAAACCAAACATTTTTTACTTACTTTAACTTAAATTGTTACAGTTCAAGCTTGATCTATTCATTTTAAAATGAAATCCATTCTTCTTGTTTTAATTTGCGCAAAAAGTTCAATAATTTTCTCCTTGATCTCTGGATGACAATTGAGGAAATTTTTCTCCATTGAAAGTACTGCAAGCGCATTTAGTCTTTCCGAATTCATAGTGCTTCTTAAAAAAGTTTTTATTCTTTTCAATGTTGAAAAGCAGCGCTCTGCCTTGGATGTAGTTATGGGAATTGTCAAGAGGATTTTTATCAGTTTCGTAATTTCACTAAAAACATCATCTAGATTATTTTCCAAGATAAATTTCAGCAGCTCAATTAATTTGCAATATTCATGAATATCAGTCCTACAATAGAATACTTTTAGTTCAGTTTCAAGCTTTTCTTTGTCAATCATGGAATAAGCTTCAGTGGTCAGTACTATCTCTTTTGTGGGATGTTCATTCTTAAATCTAGTGAAGCATTTCTTGTTGAACAATTTAGCAGCTACTAAGTGTTTAGTGGAAGAATATCTGTCCATTATATCAACACATATATAGTCACACACTTCCTTAGCTTCTGCCATGAGTGTCTTTGAAGGATTCTCACAGTACTTTGAGTTTCTCAATTCTAAAATAGCAGTTTTGAAATTTGTTATATATTCATTAACTTTAAACACACTAATTTCTCGAGATTGCATTTGGTTGTAAATTATTTCAACATGAGGTATAATTTGATGAAAAAGCTCTAACCAAAACTTGAAATTATCATCATTCAGGTATTTTAAAATTCCTGTTGCTTCTGCAATGGTTTGATCTGCATTTGATGTTGACTGAATTTCAGTAAGGCAGTTTTTTAAAGGTTGCAAATTTTCATGAACTCTGTTTATGGTCCGTATGTTGAAATTCCACCTTGTAGAGGATGGACGTGAAATGCTGACGTCCATATGTTTCTTGAGAATGGACACACGTTGTGGTGATCTTGAGAAGAATGTTGGAATAGCCAGAATGTTAGAGAAAAATATTCTTGCATTTCGTGTAATACTTGCTGCATTTCTCATTATTAAATTAAGTTGATGTGCATAACAGTGAATGAAATGTGCATTACTATAAACTGCTTTTATTTTTGCTTGAACTCCTGCTTTTTTGCCTTTCATGACATTTGCACCATCAAATGTCTGAGCTATCAGTTTTTGTCCATTTCCTTGAAGGATTATGTCCAATTGTTCTAAAATACGTTTTGATATGCCATCTGCAGTTTGATTTTCTGGAATAAAGAATCCCCAAAAACGCTCAAATATTTCTTCATTCAATACGTACCGTAGAACAAGGACCATTTGAGTTTGTTCCGAAACATCTGTTGTGTCATCAGCCATGACAGCTACAAAGGAAGCTTTTCTAATTTCCGTCCTTATCTCCTCATGGTATATTTGTAGCAGGCAGTCAAGTATCTCATTCTGAATGGTCTTAGAAACACTTTTGAAGACTGCACTGGTTTCTAAGTGATTCTTCAAATCTGAATCTAATTTAGATACAAAATTTACTAATCCTCTAAATACCCCTGGATTTACTGAATCGTCTTTTTCATCATGTCCACGTAAGGGAGTTTCAAAGTTTCCACAAAAGTAAATGTAGTCTATTATTTTGGACAAAATTTCACGGTTCTTTTTAACTTTTATATTATGCTCATTGATTGAAAGTCTGTATGCCTCACTAAGTTTCTCCTTAATACTTACGGTTCCTAAAAGTGACAGTGAAACAACATTATCAACGTGCTTCTTTGACTTCTCATGCTTTTCAGTTTTTTCTTTCATTTTGTTTATATTTCTAAAACCATCTTTTGTCCACGGTACATCACCTCCAAACAGCAAACATGGGAAGCAAAACAGTGCATTTTTTACTTCACAGCCGCAAAGCCAACTTTTCCGTTGGTACCATTCAGAATTAAAGCTACGAATATATTTCTTGTTGTTGCTTTTGCCTGGCTGAGATATTAGAATATCAGGTGTTGAACGACCTCTTTTCTTAACTGTAACTTTCTCATGGAGAGATAGCTGTGAAAACTTAAGCTGTTGAAGTTCACTTACAGTCACAGAACTTATTTCTTGGGGATGCAAGGCCATGGTTAAAGTTTTCTGTTAAATAAAAGAACCGAAAAAAAATGAATTAAATAGAATAGCTGGAAGCAGAATAATAATCTAATTCTACACTCTTCTACACTTTATCACATTCAAGAATATGGTACATGGTTTTTAAGCACAACACACGCTGAGTAAAAAAAAAACTTCCTTCCACCATCACGCCAGAGCCGGCACTGCGAGAGCAACAGTGCTCTCTCTACCTGGCAGTCCCGCCTTCCTCCCCACCCCCCCCTCCTATGTGCGCATGCGCAAAACAGTCAAACACCACGTCGCTGGCTCTGTGAAGCGCACAGTTCCATACAAAGATTTTTGTATCTTTTTCATAAACTGGGGGATGGCTACTGAAGTACTGACATTAAGCTTAAGGAATATATATTGTACTACAAAAATAAAGAAAGAATTAAAGAAAAAAGGACTCATTATATTAAATGTTATCGATAATATCAAGTGGAAATAGGGGGTGCTGCAGTTCCGCAGTGCCTATACACGAGCCGCCACTGGTGGGTTCTCTAACTCAAAAACTATTAATCAGCTCAACGCAAAATTTTATCTTTAACATTTTTATAAAAGTCGGTCAACCAGAAGTGGGTGTTTACTCTTGTCACTTATCCGTTATTTTGAAGTATTAGCCTTAATATTTGATAAATGTAAAAATGTATTGGAATTAATATTGTAGGAAATTTAATCTTCTACAAACATTTTCCCATATAATTGTTTAAGAGATAGTTTTAAAATTAGATTTTTTAGCTGCCATCACCACACCACCTATCGGTGACTATTGTAAACACTTGGTACTTAGTTACATCTTACAATTAGTAATGCTCCTTTTTATTTTCTTAATTGTTGGAGCTTTGCGGCTATATCCAATATCGGGAGGCTATGGTTTGAGTTCATTTCAGTTCTTTGTTAAGTCTGAATTTTTCTCACAGTTCCTTAAAATATTTATTATCATTTAACCCAGGGGAGTCAAACGTATGGCCTGCAGGCCGGATCAGGCCCATGAGGTAGTCCCATCCGGCCAACATTAAGTTCCTAAGAATTGCCTATATGCAGGGCCCAGAATGGAATGGTTACCAACCAAATGAGAAGAGTGGGGAAGCAATATAGTAAACATGTGCTTGTTATTTCTTTCGAAGATAATTTCTCACTATCAATCTTACTTGAAATATATCGAGTCTCGAAATATATCAAAAGCCGACTGTGACGTCAGTCTAGGTATGATTCAGGACGATTTTCTTAGATGTATGGTGTGGTGGTCTCAAAATTTTAGCTACGCTGGCCTCCATTCAGCACCTAGGACCCAAAAATACCATAAGATGCACCTCTCCATCAGTAAGACTTTTTACAATTACTGAATTAATTCAAACTGTATATTGCATTTTAATTTTTTTATTTCATTCTCTTGTACATTCAACTTGGGCCCAATCGAGGGAGCACTTTTTCCCTGAACCATTCTCCATATTCTTTGATGATGTCATTCCTTTATTGCCTGGTACCACATTACATTGTCATAGTTTTTTTCGTTATTGAAGTCGTGCCGCTAATCTGCTGCAACTAGTGACATTTTGTGTGATACAAAAGGACGATTTTTATTCATGTCACTCAAACGAAAGGTAGACTATGAATGTCGTACATTCTCAAGTAAGTGGAAAATATCATACTTCTTTATGGAATCAAAAGGAAAACCATTGTGCTTAATTTGTTGACAAATAGTTGCCGTTCTAAATGAATATAAGATTAAAAGACATTACGATATGTAGAATATACAGACAAAATTCTCGAAGAAAAATTTAGGGAATTAGAGAAATCCTTAGGAGGACAACAGGCACTATTTAGTATGTAATTTGAGAAATGCTAGTGATGCAGCACTCTGGTCTTCCACTTGCCGGGTGGATATTCTTCTATTGAACTATCGTAGCAGACTAATTCACCCATTTCAGAATATATTCTTTGGTTTAATAGAATTAATTTGTGAATAAATACTATTAATTACTTAATTTTGTGTTTAATTACCCTTTTATTACGAAATCTTGTCCCAATCTACTATCTGCCTATTTTCTATAGAATTAATGCATGTTGAAATTCCATTATCTATTTTCTGGTAAGCTTTGGAATGTAGTAAATACTGCTATGGGTTATAAGAAGTCTTCCAAAAGTTCTGAATTGCATACGTAAATCACAAAAAGCAGAGTTTAATTGCTCATTCTTAGGTTGTTTAAGAGTTTTAAATGATTCAGTTCTCTTATCCAGTACTACTTTTGCATAACATTATAACAACTCATTTGTCTGCATGCCAAAATAATAAATTGTAGAAAAACCAATTTTATATTCTGATATTATAACATTATCACTTGCTCCATGAGACAAATAATTACAGATCTATTTTATGTGCTATTGATAATAAAATTTTCTTCCTTTTCATTTTATTTTATTATTATAATTAAATGTTTTACAGAGGACTAAGTATATAATAATACAGGCACAGGTAAGCAAAACATGCATAATATTTCCCATACTGGAGATTAAGAACACTTGTTAGGAATTTCAACAGTTGTTTTTGCTGGATACATACTCTTTTTAAGGTGTGTGGAGATCATTTTGATGAGATTTTAATATCTATCTGGAATTTAATTAATATCTATTTTAATATTTATTTACTTGATTTTATACTTACTCAATTTGACAATGCAGTTAACATACAAACCATTAAATAATAAAGCAGGTTTTTTTTTGCATATTAGTGTCATGTATCAGCTTTGGGAGTGCTGGAAATACTGAATTGCAGGATAGAGGAAATTTGGTGATATTTTCAGAAATAAAAATTACTTTGTAAATTCCTACAATGCTTTTATTAGAGGGACTCGATCTAGATTTTGACGCTTTGCATCATCATCAGGAGTGATGATGATGCAAAGCATCAAAATCTAGATAGTCTCTTAATAAAAGTATTGTAGGAATTTACAAAGTTATTTTTATTTCTGAATTATGAATTTCTACCAAGTAACAGCCGAAACAGTTGACTATATGGTGATATTTTGTTTTAATACTTAATAAATAGTGTTCTGGTACAAGCAGTAAATTCCAAGCATACTTTTAAGATGTGCATTAAGGAAAACAATTTTTATTTTTCCAGTCAATTATATGGCGAGGTAAACCAACAGCAAAATCTTTTAAATATTATATAAAACTATTATGTGATTACTAATATTGCTGTAGCTTGCATAACTTCATCATAAATCTGTTTTTAATAAATGCATTATAGGTATTTATTTTTGAAATAGTACAGTTATTCAAAAAGTTCAATATGCATGAAAACTTTTGGCTTAATATTTTTAATAATGAACACACAAATAGGGAGCTACGTGACCTCAGAAAAAACCTACTGCTTAGAGCAGCCCGTGAGCAGGAGGCCAACACCCTAACCACTGAACCACCGACACCCCAAAGAAACAATAGTAACTCTTAAATCTGAAGATGTGGCATGGAAGTCTTTGGGAAAAGTGTACTAGGAAATGCTTTGTTAAAAATTGATGCAAATGATATTTTACTCTAGAACATCAATGAAAATTCATCTTTGGTAATTGGACTTATTTCTGGCATATCAAATATCTCAGTCTTCCTCAAGAGGAGGTTGAATGACCAGTGAGTTCTGCATGTTAAGACCTTGAGATATGAAAAATGGACTATGAATGCCAGAATAGTTCATCACTGATTACACAGAGGAGAGTTGTATGCCAGGGATCACATGAAGAAACTGCAAAAGAATTGCCTGGGTAAGAAATAGCATGGGTCTGAAATGTAATTAAGAGAGTGAAGGCGCTAAATTGACAGGGAGCAGATTATATTGCAAGGAGAAATGATCAGCGTTGGACTTCTATTATTGCTGACTTAATCCCAAGAAGGATCAAGAGGCCAAACAGAAGACCCGGGGTCAGATGGGATAGAGAGATTGTGAAGTTTTTAGGGTTAAATTGTAGGAGGGAGGCAGGTGATAGAGAGAACTGGAAGAGTCTGGAGAATGAAACGCTTTTGGAATAGAACTCAGGTCGTTATTGTACACAATCTCTGCTCGGATACTGAGAGTAGATCGGAATTAATGGAAATCAATCGGTTCAAGTTCAGAAAAGTTTGCGAGAATGATTTTTTTACTCAGTAGACTGAATGATAAAGCTAAAAACAAATTAATTTTATATTAAGATTCCCTGTCTTTCAGTATAGTTATAGTATTTTTTTCATTTTCATCTTCACTTTTTAGCGTTTTTTAAAATCGACCTATACATTCGTTTTG
Organism: Tanypteryx hageni; assembly: GCA_028673005.1. Lineage (NCBI taxonomy): Eukaryota > Metazoa > Arthropoda > Insecta > Odonata > Petaluridae > Tanypteryx > Tanypteryx hageni. The sequence goes on along the minus strand of CM054117.1, from coordinate 85,395,322 downwards.
TCCGTCTGTCTAACTCCTCCTAAACCACCAGTGTGCAAACTTTTTATATGGTGATCCTCATTCATAGATGTTAATGTTTTTTCTGGCGGATTATAAGTCGTGAGTGCCTCGGTGGGCCAGGTGAGAATTCACATTGGAACTTATGCAAGAGATTTTTAATGTGATTTTAAAAATGAAAATTAAGTCTTCACCATTTTTCAGCATTAAAATTTTACCAGGCAAGGTTTGATGGCAATAATTGTAATTGAAATATGCAAAATTATCTGTATTAAATATCACAGACTGTTTCTTAATCATTGACTTCCTTGGTGCTCCTCGTAAAGTGTAGGGTAATCCCTCCTCCCTTTTGTGTGTGTTCGGTGTGTAAGGTGTTATAGCTATAATAATCCATGAGGTTGATTAGCCAGAAATACAAACCAACAAGAATAACATCTTCATCAACATTTTGCAGGCTGGATGTGATCCGCGGGCCATAGATTGAACGCCAGTCCTTAACCAAAACAAAGAGAGACTTCATTTTTTCGTCAATTGATTCAGTATTCCTTCTCGTTGTGAACGTTTTCTCCATTTGTCTGTCTGTCCAAAACATTTTTAAAAACACCATTTACTGTCTGCTTCAGCAGTTCTTCCCTTGTTTTGAAATAGTACCTATTACTATTTTTGCATTTTAACTAAAAGTGAATTTGTATGTTTTTCGAGTTCTTTTTTGTGTGTGAAAGAAGAGGGAAGAATCCTTGTCTTGGTGTCCAAAAACATGGCATGAGAAGATACATGGACGTACCATCCCAACTGGGGGAGGGTATCACCTTGTGCCGTATGGAGGGGGGGGGACAGGATGACTGTAAAAATATTTGAAGGGCCAAACCAAAATTTAAAAAAATATGTAATAATATGAAAAAAATGTTTCAACTATTTTTACTGCACTTGCAACGAAAATGGAAATTACTTATTAAGAAGAAAAACATGAACCACTTTATTTTTAAAATACAGTATTCAGCAGGTGGGCTAAGAGGATGCCGAGGACTTATAAAGGGAGCATAAAGTCTCACATGCAAAACGTGCAATTCTGAAAATCACCATCATGGAAACACCACTCAGTCCCACCTCCACTAAACCCAACCACAGAAAAACTATTAACGACAACTTTTCAAGATATTCGCCTAAATATAAACATTCATGGACACACCTCACACTCCTGCATTCTTTTTAGAATCAAAAATTGGTGTTTTGTCTCTGAGAAATGGATTATTCAACAATTTTACGGTTACAGAAGATATGTAGGTCATCGTTGAGAATTATAATTCATATTTCACAATATAGCTAGTATTCAGGTGATCAAGAGAGCTCCTGTAACCATAAAACTGTTGATGAGCCCAGATGCATTTTTGTTTCTAAATCTGCTATGCCGAATGAAGAGCACATAAAAATGTTCAATTGCATAGAATTTTCCCCTTAAATTCAGTAAGAGAAACTGGAGACATAGCTGGGAGATATGGCGCCTATGGCAAACTTTTAGGAGACACCTTAGTTATGTAAAATATTATTTTCACTGCGTTTTAATACATAACAATAGTGTTTTTATTATGATAACTTTTATATTTGTGTATTAACACTCCAGTAGTTGCACCTACTTTTATAATGTGAGTGATCACGTGGGTGGTACTATGGTATCCCATATCAACATCTATCAACTTAGAATGAATAAAATATTTTTAATTGGTTGCTATTTTTTATTATAAAGTATATTTTGATACAGTGTATTTATATTTGCAACAATTAACAAACATCTCCATCATCAGAACCTTCCTTATCCCCATCAGATAATTCGTCCTCACTATCTTCTATATATTCTTCATTTTCTTCTATTTCCTTAAACCAGTCACGTCATTGTTCAGGATTTTTACTTTGGGCCATGGCCTAAGTTTTACGAAAATGAAAATATCATCATCATGCTGATGTTCGAAGACAGGTTTTAGCTGAATCACTGCCTCCATTTCTCTCTCTCCCTAGAAGCCTCTTTTATACCTCTATAAGTACTATATTCCTGCTTTATATTCTCTAATATTCCTATTCTTTTTCTCCCTCTTCCTCTTCTTCTGCTAATTTTGCCTTCTAAGATCATCCCTTGTAAACACTGTCTTCTCAATATGTGCCCTATCCAATTTGCTTTTCTTTTCCTGATTGTTTATATTAGCATCCTTTATTCTCCCACCATTTCTAATACTTCTTCATTTCTCTTCCTCTCTGTCCATTTCACTTTCATCATCCTCCTCCATACCCACATCTCAAAACTTTCTAAATATTTTTCCTCCTTTCTCCTTACCATCCACGTCTCTGCACCATAAAGAGCTATGCTCCATATGTAGCATTTTGCTAATTTCTTCCTTGTTTCTAAATTTATTTTCTTGCTCCTTCTCGTTAACTGCTGCTTTTGCCATTGCAATCCTACTTCTGATGTCCTGTGTACTACTTCCATCCTGCACTAAAATAGTGGCAAGATATTTGAAACTACTTACTTGTTCCAATTTTTGGCCATTTACGATTATATTTAATTCTTTATGTTCCTTTTAAACCACCATGACTTTCGTTTTTTCAGCATTGATCTTCATTCCATATTTTGGCCAACCTCCACTAGTCTGCCTGCCATCCTCTGAAGTTCTTTCTTGTCTTCTGCTATTAATCCCTGATCATCTGCGTATTAAATGGTGGTAATACTTTCACCTTAAATCCTTTCTCTTCCATCAACGCTTCTTCTGTTATTGTTTCTGCATAAATATTAAATATTGCTGGTGAAATAGGACATCCCTGCCTCATTCCCCTCCCTATTGAAGTACTTTTTGTTTCCTCTCCTTCAACCCTGACTCTAATCTTTTGATCTAAGTAAAGGTTTTTAAGCAGTCTTAAATCTTTCCGATCTATTCCTATTTTATTTAAAATACCCAACATTTTATCCCATTTCACCCAGTCAAAAGCTTTCTCCCAATCTACAAAACAAAAATACATGACTTTATTGACTTCTAGCGCTCTTTCTATCATCATCTTCATACATCCTATAGCATCTCTAGTCCCTCTTCCTCTTCTGAAACCAAACTAATTATCTTGCAGCTCTTTTTCTATTTTACCTTTAATTCTTTTGGTTATTATTCTGGTTAGAACTTGAGCTGTATGAGAAATTAAACTAATAGTTCTGTAATCCTTACAACATTTTGCATTGTTCTTTTTCTCCAGTGGTACCATAACAACATCTAAAAAATCTTCAGTCCATATGCCAGTATCATATACTTGGTTAAAGAATTTTGTGAGTTACTTAACTGCTTTCGACCCTAAAACCTTAAGAACGTCCACTGGTATATCATCACTCCCAACAGCCTTCCTTCTTTTCATGTCATCAATTGCTCTTTTAACTTTAGACTCGAAAATACTTAGTCCTAGCTGGTCTTTTTCCACATCCTCTTTTTCATTTAATTCAATATTTCATGGCTTTCCTTCTTTGTCATACAGCACCTCAATGTATTCTTTCCAGACATTCTTTACATTATCTGGCTCTGAGACTATTTTACCACTTTTGTTCATGATTCCTTTACGTCCTATCTTTCTTGCCTTTTTCTTGAATAGTTCCCTTGCTTTGTTAGACATGAGGTCTGTTCTACAAATGCTTTAACACTCAACAATTTCCTCACATTTCCCATTTATCCACTGTTCTCTGGCTTTATCTGTTTCCCTTCTTAAAGCATTATTTAACTCCTTATACTTTCGTTGGCCTTATTCAGGTTTTTTTGTTTCTTTCACCTGTTATCTTTCCTATCTTCTTTTCCATTACATCTTTAATGTTGCTATGGATGTACCTCCACTCCACATCTATATTTTCCCTATTTTCTTAAGCTCTCTCCCCCAACTTTTCCTCCAGCTCATTCATGATAGCCTCCTTGTTCTTAAAGAGTTCCTCTAAGTTCCATTTCTTGTTAACTCTTATGTTTCTCTTAACGCTCTTCAGTCTACATTGTGTATTTGCCACCAAAAGATCGTGGTCGGAATCAATATCTGCCCCTGGTAGTGTTTTTCCATTTTTTAATGCTATTTCTAAATCTTTCATTGACTAGTATGTAATCTATCTGTTATCGCCTCTGGTCTCCTGGGCTTCTCCATGTGTAAAGTCTCCACTGGTAATGCTTAAACCATGTATTAGTTACAATCAATCTATTTCTATGGCAGAATTCTACAAGTTTCTCCCCTCTTTCATTTCTCTTCCCTAGTCCATATTTTCCCACTATGTTATCTTCCTATCCCTCTCCGACGACACTGTTCCAGTCTCCCATTACTATGGTGTTGACCCTTCCTTTTCCCTCCTCCTCCAATATCTCCATAATCTGTTCATGCATTTCATCTACTTCGTCGTCGCCAGCATTAGTCGTTGGCATATACACTTGAATTATAAGCATTTCCACTGGCTCCATCTGAAGTTTTACGGCTATTAATCTATCATTAACTGTCGCTACCTTGCTAGTTCTTTCAGCTATCTCTTTTCTCATTATAATCCCCACTCCCCTTTCCTTTTTCTCTCCCGAATGAATAATCTTAAATTCGTCTGAATTTATCTCGTCTTCTCCTTCCCACCAAACTTCACTAAGACCTACTATACCTACGTTATTCCTTCTCATTTCCCTTTTTAAGTTCTCTAGTTTACCCCCTGAAAGACAATGTAAAACATTCAATAGAAAACAAAAAATGATATTTCAATGAATTTAAAATAGTAATAACAAAGCATATATACAAATAAAGCAATATATCGTAGTAAAAATGAAACATGAAAAATCACAGTAAAAACTCAAGTTGCAAAACTAAGAAATCATATCACTGGTCGCGTGGAATACTCAGGTCTCCCAAGCGTAATTTCTGTAAGCTGTGCTTCTTTACAACCAATCAAAGATAAAGAATAACAAGTAGGGATGTACACGTGTTTCCCGTGGTACAGAAGTGGAGTTACAGGTTTTGGCCCGTAAATTTTCACTCACCGTCATAGACAATCCCTTTATGTTGACTACGTATATCCAATGCCGATTCTGCTACATATTTGCAATTCATGTCTTTCAGATTCATTTCTTACATGATTAAAAGGGATTATGGCCAGGAAAGGACCGAGTTGGAAACAAAACAACGCGGTTGCACCGCATAGACCTCATGCGGATATCGTTCGGAACATCCGGTGGAAGGAATGAAGTAAGTATCCTGTTTTCCTTCCTCCCGTGGGGGGAACCTCGCCTCTAAACTCATTTCACCTTGTCTTAAGCTGTCATGGGGCGCTATCACTGATCTAAAAGCGTGCAGTTTTGCCTTTGATAATTATTATCGTTCCATTCTCATCTTGATTTTCATTTTATTGAATGACATTACCGTTTTGTTGAGTTGATGATATGCTCATAAGTTCTGTTTGTATAAATAATTTGCGGTGATACGGCGAAGGTAAGTTTATCAAAAGTGTCTTTAATTTTTATCTCCTAGGCTGAATGGTTAATACCAGGGTTCCCTCTAAGCTGCGTGCCTGCGCAGCCGCGCAATAGTTATTGAAGTGCCGCGCACTGAATCTTGCATTCGAACAGAGCTGCGCCTATTCGGGCTGCATCGCACACGGGTCCTAACTTACCAGGCTATAGTAATCCAAGAGGTTGATTAGCCATAAATACAAACATACATAACCTGCCAGGGGCGCCTTATCGTCAAGGTTTTATATGTTGCTATTATTAGAATACGAGTTGTGCTATCTATCTCTTAGAAGCCATCTGTTTGAGCTAAAGGAAAAGTTAGAAATACCAGAGCACATTATTCTTCCGGCAGATTGTATCTCCTAACCCTTCCGATTAGAGATCTCATTGTCCTACTGTCGGTAAAAGACGTTTTGGAGGAGTCGTAAATCGACCTACCTAGGAAGTCAGCAGGAGGTAGGATTACCCATCTGCTAATTCCGTATCTTCCTTTAACAAGAGCCTCCAGCAGAGGCGGCATTTCTTTCGTACAATGCCGTCGACCTTGACTAGAAATCACTTCGCAGGGAAAGGCCAGATATTTACTTATGCTTTAGCATTCTCACTCTTGTCGAGGTGTGGGAATCCCAAAACTGATTCGGTTTGGGAAGTTGTTTTCGAAAACCAGCATTTTGACACACAGAACGACTCTTAAATCAGTTCTATTTTGTCTTCCGATGGAGGAGGATCGTTCTGTTCGTAAGGTGTGCGTGAAATAGAAGTGTGTTAAACCTTGAAGAAAGAAAATATTATTTTTTCATTCTGTGGGAAAGATTTTTTTTCGAGGAGATCGTCTTTCAGCCAGAAGAAGAAGAGCACGTTTGGTAAGTGTTAATTTCTAAATTTATTTTAGTAGGTTTGTCGTATAACATTAGTTTCGATTTCCCTTTGAAAATAAGATGCCTATTTGTTTGTTTTCGTAAATCACATTTTTTGGCATTTTGATCTAGGCAGTAATATTTAAAGAAAGATTGAGTTCGTTGCTTAATTCCTGAATATGATAGCATTTTATCATTTTCAACTATAAAGCCTATTAAATTTTCATTATTTTTAAAGAGGGATTTAACAGTTGTGCCTTCCTAACTAGAGTTGCCAGATTTTGGCTGGATTTTCCCGACTTGATAACGTGTTTACCGCTTCCCGACCTGTCTTTCGAATGTCCCAATTTTTAAACAAAATTGTTTAACACTCCAAATTTTAATCGGAATATTTCCTGGGATACGCTGTTTAACCAAGATTTTTCGATTTCTTTGTAAATTGTAATAAAGATTGTAATATCTTGAGCGGTGTTTGGGTGTGGACGCGTTGCGGCCGTCGAGTGTAGAGACGGTATTTGACGTTGTATTGTAGCGTGTTTATATTGTCGCGTAAATCTATATCGGCGTAATATTTTTTAATGTAGAACTTTATAGGTTAAAATATTGTTTTTAAAATTTTACGGAGATTCGATTAATTTAAAATAGGCTTTTTTCCAACAGAAAGCCGTTGAATGAAGGGGCTAATCCAAGAAAAAAAAGCTGCCGATCTTTTAAAATTTGCCAATCTATGAAACTATGGAAACAGAATCCCATAAGTTTTAAAGGCGAAATTCGTCTTCAGCTGAAAGAAATATTTGAGTACGATGTTGAAGTAGGTTTGTTTTGCAAAATTTGTTGAGAAGCAAAAGTATATTCCGACTTCTTTTCTGGAAGGAAAAGAGAAAATTCATAGAAATTGGATTACTTGAAGAGGCACCTGTCTAAAAATATTCATGTGTCTGCTATAAATATTTTAAGAAGTAAAATTTCTCACCCATTGAAGTTGAACATGCGAGATTTTTTTACTAAAATCATCTAGTGATAGACAGAAAAGACTGGAATTTGCAGAAAAAAGCGTTAAAAACCCGAAGAAATAAAAATTCTTATAGACATCGTTTTGCTTGCTGTGCGAATGAATTGCTGTATGAATTCAGTGCAAAACATTAATGAGCATATGGTTAAGAATTTGAATATTCCAGCATGCTGGCGAAGTAAAAACTACGCATTCGAGTTTTTAGTATCGATAAATTTCTACATCTACATCTACATATTACCCTGCAAGTCACCTTGACGGTGGATGGCAGGGGGTGCCGCGCACCAAGTTCCTAACTAATTATTATTCACAGTTATCTATTGTGGTCACGTATTGTCCTAGGGGAAAATGACTCCTTATACCTCTCCGTCCTACTATCTATTTCGCGAATCTTGTCCTCATTATCCCTCCGTCCGATATACGTTGGTTGTCGAATAATATCCTTCATTTCATTTACGAATATCTCCGACCTATATTATCTAGAAGTTTAAGTCTCGCCTGTAATCTACGTTCTTTCAACGATGGCCAACTCAACTCTTCAATGAGTAACGTAACGCTCTGTTTTTTATCGTAATTCTTTTTCACGAATCTAGCTGCTCGCCGCTGTATTTTTTCTAAATCCTTTATGAGTCCCCTCTGATATGGATCCCAAACCGCTGCTGCGTATTCCATTTGAGGTCTAACCAACGATAAATAACAGGATTCTCTCACCTTTTCCGTGCTTTTCCTGACTATTCTACGCACAAGAGCCAACTTCTTATTTGACGCACCTATCACTCGTCTTATGTGGGTGTCCCAAGACAGGTCACGATTCAAGGTTACCCCGAGGTATTTCACGGATTCCGAAACAGGAATGCTCTCACCATCTATCGAGTAGGTAAACACGGACGATGGGTTTCTAGATTTCCAAAAGTTTAGAACGTTACTCTTTTTCTGATTGATTTCTAGCTGCCATTCCTTGCACCAAACAGATAACGCATCCAGATCATCCTGAAGCTGACGATGGTCGCTAGGACCACTAATTTCTCTATAGACTACGGTGTCATCCGCAAAAAGCCTGATATTACTTTTTACAACTGAGCTGATGTCGTTTATATAAAGCAAGAAAAGCATAGGTCCGATCACACTACCCTGCGGCACTCCAGAGACTACATCTGCCACACTCGAGGACTTAACATCGATGACTACTTTTTGTTTTCTATTCCAAAGGAAAGCGCGAACCCAGTTAATGACTTTAACATTAACGCCAAGATTTCCCAATTTTAATAACAACTTACGGTGGGGAACCTTGTCAAATGCTTTTCTAAAATCAAGGAACACTGCATCGACCTGCTTATTATTTTCGCCGCATGATAAAATATCATTCACAAACAGACCGAGTTGGGTGTCACAGGATCTACCTTTTCTGAAGCCATGTTGACAGCTGACTAAGAGCGATCTACTCTCGAGGTAACGCATTGTGTTGCTAACAATAATGTGCTCCAAAATCTTACATGATAATGATGTTAGAGAAATCGGCCTATAATTTTCGGGATTTTCTTTGTCAACTCCCTTATGAATGGGTGTGACGTGTGCTAGTCTCCAATCATCAGGAACCTCACAGAGGGTAAGAGATTTCTCGAAAACTATCCGAAGGAAGGGAGCTATTTCTTCTGCTAGTTCTTTTAATACACGCGCGGGAATTCCTTCTGGTCCTGGGTTTTTGTTGGGCTTTATCGCACCCAGTTGCTTCGCTATTCCTGACTCAGAGAGTTTAATATTATCCATCCGAGTACATCCATCGGGAATAAGACTATCTTCAAGTCTATCTCCACCTGCCGTGAACGCCTTCGCGAAGTAAACGTTTAGTAGATTAGCTTTATCCTCCCCATCGTGAAGGATGTCTCCGGAATCACATCGCAGGGAGGGTATTGAAGGACCCCCTCCCTTGACTTCTCTTACATAGGACCAGAACGCTTTTGGATCCTCCTTCAATTTTGTATTTAATACCTCATTCCGGAAGGTGTTAAATGCGTTACGCATGGTTTTTCTCGCTAATACACGGGCACTGTTATACTCATGGACTATAGCTGTGCGATACTCATCGGAAGCGGTGGTAGGTATGTTTTTCAATTTTGCGTGGCGACGCCTCTGCCGTCTTAAGGCAATCCTGACTTCCTTATTAAACCAACGAGGTTCTTTCTTATCAGATTTTAACTTACTGGGGATAAATCTATTGATACCTTTTTCTTGTATATCCTTAAATAATAACCATGATGGCTCCATACCTAATCGTTCTGTCTTTTCACGATAACTGACAAAGGTACTTTTGAGATGCAAGCTGAAACTTTTAAAGTCGGCTTTGGCGAAAGCGTATACATTCCGAAGAGGCTTAGAATGTCTTTTGAGCTTTAATTTGCACTCCGCATACACAGCTCGATGGTCGCTAAGTCCCTCCTCTGTGGATACCTTAGTTATCCTATGCGGGATGTTAGAAGCAAGCAAGTCGAGAACATTGCCCGAACGCGTGGCTTTTCGTACCATCTGGATTAAGGAATATTCATGAAACGTGTCAAATAAGGCTTCACACGATTCGCGTTCTTTACCTCCCGTAACGAAACATAGGTTTTCCCAATCGATTGACGGGAAGTTAAAATCGCCTCCAATTATCACATAACCGTCGTTCATAATAGATCTAAGCTCGGCTAATTGCATTAGGTGGTCTGTAAAATGAGCATAAATATATCTTTTTCGAATTATCCTTACCTAGGCGGCACCACACGCTCTCGGTCGTTTCGTCGATAATAGGGATCTGACAACTATCGTACTTTTCACTTATTGCCAAAAATACTCCGCCACCTATTCTATTGTCACGGTCTTTTCTGTATACTCTATAGCTTTTCGGAAAAATTTCTTGGCTTGCGATATCTTCAGTGAGCCAACTTTCCGTACCTATAACTACATCCGCATACAACGTGTGAATTACGTGTTCGAGTTCGGCAGACTTCGTATTACATATATATATATATATATATATTGTGTTGTGCAGAGCTCCGAAAGCCTCAATATCACACAATTATTGACGAAAGTACGGGTATCTCGGTGAATAAGTGATGATATTCAGAAATGTGCATAAAACACTGTTCGGCGATTAATAAAATTAAGTGCTTATAATGCACAAGCTATCGTTGATGTAATTAAAGACTTCTATAGTCAGAATAATTTAGATTTGATGAAAATGGTAGTGTTCACTTCAGATGGTGCCTCGGCCATGCTAGGAAAGAACAATGGTGTTGCCACACTGCTTAAAGAGTGCATTCCTCATCTGATAAAACAACACTGTGTGGCTCATCGAGAATATCTGGGGTTGGTCGATGCCTGGAAAGATGTGCCGTTGATGAAGGAGATCGAGACACTCTTGAGAACCATTTATACCATATTTTGTAGATCTTCAGTCCAAAGAGGTAAATTTCAGGAAATGGCGAACGTCACTGAAAATGAAACTGTTTCACTTAAGCCTTCAAATGAAGTAAGGTGGCTTTCTAGATATTTTGCTGAAAGTGCTTTATTTCGAAAGCCCATCGTCCGTGTTTGCCTACTCGATAGATGGTGAGAGCATTCCTGTTTCGGAATCCGTGAAATACCTCGGGGTAACCTTGAATCGTGGTCTGTATTGGGACACCCACATAAGACGAGTGATAGGTGCGTCAAATAAGAAGTTGGCTCTTGTGCGTAGAATAGTCAGGAAAAGCACGGAAAAGGTGAGAGAATCCTGTTATTTATCGTTGGTTAGACCTCAAATGGAATACGCAGCAGCGGTTTGGGATCCATATCAGAGGGGACTCATAAAGGATTTAGAAAAAATACAGCGGCGAGCAGCTAGATTCGTGAAAAAGAATTACGATAAAAAACAGAGCGTTACGTTACTCATTGAAGAGTTGAGTTGGCCATCGTTGAAAGAACGTAGATTACAGGCGAGACTTAAACTTCTAGATAAATATAGGTCGGAGATATTCGTAAATGAAATGAAGGATATTATTCGACAACCAACGTATATCGGACGGAGGGATAATGAGGACAAGATTCGCGAAATAGATAGTAGGACGGAGAGGTATAAGGAGTCATTTTCCCCTAGGACAATACGTGACCACAATAGATAACTATGAATAATAATTAGTTAGGAACTTGGTGCGCGGCACCCCCTGCCATCCACCGTCAAGGTGACTTGCAGGGTAATATGTAGATATAGAGAAATTACGATGCACTAATGAGATACATACTTTGATCGTGAAGTGTTAGAAAACAATGATCCGATTGCAAAGTATTGCTTGAAAAAGCTTTCTGATAGCATAACTCGGATTGCATTGAATGATGTATGAATTAGCAGAGTTGGCCAAATGCTTCCAGAAAACTTCCCTTACGACAGTAGAAGCTGCACAGCTAGCGAGGGCCGTATCTTGGTACAGCAGTATATTGGAGCAGCAATGTTAAAAACCTAATTTCATCAGCCACCATTGATGGAATATTCAGTGGTGATTCTTTTCTTCGTTTCTTGTGTGATCACTTGAATAAGAGGTTTCCAGAGAATGGGCTAAATGAATGGGAAGCTTTCGATTTTAGTTATTTTTCACTGCAGAGAATGAGTTATGAATACGGCACTGAGAATGCTAGTAAGCTAATTGACAAGTACAGGAGTATTTTGGACCTTAGTCAAGTGAAAGAATCTGCAAACAACACCCTGGAGAAAAAGGAGTTCATTGTAAACAAATACATTGGCTTCAAATAAATAATTGCCGAAAAATGTGAAGCCAAGTCAAGCACTAACTACCAGGAAATATTGAATTATATGCAACGGAAAACGATATAGTGCCGTTTCCCAGCTTGTTGACATACGTGTAGCATACCAGCGCTGACTGTGAGCGAGGATTCACTCTCATGAATAGCAAAAAAACTAAATCACGGAACAGATTAAAGGAGACTCATTTAGATGTGATAATGCGCATAAAAGTTTATTCTTTAATTGATGGAGAAATGAATCTCGTCGCAATTTTTTAACAATGGAAAAATTCTAAAGACAGGAGAGAAAAGATTCTAGATCAGGAATATGTATCATCTTGCTCAAGTTCTCATGTCAGCAACAATGAATGAATTTAAAAAATAGTTTTGTATATGGTCATTAAGTAAGCAATAAGCAGCTCTTAACTCTTTATCACAAAATAATACGATATTTCTAGTTTTTTCCATAATGAGGTTAAATAAATTATTTTTATTCCTAAACTTTGCAGTTAGAAAACAGCGCGTGGAAACTTGTAATTTTATGCATAGTAAATTTTTTGTCTTATGTTGTTTCCCAATCCAAGGATATCAGTATTTCTTGTGCATTTTAAATGTGTCTTTATCTTTGGATTTATAGTATAATAAAACTTGTTCAAATATTCTTCAGATTGATAGAAGGAAGGTTTCATATTTATATTGTAGGATTATAACTTATAACCACAAAAATTATATTAATTAAAAATTCCTTTTATCCTTAGTGCTCGGATGTTTATTTTTCGTAACTTTAGTACAAATAGGAGAAATGAATGCCATAAAGATTGCAGTAGTTAGCGATGTTTCTTTTTCATAACTTTCGTACTAATAAGAACAAGTAGGGCCGTGCACGGTTTTCCCGTTGTACAGAAGTGCTTTTCGTTAAATTCGCCGTAGTATAATCGTATACTAATATATTTGCTTTGAAATCTGAAAATTATTTATCCTTATATTGTGGCAACTCTGCTTTTTAGATTCGTCTTAAACATGTTCATTTCGTTTTGCCATTCTATACTCTCCCTGCAAACGAAATTTTTTTGAATTCCGTTCAGCCAATACCTTCGAAATTAATAGTTACAGACAAATTCTAACTTTGATATTGTGGTAGCCCTGTTTAGTCGACCCGGTTTGAATACAATAATTTTGTTATTTATTTATATAAAGATTATATACATCATATTTGGTTGAAATCCATGCCATCAGTTCTCTAGAATTACGCGCAAAAGAAATATTATTTTACTTTTTACCCTGGTAGCCCTGCTCTTTAGCTTTAGATTTAAACATCTTGATTTTATTGTTTGTTCTATAAATCTTATATTCAAAATTTAATTGAAATCTGTTCGGCCATTTCCTTCCAACTCAATAATTAGTGAAAGAATTTAATTTGTAATTGTGGCACCCTGTTGGCTGTTTCAGTTTAAATATGCTATTGTGGTTATCTATATATGGGTATATTACAAATATTATAATTTGGTTCAAATTGATGCAGACATTTCAGCACAAATATATTTAAAAAGAATGTTTTTTATTTCTTGTATTGTGGCAGTCCTGCTTTCTGTATCTATATTAAACATCTTGATTTTGTTTTCTTATGTTACACGCCTCCTTCCTACAAAATTTCATTGAAATTGGTTCGGCCGATTCCTTTCAAATTCACAATTACCGAAAAGTTTAACTTTGTAATTGTGGCACCTCTGCTGAGTTGATCCGATCCAAATATGCCACTTTGGTCATTCATTTATGCGAATTTTATATTTATCAAATTTGGTTGAAATCGGTTAAGTCAATTCTTTCCTGATATATGCATACGGACATCACGAAGATAATAGTGCTTTTCAGCAATGACGAAAAGCACTAAAAATGAATGCCGTAGTTAGAATCCCGTGACTATCCCTTATTTTGTTAAAAATATAATTAAGTGTACGTTTAATTAATTTTTCTTTAAACCAATCCAAGTTCGACGGATTAAGGTCAGTTATCTCTAAATTTAATTTGAAAATAAAAACAGCTTGCAGGCAGAAAAGTCTATACACGTGTGTTATATTACTGGAAATGGAGATTATCTCGCCGAGTCGCTCAGTAATCATCTTTGTGTACTTTTTTCTATAATTGCTTTTTAATATGTGATTCAGGAATTATTTTCCTAATTTTTCCCCTATCTTTTGAGAAATTTGTCAAAACAGTCAAGAATGCTTTCCCTAAAGCGATTTTCATATTTATAAAATTAGTTCATTGTAATGATTATTGTTAACTTTTATTCAATTGTTTATTTTTCCGCTTCACGCTTGAAAATCACAAAGTGATTATTTTTGCATGGAGACTATCCTCACAACGGCGTAATGTTGACGCGCAAAGCGATATTCCTTCCGCTCATTGATGGAAGAAATTATAGAGGGAAGGAACTATGGTTAATACATGTAAGTCTAGTATAGCAAAACCGCGGCCGCTTGTCTTTTAACTTAGAATGCGGCTCTTTTAATTTTTTTTTTAACCTGAGACGTGTTGGGCATGCCTAAAGGATATGCATTATATCCGAATTGCGTGTGTTTCTGGCTAATCAACCTCTGTATAGCTGAATTGCTTCGGATACAGGTTATGTTTTACTGTTCGTAAATTTATGAGCAGATAATGTGTCATGCGACTCTTAAGCTTCGTATGCGGCTCCGAGGGTGTTTGGCCACCCCCCCCGATATAGCACCTTTATTATTTGAAATACTTTTGAATTTTTTACTTTTCGTGAACGGATGAAGTCGTTAATTGTAGAAAATCGACCACTCATTTAACTGTATTTAAAAAAGCATTTCACAATTTAATTTTTATAGGATATGATAGATGCTTACATTTTTACTACTTAATTATAAGTAACTGCCGCCGTATTATCCTATTCTGTTGGTCATTGTTGCTATTATAATTTTCTAGATAAGTTTTACCAATTTCATTCGAGTTATAGAGAAGTAAAAGAACAGCTTGTTGGAGATTTATTTCATGCGCCACTTCATAACGCTGTAAATTATCGCGCGACTTCTTGAGTGTTAAGTTATGCATCGTTATCGCTAATAATTCGGCTCAAGTCATTTTTGATCGTTATTCTTTTCGGATTGAAGCTTCAAGGTAGGAGAAGCCGGAGGAATACTTAAGGAGATTTCAGGAATGATTGAATCCCCCACTTACACCGGAAGACGCGACCACGAAAATATTACACTGTAAGCCCTCGCTCTAAACGGGGATTACGATCTTGGAAAATACTGCGGATTTCAAAATCACAAATACCAAAACCAAGGATATATGGAACAAGATGGAAAAGGATGCTCCACAGATGGAATACACAGAGATTTCAAAGCCGTTCTTTATGGGAAATACGTATGAAACGGTATCGAAAGATTGGGCGGTTCTCGAAATTTTATCTCCGAAACTTTAAGTCGTAATTATATGGTTCCGCGGACGCTTTTGTGGTAAATGTTGTCCTTTATTCGAATAATTTTTTAAATCTATGCCTCACAGGTCATATAAGAGTTACGGAGAGAAAAATATGGATTTTTAATTGTTATTTGTCGATAGAATCGTCGTAGCGGTCGGTGTAAACAAAATATGTCACATTTAGTTTGGGATTTTATCGAAATTTTATCTCCGAAACTAGTAGTCGTAATTATATGGTCTCGCTGACATTTTTGTGATTAATGTTATCCTCGATCCGAATACATCTTGTAATGTAGGCAGACCTCACAGATCATATAATGGCATGGGAGAGAACAATTTGTTTTTTACTTTCTCCATATACGAAGTATAGAGAAAGTCTTGTTTTCATGAAAAAAATCGAATTCGAGATTTCAACGGAAATACATGTTCTAAGGTCTCCTGAACACGTTTGGACTATTTCCTCGAAGATGTCTGTCAGTCTGTCTGTATGTGATAGATTTTTGTGTGAGCTCTAACTCAAAAACTATTAATCAGATCAACGCAAAATGTTATATTTAACATTTTTACAAAAGTTAGAAGATCTAATTAGGTTTTGGTAAAAATCGGTCGGCCGGGAGTGGGTGTTTACTCTTGTCACTTATCCGTTATTTTGAAATATTTGCTTTAATATTTGATAAATGTAAATATGTATTGGAATAAAAGTTGTAGGAAATTTTATTTTCTACAACCTTTGTTTGATACATTTTTCCATATAATTAATTTTTAAAGAGATATCTTATATTTTTAGCTGCCACCACCACGCCTCCTGTTAACAATTGACGCTTAGTTACGTCTTTTAGTAACGCTCCTTTTTCTTTTCTTAATTGTCAACCGGAAGTAAATATTGACAACGATCCCAGAGCTAAGAACATGTAATTTGCCATATAAATATGGAGAAAGTCATGTTGCCCACATAATTTTATTTAATTGTTGATTACCGATGGAACCATCTTGGCGATCGATGTAATCAAAATATGCGATATTCTTCTTGGGATTCTCTCGAATTGAACCTCCGAAACTATAACTCGCGGTCTTTTTTATGGTAATCGTTTTGCCTATCCGAATACATTTTTTAATCTATACCTCACAGTTATTATAGGAGCAATGGAGAGAAAATGTGGTATTTAATTGTTGATTGACAATGCCATTTAACGAGATACGAATATAAGTCTAACATGGAGAGGACACGGTAGTGGGGTCACGGATTTTTATGAACCTTGGCAGGTGTATAGTTCTGGATACCAGGATCACTGTAAACCCCCCCTTTTGAGCGTATACGGCCGATAGGTTTTCCGAAAATCGCGATTAAATATTGCAATTTCACGTCAAGTGATATAAATTTCTTAATGCACGCGTGGCTGATCAAGTTATTGTTGGCGGCGAGCTTATATTGGTCGCGTCCGAAACGTGAGGACGCGAGTTCGAGTCCCTGTTTGGTAGCTTTTTTTTCTTTCATTCATTCCTCCTCCTTTTACAAATCCTTTTTCGTATTTCGCATTAAGGTTTAACTGGGCAGTCAGTCATATTTTTTTAGATGTTGTTAGATGGCGGTCCGGATTTTTTTTTCAAGTCATTCAACGCGCGATTGTTTCAACAAGATTTAAATTATTAAATTACCAAGTTTCATAAAAATCCGTGATCCCACTCCAGTGTCCTCCCCTTGTAAGTGGTTATATGAAGTGGAAGTTCTAATTAACGGATGCAGCTCACAATTACAATTGGACGATAAATTTTAGTAACGGTAACTAATGTTAACTAGTAGTTTCCCGAAGATAAATCGCCTGGTTGGTTAAATAAAAAATGTAATTTTTAATTTAAAAATTCAGTAATCCTGACAAATCTATAATCCGAATACCGCTTTGCATAAATTTCTTCGGATTACCGAGGTTTCAGCGTATTCACGACTTTGACTTGTTTTTATTTTCTCCATACGTGCTGTAGGAGAAGGTATTGTTTTCCGCATGTCTTGAAAATCGGTCTATTGGTTCAAAAGTTAATAGGGGGGGGGGACGGACAGACCGACACAGCGAAGAAACTTGAAACCTATATCCATATTGGCTTAAATTAATGCAAAAGCAGTCGCGGCTCAAATTATTTGCGATATTGGGGGGCTATCCCTCCCCCTTTGACTGCGCCAACGGGACAGCGTCAAAGATGTACGTGCTCTACCCAACTCAAAAGTATCATTCATGATGGAATACACTTCGTATTTTCCCAAAAGATTTTGTTCACGACCGGTTTCGCCGTGATATGCCATAATCTGACGATTGGTGGGGAGATGCAGGCAGGACCGGTTTCAGACGTAAACGACGTAATCATTCGTTTACAGACGCCACTTCAGAGGGGCGGCAAAATCATTATTTCGAATTTTGAGAAATTGCTTTTTTATGCGTTTATTGCACAGAACATGAAAATATCATAAACAAGCGACATATACGCGGCGCAGACAGTGAAAACTTAAAATACCCATTCAGGAGCTTCGTTTAATTCCTTCGGTGGAGTCGGGTCGCCGATTTTCATTTCGTCTGCCTGCAACATGGCAGTGGCGCGTACTTTGGCAAATAAAAATGCTAATAGAAGTTGGCAGAATATGCCTTTGATATTAAAACGACACGGAAATTCCACTCAGCGTTTGCGGTTTTCCTCAAATTGGAATGAAGCGCTCGTGAGATTGAAGGCTGAACAAGCGATTTACGCAGTAAAAAAAACCCGAAATTAATTTCACTCGAGTCTTAATGGCAAGTGGATTTTTAAATTGACAGTATAGTAATGTGTAGTTTTATAATTGAGTTATTAAGCATTTAACAAACTAAAATTATGCAATGATTTGTTTCAAGCTATTTTGTCTAGTTTAATACGTAGCATTTGTTATAAGCGTAAACCTAATTTGTGTTATGTAATTTTCTTTTGATCTTTTCTGTTATAGCATCACCTCTCAGAATAAACGCTTATAGCACCGCCATTCTTATTTTTTCTTTGACCTATGCATGCGAAACATTTCCTCAATGCGGGGGTTTAAGGGGGCGGCAGCTCCCTTTATTGAATGCTACAAAACCTCAATGCGGGGGCACGGCTTAAAACTTTTTATTATCGATAACTGAATAAGAATAGGAACAGAAACAACAATGTAAAAACAAACCATGGAACTAGTTTTAACACAAGAATAAACGTAACAATTCGATTTTTCCTTTGACCAATGTATGCGAAACAAAATAATATGGATAGAAACAATAACAACAATATTCACAGTTGCATTCTCTATCGGGTTGGGTTGGTTTGTGGGTTGGCCTGGTTTTCCTTGCACATTCACATTTGCACTATCCATCGAGTGGAATTAGTTTGCAGGTTGGGTTGGTTTTCCTTCCTCGTACGCATTTGCACACTCCATCAGGTTGGATTGGTCTTCCTCAATCAGATCCATCTCAAACACACCTTCCACTTGATCTGGGTATCGCACCGTTACGCTCAAATCAAGTGCGAAACGCGGATTTCCTTGTACCAACAAGAACGTTTTCTCTCCGCTTTCTCGTCAATTTCAGCGCCATCTATTCCTCACGGTCCAGTTTGGTTCCGAAATTTTTGATGATTTTAAGTTATATTGTTCGCTGTGTTTGTTTGAATTTTGAAATCATATGATAAGAAAGGAAATTAGCAGTGCTATAAAGGAAAAGATCCCGGATTTCTTTGTTGTTTTTTACTTTTTCCATGCGTAGTATAGGGGAAAGTATTGTTTTCACGAAAAAAATCGACTTCTAGATTTTAACGGAAATACCCCTTTTTTGAGGTCCTCTGAACACGGTTTGAACTTTTTCTCGATGTCTGTGTGTGTATGTGATAGCTTTTTTGTTGGTGCTCGAACTCAAAAATTATTAATCAGTTCAACGCGAAATTTTATATATAACATTTTTATAAAATTCACAAGAACTGATTAGTTTTTGGTAAAAATCCGTCAACCGGAAGTAGGTGTTTACTCTTGTCGCTTATCCGTTATTTTGAAATATTTGGTTCAATATTTGATAAATGTAAAAATGTATTGGAAAACGTTGTAGGAAATTTAATTTTTTACAAGCTTTGTTTGAAACATTTTTCCATATAATGCATTGTTTAAGAGGTACCTTATATTCTTAGCTGCCACCACCACGCCACCTACCGACGACTATTGTTAACAACTGACGTTTAGTTACGTCTTAGTAACGCTCCTTTTTCTTTTCTTAATTGTTGGAGCTTTGTGGCTATATCCAATATCAGAAGCCTATGGTTTGAGTTTATTTCTGTTCTTTGTCATGTCTAAAATTTTCTCGCAGTTTCTTAAAATATTCATTATTATGTAACCTATTTGGAATTTTTAGAAATATTACAGATATGGAGAAAGTCATGTGTTGGCCACATCAGATTTTTATAAATTCAACACGTTTTGACTATTTTCTCGATGTTCGTGTATATGTGATAGGAATTTTGTGGGCGCTCTAACTCAAAAACTATTATTCAGATCAACCCAAAATTTTATATTTGGCATTTTTATTATTAACATTACAAGATTTGATTGGTTTTTGGTTAAAATTGGTCAACCGAAAGTAGGTGCTTACTCTTATCACTTATCCGTTTCTTTAAAATATTTGCTTCAATACTTGGTCAATGTAAACCATTACTGGAATAAAAGTTGTAGGGAATTTAATTTTCTACAACTTTTCCTCGAAGCATTTCCCCATATATTGCATTGTTTAAGAGATATTCTTAAAACTATATTTTTAGCTGCCACCACCACACCCCCTGGAGGCACTTAGTTACGTCTTAGTAACGCTCCTTTTTATTTTCTTAATTGTTGGAGCTTCGTGGCTATATCCAATATCAGAAGGCTATGCTATGAATTTATTTCTGTTCTTTGCAGTCTTTGAATTTTTCTCGCAGTTCCTTAAAATATTTATTATCATTTAACGTGTTTGGATGTTTTGGAAATATTACAGGTGTGGAGAAAGTCATGCAGTGGCCACATCAGATTTCTTAAATAAACATGTCGTTATTATTATTTCCAGCCCTGATTGTTATCTTCTTTGCTAACCGGGAGGGCGGAAATATTCAGCTCGCTCGCACTTACCTTTTTTAACTGAAACCGGCTCTGGATACAAGTGGAGAAAGGAGGAAAAAGAGGCGAGGGATGAAGAGGAAAAACCTTTGCAAAGACGCCAACAGCGTAAAGAGACAGTGACATTGTGACTGAGGGAAGGTGATTAGCGGAACGTAGGATTCTAGGGAACAGGTACGGAGGGAGAGTTGGAGAGGGGTAAGGTTATAATATACATTTGTTATGTGTACAATTCAAAAGTTTTTAATTTCTCTTTAGACAGATGCGGTGCATTTTGGATAACGAATAAGTTTTACGTCATTCTCTTGTTTTTATACACGTATCCGTCCCAAGGGAAAGCCCTGTTACTGGCGGAAGACCTCTTCAAGGTGAGATTAGGCGACAAGTTCTAGTTTTTTATCATAGCCAATTGGCAGTCTAAGGTTTTCGGGGAAAGGCTTATGTCCGGCATTCGCCCTTGACCTGGAGGAAAAACCTCGAAAATCCTCTCGCGGACAGCCTTTATTTGGGTCGAATAGTTAGCTCATATGTGGATAAATAAATATTTTAAACAACAACATAGTAAGTAACGACGACGGTTTTAAACTTTTGGAATATTAAAACGTCGTTAGATTTTGAAATAAATAAGCAGGAGTGCATAGCGACTAGTTTGACATCTTTAGTTCCTCTTCTGTGGATGGAGCGGCCTTGATAGCTACGGGAGCAGGTTCCGTGGTTGGGAAATGGTGGATCTAGTGTAGGAATGGGATATTGGGAATCCGGATGACACCGGTTCGGCCATTATCCGGCATGATGGTCTTCATTTATTATCCGACGTGGTTACGATAAGTTGTTTTTTGGTGTGTTTTGGGATAGTAGGTTGGTCAGGGGCTGTAGGTAGTCTTGCCAGATTTCTAGATAGGAAAAACGGAGCATTGAGATTGGGGTAGTGGATGAGTGGGGAGAGGCGGAACAAATTATTTTTTCGAAGACGAAGAAATGCTCCTACAGCATTTTAGTTATCCCAGTAACAACGTAGGTACAATAATTGATCCATTTTACTTTTTTATCGCTAAATGTGTGCCGTAGTTAACAAAGTACGTTATTCTAACAGAACATGAAAACGAAATTTGTACATTTTGAACTGTTGATTCTAAATTTCAGAATCTGAATACAGCTTTCTTATAAAACTTTATTATTTAAAATACAAAAAAGAAAGACAAATGCACCGATATCGAAATCTTCACAGAAATGGAAGAGAATTAAGACTAGCAATAGGTGCAAAGTAATAATTATTGTTATAACATTATTGGCATTTGTGTGGTGATTTAACTTTAGTAAGTAACTTTTTCTGCTCTGCAGCATCAAGATATTTTCGGAAATCATTGTATGTGAAATCAAAATTGTGCTTAATCATCAGCTTACATCCTGTCCCGCCCGCGTGAGAAGAATCTCCTCAAGTGGCCATCAAAGCCACGTCCGAAATTCGGATTAAAAACGCAGCAATGTTGCGATCTTCTTGCGGGTGACCCTGAAACATAGCACTTCTGTTTACTCAGACAGGAAATTTTCGTCCGTGTTGCCAATATTTTTATTTACGTTGTGGCACTACCTATTAAAAACGGGATATTTGTTGTTGCATCCTGTTAGCGGCGGGACACGGGATTTTAATTTGCAAATTGGGATTGTCCCGTCCGAATCGGGACGGTTGGCAACCTTAGCTGTAGGAGGTGAGCAGGTCTGAGTTGTCCTCCCGCAGTCGTTCGGTCGTTCTGCCATGCTGCGGTGTAGGGGCTCCATCGACGCCTTCTCGTAGACGATCCCGCGACTATACCAAATTTCAAGGTACTTATACAGCGAGTATATGTATTTTTGTGTATGTATAGTATTATTTCATATTTTATGACTTAAATTTAAAATTAATTGTGCCATTTTATATACATATAGGCAGTATCGATAGTATATAACTTGTGTTAATATATGGAAAGTGAATTACGGCAAATAACTATATTGAAAATGTGGACCCCTTCATCCCTTTTTTATGTCATTAAGGTATCCCTAATTTCAATATAATTTTATAACTCGAATTTCGGGCTCCTCGAATAAGTTATCTTTCCGTTCTTATTCGTAAACGCAAACATCCTTTTCTATGTTTCGACGTTTCAACATCACGAACTTTTTCTTTCCTCTGTTTAACTCGAGTTATCTTGTTCGAATGTGAAGACATTATGCTGGTTTTGACATATAGGCTACAGACGTGGGTCCAGAAGCCTAGAAATCACGCGCCTTTAAACAACTAAGGAGAGCATCGTGATAAAATGTATTTTATCGTAGAAATGAGAGGTATCGAATGTAATGACATTCTAAAAATAACTTTGCGTATATTCAAGACGAAAATCATCGAAATGACGTCGTCGTATATTCAAGGTGAAAATCGAAGAAATGACATCATTGCTCTTTGGAAAGACTAGTGCTAATTTGTATGGGTATTAAAAGAATGTTTTTGTAGTGATGTAAATAAAAATTATCAGACCTCCCACTTTACGGTATCTCAGATTGGGGCCAAATTAGAACCACTCCCTTCCTGTTCTCAGAGTTCATGCATCTTTTCAGATGTCACCTGTATTTCCTGTGTTAGTCATCATCTTGGCCATCATCAATCGGCTTGCTGGGCTAGATGTCAGAGCCATTGACGACTTCATTACTAACCAGCGTCCTGCTATGGGCATAGGTGTCGTGGAACAATTCCCCAGCAGCAGCAGACCAGAGTTGGCGATCGGCATTGGCACTCTGGCCATATCCAAAGATACTGAGGAGACTATATCTTATGCCGGAAACTTGTTAACAGGCAGATTAGAGTCACCCAGCAACTTGCCAAAATTGATATATGATACAGGTGATGATGTCAACCAGGGTATCACCAAGATGAAAGAGCTTGACGCTAGGGTCCATCCAACCATGGGTGAGACAACAGAATACCTTTCCTCTAAAACTGCACCAATCATATCAAGGAAGCATAGGCAGGTGTTGAAGACTCGTGTCAAAAGAAATCTCCACCCTGCCTCCCCCTGCCCTGGCGTCTTTTCCTATGATGGTACCTCTGCAGGGAAAGAGCGCTGGTCTGGTGTTGTACTGGTTTCCACGGATGAGATGCTGACAGGTGTCAGGCTTGAAATAGAACTGGACAAGCCAGCCGAACTTCTTGACGTGAGTCTTTTAAATAGTTATTCTAACATTTTCATGATTAAAAACATATCATTTAAACCTAGGAGCAATTAAAACATTTCCAGCATAGATTTGTTTTTTTTGGCATTATTTGGGTATTTCTGATCAATCTTATCATATGCTTTAGTCTTTCGAATAAATTATAATATAAGCTCATATTGTGAAATTATTAAGAAAAAGACTAGAAACATATGATACTAGTATTTTATTAAAAGTGTCTTTGAAACCTTTACACTCTCTCTTGGATTATTTTTTCAGTTAAAATGAAACTTTACAAAATATTAAATATAATGTTCAACCATCGGTTCAAGTCATTAGCAAAGGAGAATAAATATATTTGATTTTTACTTTTTCTAAGTCATCTTTAGGTGCAGTTATCAGTTTGGACAACAAAAAATTTAAAATCTGGAATGGTCGTAAGAAGATTGAACCAGGGAAACCTCTTTCAGTTACTATTTCTGTGCAGTACAGTGGCAGAGAAGTTGAGCCACCAAGGATAAAAACAATCAAACTCAATGGGAACAAGATTTGTCCAAAGAAGCGTGGTTTGTGTGATTATATGCCCATGTAAACAATACATAAAATTATTTATATGATAT
The DNA here is from genome assembly GCA_028673005.1 of Tanypteryx hageni. Taxonomy (NCBI): domain Eukaryota; kingdom Metazoa; phylum Arthropoda; class Insecta; order Odonata; family Petaluridae; genus Tanypteryx; species Tanypteryx hageni. Next base: position 85,370,843 of record CM054117.1, on the reverse strand, counting down.
AACAAAATATAATTTTTATAACACACTATTGATCATAAAATTTTAGGAAAATTAACTCAATAAACCATAACATAATGATCTTTTATGGATCCATTTTATGGTTGAAGGAGGTTATTTTCCTCATACTCTGTTAATAATATAGAACTCATGCATATATTTTGACTGCTTATCATTAAACCTTTCTTACCCCCCACTTTATTCAAAATGACAATTAAAGTATATTAATCTTTTAGCCAGCATGCATGTACTTTATCATCTAAGAGAATTCAAATTTGAGCTTGGCCACTGCAGTACTATTTATCATGTCCATCAAATTTCTTAAATAGCACCTAAAAATTTTGTCGTTGAATATGTTTTTGATAGTGTCTTTTGGCACATAATTATAAGATTGAATTATTTCTCTCTGCAAAGGTAACAATACATAAATAATTTTACATTTCTGATCTAAAAACTGGGATCAATGAATATAGTTAATCATATGCTTTTCATTGGAGTTTATCATGAACAATTTGAATATTTACTGTTTTATTGACTCGGCTAATTTTGTCACACTACAAATGTATCGATTTCAATGAGACATTTAAAAAATATTGTAGATGATGAGTGAGAAATTTAATATTTAAATTTCATAACACTTGAAGAATATCTTTCCTTTCATGAAATTAGAGAGTATTTAATGACACATTTTGGTAGCATTATTTAAACATCTTGAATTTTTTTTCAAAACTATGTTTTACATCTAGAACCCTGTAGAATGATTGAATAATATTTTCCAGGGTCAGATTCAGTACCTCCAAAAATTCCACCTGCAAGGCCAACTCTTCCAACCCAAACTGGTGGTGGTGTCTCTTTGGGAATTGGTGAGGTTTTTCAAAATATTATTGATTATATGATTTATTTAATGAATTCTCTATCATTAGGCATCATTTTTATAAAATACTTTTTTCTCTTCTGAACAGAATAGTTATAAATAAATGTAATGTGTTAAGGCATGTCATTGTATTGTAAGTCATAGATAGATATTATTGAGTTTTTACATAACATTTTTTGAGGAAATTGATTCATGATGATTTCGATTCTTTTAACTTAATAATTTGATATTTATAATATTTACATGTTTTATTAGCGCATTTTAGTCTACTTCCAGAATGGAAATAGGCTTATAGTTTCGTCATTGTGTTTGTCTGTCTCCCCCATTAACTATTGAACCGATTGACCGATTTTCATGACACTTGGTGGAAATCTCTTGCTACTTGGGTCGAGCTCCCGAGGATAGTTTTTGTTACGAAGATTGAAATCCCGGGTTTGATTCCAGGAACTATCCTTCCCATTTGATGCACATGGAAAATCTGAAATCCATTGTGCAAGGTAATTTTCTCTTACCCATTAAATATCGTAGAATTGTAATATCGGAGTGGAATTTATATTATTCTCTGAGAAAATGAATGAAGATTCTAATTTTTATCGTAGAATTTTGCTTATAGATCATATTTCTTAGAATTTCGTGCAAATACCAACGTTTTTGCAGTTTTTATCGCTCATTATGAGAGTGTTGCCATAGCAACGATAATTGTTGGACTCAGATTTGGTAAAGTCTAATACATGCATTATTTTTCCCGCACAAATATGCATGATCAATTTAATATTCCGTTCAAATATATTTGAAATATTTTATAATGCTAAATTATGAAATTTGGGAACACAAAGTGCAACATCCACAGTGATTTTAAAGCTATTACAGGCAATATAAGTATTAAATAAATAATTAAATGGAAAGTAGGCATCAAAAGTTCCTTTTCAATCATCTTGTTTCTAAAAAAAATCGCTTATTTATTCACTTTGCCTGTTTGGACAATATCTCTGAAATACTCTAACTTGGAGAAGCCAAATTTTCAGGATAGATAGTTCTATATGAGGGCTATCCGTGGCATAAATTTGGTAGATCAAGGATCAACTGTTGAGGAGTAATCATTGTCTTTTTCCAACCCCTTTGTTTCATTTCTATCCCCATGGGAAAAGCATGAAATCGGTGCAGAGGATTATAAATTTGCATTTTTAAATTACCATATTTCTCAGCGTATAAGACGCACCAGGGTATAAGATGCACCATGGCTTTTTTAAAAGATTTTTAAGGAAAAAAGTATTTTGGTTCACCAAGGCAGTTAGTAAGGGCCACATTGTGTAGCATTTCCAGCCATGATTAAGTCTGTATCTGGCAACATTTACAGATAATATTATAGCGTGATAATATAACATTTTAGATAAAATTGATTTGTAAAGTAAATAGGGATAATCTAAAACATAAATAATTGCTTCGAGACATGCATGACTAAATGTGCCCTGCGTGAACTTGACAGTCATATTAATTTGACAGTCGGAGTGTTCCGCACAAATTGCACGTATAGATACCCTTTACCGATAGTACTTACTTAAACTTAAGTGCAAGATGATATTTTAGTTCCTAATAAATTGAATTCATATCCAATACTGATAAATCTGCGTTTCAAATCTACTGCTCACATATGGAAGCATCTCCGTGATCTTTCGATAGATGGCACTAGTCCTTGGCTATAGAATGTGTATCAGATGTTTACGATTATACACACAAGGTAATAGAAAAAATAGCTTCTTCGTAACTCTTGTTTCACTTTTATTGACTTAACTTGATTGATGTGTTTTTGCGTATTCAATCACCTGAAGCTTATAACTAATAGCATAGGCGTATCTTTTCACTTTTGTAACCATTGAGATCTCAGTACATTTAATAGTATTTATCCTAGGTATTCATAAACGTTTATCACCTATACCGCAGTTATAATGTTCTGTGGCATTAATCGTGTTATTCAACAGGCCCACAAGGAACTAAAATATATGACTAACATCAAAAGTGCACCAAAATTGTAATTACTGTGAAGACATGTAATAAAGCACAATAATGAAAATATGTAGTTGGAATTCACGTTGCATAAGGTATTACTGTATATATAAACAATATTTTCATTATTATTTATTTTATTCATTATTATATTTTAATGTTTTTGCAAAAAATTACTGCTAATTATTCCATTTCGGGGATGAATTTGTTCGTTAGTGTTAGTATTGAGAGCAGTAATAATCTTACCTTTGGTGTATAAGATGCAGGCTGATTTTGGAGGTCATTTTTTTGGAAAAAATTGAGTCTTATATACTGAGAAATACGGTAGTTAAAATTAAGACAGGAGCTTGGGATATGAACATTTCTATTACTGAAAGACTGAGATTTTTAATTTTTTAAAAACATAATCAAATCCGTGTTGAATGAGAAGAAAAAATTGTTTTTAATCCAAAAAAATTTTAACAATGGAAAATAAAACTGCCATGGTAACGAGTCCGCTGCTTTTAAATGGGAAACATATTATTATATAGCATTGTTATAACGCTTTTAAAGGGAATTTGTAGAGTACATTCTGAGGCCGTCGATCTCAACTGTAATCTTATGTTGACGTCATAATCCAAAAACTAGGAAAAAAGCGATTTATGTAATTTGTTCTGCATTTCTCCCCTTACTTGTTTTCTGTCTAGTCTGTTCCTTTCCTTTATGAAACATCCACCAGTCAAATATTCTTTTGCAGTACATAACAAAGGTTTGTTCAATGGCGCCAATCTATCTTTCAGTGGATGCTGTGGCGTGTGGTATTGTTGGGGTTCAACCGTCACCTCTTATTACTCATGCACAGCACACATCAAGAGGGCAGTGGCCTTGGCATGCGGCATTGTACCAATCTAAGGGTGCAGATCTGTCATACATATGTGGTGGATCGCTTATTGGAAAAAATGTTGTTTTAACAGGTAAATACAGTGTACTTTTGATTATCCAGCATAATAGATGTAAGAGGTAGCACGAATAATAAAAAAACACAGATAATTCAAAAACAATTAAATTTAATAAATAATATACACTTCATTGCTCATGAATTAAATTAGTTAGATAAATACAACAAAATGCTTATTGTTCACTCCTGAAATAATCTTTCATCTTTGCTTGTTTTGCTGACTTTTTTGTTTTTTTCGATAGCAGTTTGTATTTTCCTGGCTGCTACAGAGTCACTGTACTTAAAGCCACACTGTCCCATATAATTCAACTATCTGTGTAGATATAATTCTGTTTCTGTAATGTGACTTATGAAAGGTTTCATTGCATTGTTAGAACAATTTTCTTTTGTTTATTTCCCAACCTTACTATGAGTTAGATCCACACTTGATCACTTAAAAAATTATGCAGAACATTATACTATTGCGCAGCAGAAGTTTTGGAACTTTACTGTAATAAGAGATGGAATATAGCTTTTGTGAGTAATCATGTAACTTAAAAGTAAACAGACATGTATGGAAGGTTTCAGTGTTACCAAAATGAGCTCATCACATACCCATTTTGCCTCCTCACAAATTTATCAAATTGATAATTGTCAACTAGTGATCTAGATCAAATGTAAGCATCTTTGTGCTTGTTTTAAGTCAAATTGTATCTGTGCATCCAAGAGTTTGGAATGCACTTACGAAAATGCCACGAGAAATTTATGAGTGGTACAGCCCATCGAAGGTTTTATCCAAGGCTCGGTTAGCTATATGTAATTCACATATGTAAATCAGCAATATAGTGATAAATTTCATATTTATTTCCATTAATATAATAAATGAGAGTAGTTTCTGTCAAAAATGATGGGCTATGAATTTAAATGTTCTTGGGTTAAATCATAATTTAGTCTTTTGTGCATATATTAAGATTGAGACAACAATAGAAGCTCAAGTTTTGACAATAACATGGTTGCCAGACAGCAAACAGTTAAAAGGCAAATCTTTTCCAAAATATGTGATTTAAATGATAAATTTGAGCAATTTCGATTTTAAGACAAAATTCGACAATAAGAAAAAAAAATTATTCATTCTTCTTTAAAAGTCTTGGTTCAAAGATTGATGGTCAATATTTTCTAATTTTTATTTGCAAAGGAATGAAAGACTACATGCCAAAAAATGACTTTTTACATATTATTTTATGGAGTTTAACCCAGATCTTTCTTCAGAGCTTTTTTTTGTCATTGACTTTTAATGCATTCCTGCTAAATTTCAATCATCTACCTAGTTGGGATGTTTGTTGAAAACTTGTTTAAAAAGTGTTACCTAGAGTGACAGGAGAAGTGTTTTATACTGAGTGATTACACAATGGAGTTGTAAAAACAAAAATATCACTGCTCTAAAGATAGAAAAAGCATACCAGTCAACATATTAAAATTGTGTAATGGCATTTTGAAAGAGATGGCATGGATAATATGCAAACCAATTAATCTGCAAATGGATAATAATTGAGAGTATACTGTAAGTCATAATTAATCTTTTGTTAGATTAGGTTTAACTTAAAGCATTATGAACTTCTGAAAATTGTACATAATTCATTTTAAAAAATGATTAAGGTGTCATTAATAGTAATAGGTAAACTTAAATAAATGTACTCAAACTTGGAAGTTGTAAATTAATATAATTAATAATAAAAAGTTGAAATGAAAATCTATACTATATTAAATGAGTTTTGCCAGTGTGTCAAAAAACACCGATGATACTTCACATCTACAAAATGCGAGCATCTCGGGTCAACATGACAATTTTTCATTGTCTTTTGTCCACGAATAGTTATTGGACAACACTGATCCATGACCTGTTAAATACGTTATTTAAATTTAATTAAAAGTATTTATACTTATTTTTGTGGCTGCAAATATCACCTAAAACATTAAAATTAAAACACTATAAGCATCTAGTAAATGCAATTTTTGGAAAACCTAATTTAAAAAGAATATTTTGATAGAAAATACTATTGCCGTGCGATTTTACCATACTGCATCCCTTGGCAGTCAAACGAACTGATGTAACCTAAAATGTGGGACCGTTGGAGATAGTTTAAGTGTTCTCCACCAGGTGGCACTGCAGTATTCTGACATGCATTTTTTTTAATTATACCCATGCACATTCTTGATTTCCATTGCATTACATTAATGTCTTAAAAAACATTAAAGTAAAAAAGTACAAATATCTAATAGCAGCATTTGTCGCGAAACATAATTTGAACAGAAAATTTTATAGAAAATATTTATTTATATCTTTCTATTACTGCCATCTCAGGATTGAACATGGAACTGATATAAATGCGGGACTGTCGGAGTTAGTTGAAAAGTTCTGTAGTATTTTGGAATACATTTCTAAAAATAAACCCACCCATTGCATTAATTCAGGGCAGCGAACCGGAACCAAACCAAAAACCAAAACTGAAAAAACTGTTATTTTAGCAGGAGTTAAACAACCCGAACCGAAAAAAAATATTTTTCTGAACACCAATTGAAACTGAAAACCGTTATTTATTTTGTTCCATTTTTTCGGTTCGCATAAACCAGGGGTCGGCAACGTTTTCCCATTGAGTGCCACTCTTAACCAATATTTGCTAACTATGGCCCTACTCGCATGCCGCCCTTCAAATAGTTTTGTACATAACTATTACAAAAAGGTGAGACTTATATTTTAACAATATAATGCGGTATCATTACAATAGGAAATGCTAGTGAAATCAAAGAAAAATTTTTTAAAATGCATATCTTTGTAATTCTTCTTTGAAATATTGTGCCATGTAAAATCTCTTTGCGTGCCATCTTTTGGCATGCGTGCCATAGGTTTCCGACCCCTGGCATAAACTGTGGGAGCGAAAGAAGTGTTTTTCATTTTGCTTTAATATGAGTCTTTTTTGAAAGCCTCACTTTTCAACACTGAATAAGGCAAAGGCTAATGGTTTTCTTGAGAATACATGGTCCTAAGCCTTTGGAAAGATGCATCTTTGTGTTAATATCTATTGGTTCAATGATGGGATGTTCCATGGGCATCTCAATACATAGAGAGAGGATCAAGGAAACATCCTGCTGAGGTTTCCCAGAACCCTCTTAAACACCCATAAACTTTCATCCGATCTCCATATGCACTGAACTCTTATATTTTGATGGTCTTTCTCTAAAACCCAAGTTTTGCTTTGAGGTATTCTTACTTCTGTTATCTTTTGTTACAGGTTAGTAAAATTCTATTTATGCAGTGCATCTTAAACAAAATGTGCACACAGATTAGCATTCGTTGCTTAAAACTGAATAGGGATTAAGGATTAATGTGAATTTGTTATTTTTGGTGAAATATTTTGCCGACTGCAAAAATGCACATTATAAACTCTGCTTGAAGAAAGACAGTTCACGACACACTGAATATGTAAGTCTAATTTTCTTTCTGTGTGGGTGTGTGTGTGGTGTTGATTTCAAGAGGATATTTTGTACAGTGATCTAAATTCTGTTTTGTCTCCATTTCCCATGGAAAACCATAAAAGTCTTTGTCCTTACATGTAGAATTTTTTTGTTATTATTTTGAAATATCTAAGATATTGGCATGATATTTGCATGATCATAAAAATGAAAGATTGTAGATTAATTTTCTTATCATCGTATTTTATTTCTCAATTTCTTCAAAGATTCACGTTTTTATTAATTTTATTATTTTAGGTCCTTGTTAAATAGAAATTAACTCCTTAACCGTAAAATTCAAAATTACAGATAATGAAAAAGGGGGAAGAAAGGAAGGAAAAGGCAAAAGACAATAAAAATTATAAACTTAGAGGTTTAGGGGTTGTTACTCCATGCCAGGGACCTGATATCACTCGCACATTCACTCACTCAATCGCACAAGCACTAATTCTAAAGGTGAAAAAGGAAACGGGACCGGATTTGCGAGAAATTACTCTGCACCAGGGACCCAAAAAATCACACCGTTGCTAGAAGGTTTGTGAGACAGTACGACCACGACAGGGACCTACTAAGCAACTACAGACACACTCACACGTACACGCCAAGAGGTAAAGGGAAAAAATAAAGGGGGAAAGAAAGGGGAAATAATACTAGTTTTACTACTAGTATGTTTACCTCATCTTTAGAGATCTTGTGTGCGTGTATTCGAGTGCTTGCATGCATGATTGTTTTGTCTGTTAGGTTCCTTTTGCTGCCGGAAGGGACATAAACCTACAGGCTGCTGTGTGCGATACTAGGTCCCTGGCGTGGTTTAATCTCCCGTAAATCTAATATTATTTCCCCTTTCCTTCCCCCTTTATTTTTTCCCTTTACCTCTTGGCATGTATGTGTGTGTGTGTCTGTGGTTGTTTAGTAGATCCCTGTCATGGTCGTACTGACTCACAAACCTTCTAGCAACGGTGTGATTTTTTGGGTCTCTGGCACAGAGTAATTTCTCGCTAGCCCGGTTCTGTTTCCTTTTCCTCCTTTAGGATTAGTGCTTGTGCGATTGAGTGAGTGAATGTGTGAGTGACATCAGGTCCCTGGCATGGAGTAACAACCCCTAAACCTGTAAGTTTATAATTTTTATTGTCTTTTGGCTTTTCCTTCCTTTCTTCCCCCTTTTTCATTGTGTCTCTAATTTTGAATTTTACGGTTAAGGAGTTAATTTTTATTTAACATCAATTTTGCCATAGTCTCCATCTTTACTTATTTATTTTAGGTCCTTGATAACCGGTATAGTTGGATTCTTATGTTGTCATCATTCTTCTGCTTAATATACACACATTTAAAAAACCAACTACTTTTTCTAATCGTCTTTGATGGATCTCTCCGAGTTGTGAAGGAGGACAGAATAAATAGGGAGAGGGAGGGGAGTGCAAGTGAGAATAGAATAGGGATAAAGCAGAATGAGAAAGAGAATATAATATGCTATTCAATTTTAGGCTCGGACATAATAAATGCAGTTGTTGTATTTCAACTTCATTGAATTTCTCCTTCTTGGAAACGTTTTACGTTTTGAATTTCAGCGGACATCTTCTCTATAAATCACTACCAAATCGGAGGACATTTTATTAATTGGATCGAATTTTGGTTGCTTAGAGTAAATGCTACTATGAGTACATATTTGTCATCTTAAGAAAATTTATACAATTATATATTGTATGGTATTTGTAATGTTAACATCTTAATTATTGTATTTAAAAATAGTTAATTTGCTATTCTTTGAACAACTCTCTATGAATTACATTCTACATTCAAATGTGAATTAATATTATTGTATCCGTTCAAGTATGTGCATAAGTACTGTTGGAGTAAATTGATTATGATAATGAGAGAGGTTTATATTGGAATCTGGAATATTGGAATTGTAAAAGCAAATAAATGTTGACTTCTGAAGGAATTACAACGATTTTACATCAAATTAAATATTAAAAAATAAATAAAATTTTTATAGATTTTATACACGCTAAAAAGGAAAAAAAATTAAATTCCTATAGAACAGTATTAGACGGAGTATAAAAGGAGTCTTTTACAAATTGAATAACGAAAAATGTAAGAAGGGAATTCATGCAATGTTTTACTGTTCGATACATGGTGGGAGTGGGCGATTTCACATTGTTACGTGAAGATATCTATTTTTGTCTTCTTGACTTGCGATAGTGAAGATGTATTTGGCTTAAATAAAAAATGACATAAATTGATAAGATTATTTTGGAATTCTCTTGAAAATTTCCCCAACAAATTCAGTCGGAGCATAAAAAACCCGTACGAATCGGTTCAATGGTGGTTGCTGGAGCGAAACCGGAAAAGAACCGAAATTTTTTGTTTTGTGTGAATTGGAACGAAAACCAGAGCAAAAAATATTTCAGTTCGATGCCCTGCATTAATTTACCATGTCTGGTGGAAGTAAACACATTTTATTGATGCTGCAAGCAACGCTGCACTAAGCAGCTAGTTTTCATAAAATATATAAAAGAGGATAGGTATGTATTATTTTCACTCAAGATGGCAGAAGTACCAAAGAGTATAGAACAAGAATTGGAGGAGCAAAGGAGGCATTTATGATGCAACGACAGTGGTTGACAGGTTGTTTGAATGTAGATATGAAAAAGAGTTAGTGAAAACTTGGATGAGAAATATATGAGAGAATGAGAGATATGTAATATGAGAAAAGAAGATACGGGCAGGCTTTGAGAGAGTCACAGACTGGAGAAAATAATCTATGAACCACTGTGCAAGTTCAAATAGTGTGAACTTAATGGATTTATAAGAGCTATACAATTCAAAAGAATTTTCCAAATATCCTTTAAAACAAAAAAAAGTTGTCCACAGAGGGACAGAGTGATCACATAAGCACATTTTTTCTTTTAAGAAAATGTGCTAAAAAGTAGGTGTAGCTGTGAAATTTTCAAGTTTGTTACTTGTAAACATGATACGTTGCAAATAAGGTTATCGTGAAAGTGTCCTTATCCAATCAGCACTCAGATGAGAATTTAATCGAATTGAGATTCTAGTTATTTCATCTCACAGGCCCAAGGAGTTTTACAGGCTTTATGGGGGAGAGATCACTCCATTGCCCCCCCTGGATCCACCATTGTCCCTACCTTTAGGTTCAAGATCCATTGGTGGCAGAGTTGTTAAATTGCTTTTGAGAAGAACAGAGATTGAAATGCTGATAAGGAAAAATTACAGTGAGTTAATAAAATTGAAAGTGACTGACAAGGTTGATAAAGGCGTTATCGTGACAACTCAGAAATGAAAATTGCTAGGCATCAAGATATTTTTCTCTCTACTGTTTCAATATATGTATCTGAAAAATCATGATGTGATTGAAAACAAGCAATGAGTGTGAAAAAATTTGTTGCAGGAAGAAAATTGAAAGGACAAAACAAATTGACTAGGAGGGTGAAGTGTTGGAGGGGTTATTTCAATGTAAAGCAAAAAAATATTCCATACCTTTGATGAAATTAATGCCCAGCATATTGCATTATAAGTTGACATAGATCTTAAATGTTCAATGGATCATTGCAAAGATTTCAGCAATGGTACAATATTATGTTTCTACTTGTAAGTGGTGTAGCATCTTCGGTGAACACTGAAGAATCAGATAGGCAGAGACAAAGTGTGAAGCTCATCTTAAAGAAATACACACTGAAGAACACTCTCAACATTGGTCATTGGGGATTGTTCTACAACCTCTTGCCAGATAGAACACTTTCGATGAAAGGCAAAATAAACATTGTGGGAAAGAAGAGCAAAGAAAGACTAAGTATACTGCTTCATTACAATGCTGATGGTAGCAGGAAGTTGCAACCTATTGTTGGAAATATGAGGGTCTTTATCTGCTGAGTAATATGTAAACCTATCTTTCATTCCACAGTACACACAGGGTCTTAAAAAGATTTTCCAAGATTCTGTTTTAAACATTGCATTTTCATCTAAAAATCATCTCCGTCAGTAGCTAGGAAACCCAAAAGATCCTTTACTGATTCATGAAAAATATCTGGCATTTATAAAATCAGTTGTGATAAATATGAAAAATTTATATTGGTCAAACAAAAAGGAAAACCATTACTAGGTTCAAAGAACATTTATCATATTTTAAATAGAGGAACAACAACAACTCATTTCTGTTGAATTTAAAATATTTGCAAATTCAATGTTTGTCGACATTTATTGAATCTTATCAAGCATACATATAAGCCAATCCTGCATATTAGCTGCACCCTGTGTTTTTACTAGGCAATCTCAAAAATATATCTAGTGAACTCAGTGCCAGGTGGTATTTGTGATAGGTACTGCTTGCAAGAGGCACAAAACATTCCCACAAATAATGCCAAAAGTTTACTTTTGAATAAATAAGTATTAATTGAATACTCAAATATCTTTTATATATAATTACTTAATGTCTGTCCATCTGTCCGTCCATCCATCCATCCATCCATCCATCCCCCCTTTTATCTCTTGAACAGTTTGTCATAGAGAAATGCTGTAAATGCCAATTTGGTTCTGCCAAATAGGAGACCACGGGAAAACTATTTTTGTTTTCGGAAGTGTCCCGGTTTCGACTCCGGGAGATGATTATATTTTTCCATATGTTTACACAGGAGTTTTGATTTTTCAAGGTGCAAGGTTTATTTCTTTCATTCATTAAAATATGTAAATATGTACTGAATTTCTCAGTTTTTGCTTTATTCAGTGGCTAAAACTATAATATATCTTATTCTTGCAATGTTTTGATGTTGCACAGAATAATTTCTCAGAAACACGCACTTCTTTTCGAAATGTTATGGCTTTTTTGTACTCTTTCTGGGTGTTGCCAAGGTGACCCACATTGTTGTCTCCAATTGAATTAGCGTCTATTAAGCCTTCAAATAGCCAAAATAATTGTGTTATCCACTTTGTGCTTTTTATGAGTCATTGAAATTATAGTTATAGCATCGTGAAACTTATTAGATTGCAACATTAATAATTACAGATAATTATTATTCAGTAAATTACGTGTGGGCTGTGGACGTTTTTAACGATCGAACAAAAGAAAAAAATCTTTTATTTCAGTGCTGGAATATTACCTTTTTCATAAGGGAGATGCAATTAAAATTGCACTTAGGAATTATAAAAGCAAACATCATATTCAAAATGTCAGTTGTCTAATTTTATGATTAGACAAATTGGCTATTATTACTTTTAAACATGCACATTTCTGACTGACTTCGCAAAAGTTTTTGCGAGTACCACTAGTTAGAGTTATTTTCAATAAATTGCTACTATATATTCTTGATCAAAACACCGGAAAAATAATATCCTAAGGTATTTCATAATTTTCTGCCATAGGTGCCATATCTTTAACCTACTTCTCTGAGTGAACTAAGGAATACAGATGAGAGAAGAACATTACAATTGGGCCTCAAAGATTCTGCAGAGCTAAAAATCACTAATAAATTCCATTGTGTATAAATTTTTATAAATATTAATATTATTATTTAAAATAAAGTATTTTGGTGAATTATATCGGACCTGGCAGCAACATATTCACATTGCCAGATACTGTGGACAAAATAACCAAAAGAGGCTGACACAGGATAACTATAGGATGTGAAGTATTTTACCCAAACATACTGCATGTAGAATATGCTCTTGGCTTAGCTGGTGGCTTTGGCCTCCATATCCCTCCTCCCTTCTGGATGAAGTCAATTATAACATCTACCACTACACTGTTATTGATATGCATCAATGCCCTTCCTAACTGATGCAATATCACCCTTACATCTCATTCCCCTCTAATGACCAAGTTGAACATCTTTCAACTTCCCCTACATCCCCTGAGGCATCGAGTTAGCAAAGGAAAAAAATTTTTTAGCTGATAGCAAGAAAAGGGTTGCTGTCTACCAGGTATTAGGAGCAATATGTTGTTATGTTGTAAATTATTTATGATAAATATATAACAGTGCATAATTATGAATTTATAATCCATTTTCTGAGATTTACGAAAAGTCAATAGATTGTAAATATTTGAAGAAATGAAAATATTTGAAGAAATGAAAATATTTGAAGAAATGAGACAAAGTAATTCTTCAGTGTGCATTTGCAGCCTGAATAGCTGAGCTTGAGCAAGATTGATAATATTTTGATGTTTGAATAGGTCAAACCCAAATAATTCTAATACTTGATACGTAGTATAAAATGTTATGAAAATTTTTCCATTGTAAATATCTTGGATTTCAATGGGAACATGAAATGAGTTAGGTTGCAAGATTATAATTGATAGACAATGTGCTTTTTTTAAAACCATTTATCCCCAGAGTGTTGTTTTCAACCCCTGGTTTTAGTGTTTCATAACAAAGTACCTGCAAGTGTTATCTGTTTGAATTTTTTGATACTATTAGCTATACAGTGCAGCCACGAAGTTTGAAAATCTTGAAGTTTCAAAATACCTCATAGAGACCAATTTAATTTACTTTGGATATTTATTTCATCACAAAAGCTTTTTCTATCTGATACACCATGGTTCATTGTCAACAGTATTCCATCAGTATGTTGGTATTAAAACATGCAGTTCAGTAGAGTTCATTACACTGTGCATCATACATTTCCTACAATATGCAAAGTTTACTTATGTCAGATGTTGGTTACTGATTTATTAATATAGCCTATATTAACTGTATATTATACTGCATTAGTTATTTAGGGGTTTATTTTAGTCTTTTGAAGGTCTTTTATGAACTTGTTTATTACCATCCGTACATATTATGGTGACCGGATACGAAAGTCACGAGTTACAAAATTCTCATGAGTTTCAAATGGCCTGGCCACCCTATTATTTCGATTGAACCTGACTGCACTGTATATGTTTTCTTTTTGTACACAAAAAACAGTTATGCTGATCCTGTTTTTGGACAAATTTTGGTAGGAAGATCAAATCAGTGCACAGTGACAGGACTAATGCCATGGCGTGGTGTGACACAAGATGAGATTTGTAACTTTATTTCCTTTGTATGTAATGATCATGCAGTTAAGATTCCAACCACTCTTGTATTATAACAGTTTTGACGAAAATTTACGATTTAGGCAGAGAAAAACTAATATAAACTTTTCTGGATCATTTTCAACTCCAACTATTACTTGGAGGTCAAGTGTTCTATTGATTAATTTATGGTGGTTTTGTGTTACTACCCATTCAATTGGAAAGAAATTTTTAAAATTGAAAAATTACATTCTGGACATAAACGGGTTAATAAATTCATCCTTATTGTTAATTATCGATTTCAGTAATTAAACTTTTAATTTAGTCATTTGAAAGCTATGCTTATTTATAGATGTAGACATTAATTTTTTTGTATTGTTGACAGCTGCCCATTGTGTTACCCGGGGATATAATGGTAGACCTACAGATCCTGAGGCATTGCTGGTTTACTTAGGAAAATTTCATCTTAAACTATGGAGCGAAGGTGGTGTTCAAGGCATGCAGGTACATGAATTATGCGTCTTTTAAAAACTGACTAAAATTTGTCTTAAAAATTAATAAATGAATCTCATTGACATTCTTTCAGATTTATGTAATACTATGGGCACTGCTCCTTCGCCCGCCAACCCCCCTCCCCCACTCCTCGCTTTGTTCAGACCGCATAGCCTTTTGGGCTTCGATGGATGTTTTCTATTTTATGGCCTCGAAATTTCCCACTAAAAATTGCCTTAAATTCCAATGCATAATGCACTCTCATAGGTAAGAACCAGCAAAGACTGAGCATGTGTTCGGTGAGTCCCAGTATTCTCATATTTAAGGAATTTGATTAATGATTTAGATGAATAGTTTTATTATTGAGTACAAGAAGTGCAAAATATAAATGCTTACAATCTAGACAAATTGACGCATGACGAACTGACAGCAACGAATTGTTGTAGAACCCTAGGAAGTATGGTTACGTGTTAATTGATGTTTTATTAAACAAATGAAACAAGATAAATAATTGTATGTACTTCATTTTTCATTTCAAACTTACGATCTGGATTTCAATTAATACAGTATTAATTAAAAAAAAATACATTTTAAAAATTCTGTTTTTTTCTCAAACAAAAATTTGTAACAAACTATTTCAATTAATGAATGAACTAGTACACCTATACAGAATGTGTGTCAAAATATACACCAAATACATTCAGTGAGAAATTAGGTCATAAAATCTTTTTTCTGTTGTGACAGTGTTAGATTTGGGGTCATCTTGGATTCAGGTAAATATGGTATTTATCAATTTTGATTTTCACATATTAATCTATATATTAAGTGCATTTTGTCAGTTTGTCAGAAAATACCGATACACTTCATATGCGAAGGCCTCAGGTCACTTCACGGTGACAATTTAACATTATATTTTGTTCCCGAATGGTTATTGGACATCACTGATCCATGGCCTGTTAACTACATTATTTAAATTTCATTAAAAGTATTTATACTTCTTTCTTTGGTTGCAAATATCACCTAAAACATTAAAATTAAAACACTATGAGCATCTAATAAAAGCAATTGTTGGAAAACCTAATTTAAAAAGAATATTTTGATAGAAAATACTATTGCCATGCGATTTTACCATACTGCATCCCTTGGCAGTCAAACGAACTGATGTAACCTAAAATACGGGGCCATTGGAGATAGTTTAAGTGTTCTCCACCAGGTGTACTGTAGTATTTTGACATGCATTTAAAAAAATTATACTCATGCACATTCTTGATTTCCATTGCATTACATTAATGTCATAAAAACATTAAAATAAAAAGTACAAATATCTAATAGTAGCATTCTATTACTGCCATCTCAGGACTGAACATGGAATTGGTATAACCTTAAATGCGGGATCATCAGAGATTGTTGAAAAGTTCTCCACCAGGGAGCTCTGTAGTATTTTGGAATACATTTCTAAAAATAAACCCACACATTGCATTAATTTACCATGCCGAGTGGAAGTAAGCACATGTCTTATTGACGCTACAAGCAACGCTGCACTAAGCAGCTAGTAATGTTTATGTGCAGAAAACATTTTCTGCAGTTTTGTTATGTTTGTAGCAGTAGAAGTTCCTTCCAGCCAAAAAAGAGTGTTGTGGCGTAAGACATTTTTGTATGAGATTGTGTGATGTATTTTGTAATTTTTTTATAAAAGTAAAGATGTATCTGGGAGACACATGGTGCCTTATTCTTGAATTTTTAGCCATAAGACAAGTTTCATAATTCTCTAATGAGCCATTTGAATTGGTGATATTATTTGAATGAAAAGAATAGCTTGGTTGATGTTTTGGCCAGAGTAACAGCAGCTAAGCATTCTTCATTATTAGAATTAAGAATAGCATCGTTGTTCTGCATTTCTACCATCTTATATATGTATAAATGTAAGGTTTTGTATGTGTGCATGCATGCATGCATGTATATTGATTGATTGCTTGCCTGGTACCATTTAATGAGTGCTCCCCACTCTAATTATTCTTGATTGCCAGAGCTCAATTTTGGTATTGCTGACTATTATATAACTATGCTAGATTATCTTTTCATTCAATCAAATCACAGATTCGTGATGTTCATGTTCATCCCGACTACAATAGCACTAACTTCCATGCAGATATTGCAATCCTGGTGCTGTTACGTCCTGTGGATTTTACGATTTATGTAAGACCAGTTTGTTTATGGGACAGGAATCGAAGTCATCTTAGTGAAGTGGAGGGTCAAAGTGGAGTGGTATGAATCATTCTCTATTATCTATTTTATATTTATATTTTTACTTTCTCCATATACGAAGCATAGTGAAAGTATTGTTTTCATGACAACGGAAATACATGTTTTAAGGTCCCCTGAACACGTTTTGACTATTTTCTCGATGATGTCTGTGTGCCTGTCTGTCTGTATGTGATAGATTTTTGTGGGTGCTCTAACTCAAAAACTATTAATCAGGTCAACACAAAATTTTATATTTAACATTTTTATAAAAGTTAGATCTGATTAGTTTTTGGTAAAAATCGGTCGACCGGGAGTGGGTGTTTACTCTTGTCACTTATCCGTTATTTTGAAATATTTGCTTTTATATTTGATAAATGTAAAAATGTACTGGGATAAAAGTTGTAGGAAATTTTATTTTCTACAACCCTTGTTTGATACATTTTTCCATATAATTCATTGTTTAAGAGATATCTTATATTTTTAGCTGCCACCACCACGCCACCTACCGAAGACAATTGTCAACAATTGATGCTTAGTTACGTCTTAGTAATGCTCCTTTTTCTTTTCTTAATTGTCAACCGGAAGTAAATATCGACAACGATCCCAGAGCTAAGAACATGTAATTTGCCATATAAATATGGAGAAAGTCATGTGTTGCCCACATCAGTTTATTTTAATTGGAATCCTTAAAGTAAGAATTCTTTAGTAACATTGAAGAATTATTGTTTTTGTATTTAAAAGATATATGACTTTATTTGATAGCTATAATCAAAACTGTAGAAGGACTAAAATTATTCTATTTTGTTAATTTTTGAATTAAAATTTATTATTACTATTATTCCCGTCTTTGGACTGCAACCTTGAAGCAGTAGAAGAGCTTGAGTGTTCCATAGACCTTGAGAGTTACACTTGCTGGAGCATTTGCTCCTGGTAGGGTCACCCATGCCAGTAAGGTCAATAGGTAAGGACCAGACTAAGAGTAGCCCACGCAGCATCTGTACCCACAGAGGGGCAGCTGTTGAAGGCATATGTACTCAATGGGTCAACCTAATTAAGCGATGATGCCACATTGAAAACACTGTTAAGTATGGCAATGGAAAACAATTTCAGCTAATATCCCAAGCAACATGGCACAGTTAAATAAGAATTTGATTCAAGACATTTGTGGGACCATGCCCATTAGGCCTGGCGTCAAGTCTGGCAGCGATATGTAATAACATCTTGGTCATCATCCCTACACAGGTCATGTCAGCAGAATGACAAAGAAAAAGAATACTTCAGAAATTAGGTTAGAACTTGGAATTTCAGGATGAGGCTTAGGAAGGGAAAATTAGAAAATATAAAGTTAGAAATGAAAAGAGATGAGATAAGATGGATGTCTTAGATTTTTGCCAAGTTAGTTGGAAAGAAGATGGAGATTTTTGGAGTGATGATTACAGAATTAGATATAGTGGGGGAAATGAGTGTCAGAAAGAGGTAGCAATTGCTCTAGATAAGAAAGTGGTGCTAAGAATCATTAACACACAGCAGCTAAGCAACCATTTATTATTATTGGAGGTCATGGCACGACAAGTAAACTTAGTATGTATGCCAACGAGTGATCACAGGGAGGAATAATTGGATGAGTTGTATGATCAACTTGAGGAACTTATGAGAGGCCAAAAAGAATTTGGTAGTCATGGAGGATTGGAATGTTGAAGTGGAGCAAGGCAAGGACAGTAATGAGGTTGTGGATTTTATCCTAGGAAAGAGGAATGAAAGAGAGGACAGAAAATGGTAGAGTTTTGTAAAAGAAACAAGTTGGTAGTAACAAATATGTGGTTTGTGCCTCACAACATACCTACAATATACTTGGAAAATGTGATACAATTTGGTGGTTATGAGGTCCATTTTGAAATATTAAAAAATAGTAGAAGCAAATATAGTAGAGAAATGGAATTAAAAGTGCTCGAGGGAATAAAGAGGAAAGATTATAAGGAGGATGTTAGGAAAGCCTGAGGTAAGCAAGCAATGACTGAGGACCAGTGGAAGACAATGAAAGCATGTATCAAAGAGAATGCAAATAAAATGATAAGGAGAATAACTTCAAAGAAGATAAGGAAGCCCAGGGTTCCAGAAGATATGTGATTAAACATTTAAGAGAAGAGGAAGTGAAGGCAAGCTATTACAGATTATGGAAGGGGAATGTATACAAAATTGGACAATAAGATTGGGAGGGGAACTACAAAAGGGAGTGTTGCGTGGAAAAGACTATTTGAGGACATGGAGGAAGTGCAGAGGCAGAAAAGTCTTATTTTATGGAAAAGTGAAGGAGTTAACAGGGAACAAAAAAGGAAATACATTGACCATAATTAATCCTTAACTGCGGGACGATGTGTATACTTGTCGCCCAGTGCTTAAGGGTTAAAGAGAAAAATGGCAAACTGTTATTTGAGCCAGAGGATGTGAGGAATAGATGGAAAGAGTATATTGAGGAGTTATATGTTAAAGATTTGAAGCCAAAATCTATTGAGATAGAATGGCAGGAAGATGTAGACTGTGACAGTGTTAGGCCTGGAGTATTGAACAGTGAGAGTGAAAAGGCTGTCAGAGATATGAATTCAAAGAAAGCAGTAGGGATTGATGACTTCCCCATAGAAATATTAAAGGAATTAGGAAAAGAGAGTTTTTATAAATGACGTCGTAAGATAGAGGATAATCAAAAAAGATGTGGTATTTTTAAATGCCTATATTTATTGATGTATTGCACTGATAGTACCTAATTAATTTGGGGTCATAAAAAATGTAACAATTGGTAGTTACATATTCAAGTAAAAACATTCAATAATTGATCCCTGTGCATCCAATACCATTTGCTGATGTTGACTGAAATTTTCCATAGCTGCAGCCAGTATTTCTTCAGCAATGCTCTCCACTGCAGCTGTGATTTTTTTCCTTTAATTCTTCAACCGTATGTAGATTATTCCTGTAGACCTTGTCCTTCATAAGAATTAATCATAGGGATTAAAATCTGGCGAATATGGTGGTCAAGACCATCCAATTCCAAATCATCCAGAATGCCAATTAGAGATGACCCTATAATGAGAATGGAAAACCACATTCACCGTATGTGGTCTTGCCTCATCTTGTTGGAAAAATGTTTCTTCCATATTCAATCCCATGCCTTGAAGAGTTGGAAGAAAGTGATACTGAAGGAGTTATATACATAAATAAAAAACACAATGCATGAACCAAAGTATAGTCAGAAAGAGGGAATAAAATTAAAAATGTCAGGTCAGGATGCTGTAATGCATCCCCCCCATTTACATTATTTCTTATGAGAAATTTGTGTCTGACTAACACGATTTCACCTTAAATGAAATTTTTTAGGAATGCATCTATCATGTTAGTCGGGTACTGGGTGTATTCCGTAATAGGATGGAAGAAGTGTGAAAGAGATCAAGATAAGGATAGCAAGATCAAAGGAGGCATTTACGAGATGATGAGAGTTGTTGACAGGAAGTCTGAATATAGGTATTGAAAAGAAGTTAGTGAAAACTCTGATACAGTGTGTAGCATTATATGGGTGTGAGAGAGGGATAATGACGAAAGAAGATGTGAGCAGATGAGAGATATTTGAAATGTGGGTATGGCATAGACTAGAGAAAATTAGTTGGACAGAGAGGAAATCAAATGTGGAAGCTTTGAATACAGTAGAGTAAGAGAGGATCCTAAATAGATTGATAATAAGGGACAGACAGAAGAAATTGGTGAATCATATTTTGAAAGGAATCAATCTAATGAAAGAAGCCATAGAAGGAAGAATGTTAGGAAAGAGGTAGGAAGAGGAAAGGTATATTGGATGCTTTAAAAGAAGGAATTAGATATGAGAACTTGAAGAGAAAAGCTTTGGATAACACAGATTGGGTTGTGTTTGCCTAAAACCTACTGTAAGGTAGATTTGCAGTGTATTACTGTAATTACAGGCAGTAGTACAGAGCTCTCAATGACACGGAAAATTCCATAAATATAATAATTTTACTAGTTAATATTTGTGAATGGTCTCCAAAACTTCGGTTCACTAATTATGAATGACATTGCTGACAAATTTTCATCAAGGATGAAGAATTAATGAAAACACCATTAAGAACAATTTAATGTCATAAAGAGTATACATAAGTGTGATTGATTTTCTATTCTGGTATAAACACAAGATCATTTTCAAATTTTGGAAAATAAAAACTCCATGAAGACATCTAAATTGCATGAATGAAAATATCATCTAATTTCAACTGTGATTCATTGAAATCTAAGAAGTAGCAGAGCAGTAAGTTAACAATGAAATGTTATTTTGCATTGTTTAAATCTTGAAAACCTGTTTTTTCAATTTCGTGTGGAAATATTGATAAGGATTCAAATCTTTTCTTCAATAAAATTAAATTGTGATCTTTTAGCCATATCGATATCCAAACCCCATGCTCACACCTTGATTCTTCTTGATTTTAAAAATGCAATTAAAAAATGTGCTATACTAAGACATTCTCTCTTGAGATTTTAACATTTTATTGTATTATTTCACAATAAGTTGACTGGTTTTCATGAAAATAATTATGGTTCTAGGTTGTTGGATGGGGTTTTGATGAACATGGAACGGTAACAGAAGAATTGATGATGGCTAATATGCCTGTTGTATCTCAGCAAACCTGCATATATAGCTATCCAGAGTTCTTTTCCCATTTTACCTCAGAGAGAACATTTTGTGCAGGCTTTAGAAATGGTAAGTCAAGCTTAAATAATTAAAAAATGTTTTATTTTTTTTGGGCAAAAATTTCACTTTCACAAAAAGTAAAAATTTACCTCTCAGAATGCTAATATATTAACACAACAAGACAGCCAAGGTCAGAAAGAAGATGAAAATATTCTTCGTTTACATGTGAGACACAAAGGATCCCTCCTCTTGAGTGTTTTGATGATTCGGTCCTAACTTTATAGTGTTAACTCAAGAGATATAACAATAGCCATAAGAAAGGGAGGGAAGTTCCATCAGGGAACCCATAAACACCCATGACAGTTGGGAATAAAATTAATGAAATTTACGTTTGCTCTGAAAGCAGAAGTTATATCTTATATCATCAGCTCTTTTCAATCTATTGACAGATGAAGGCCTCTCCCAGACTTCTCCAGTTTTCCCTACCAACTGCTTCCCTCCGCCAAGTTGGCCCTAAGAACTTCACAAGCTCTCTGTCCCATCTGTCTTTCAGCCTTCTTTTCTGTCTCTAGATGTTTCATGGGATCCATTCGATGACACTAGATGTCCAACATTGATCATTTCATCATCTTTTTGTTAAATAAAATTGATAAAATTGAAAATATTTTGAATATAATAAATAATATCTCCCTTTTAGTGTATGAAATTTTCAGGTGGAACAGAAATCCTAACTTGCTGATGTCATACCCCAATAGACTTCCTCCCCAAGGGGGAGGGCTCTATGGGCAACTTTCTACAACCCTCCCTCCTCTCCCCTCCCCCCCCTCTCCTCCATACCTTAAGATGGCCCATGGTGTATACATGAGGAAAAATGCCTGATACATGAAAAGCAGTTGAAAACCTTAAATGTTTTATGTTGGATTCAATATGTTACTTTCACTTCTAATATGATTAATCACTGCTTCATTTTCAGGGACAAGTGTGTGTAATGGGGATAGTGGAGGTGGAATGGTATTCCCGACGACTTCACAACCAGGAGTGATTTGGTCCTTGCGTGGAATAGTGTCTATAAGTACTCCTCTACAAAATAAGGGAGTGTGCAATCCAAAGCATTACGTTGTTTTCACTGATGTGGCTAAGTTTCTTGATTGGATTCAAAAATACCTCTGAAATATATTCCACATAATTTTAATTTTAGGTGCCACAATAAAGTATTTGTCATATTTGAGTTGTAATTGATGCAAAACTATCAGTCAGCATTTCATAACCTAATTGGTCTCACCAACAATTACTTTATTATGTACTTTGAAATACTCTTCTAGTGTTTTTCTAAAAATCTTTACTTTGATTTCATATTTTTTAGTGTTAAGGCATAAAAAATAAAAATCTACATTTATGGCACTTGCAGCTGCCAAGTGTTGCCTGCATTATATCTTAATCTTGTTTCAAGAAATAAAGCTAATAATTCAGTGTAGATCACTGGAAGCCAATAAATGTAATGTTTTATTGTAATTATCCAGTAATATTATTGTATAATCATATTAGGTAAAACATTAAGCACAGCATTTTTGTGAGCTGTTTGCAGCATAATAATTTTAAAATAATGAAAAAATTCATTGGAATAATTTACAATTAAAAAGAATGATATAACCTTTATGAATCACTGTTCTCACTTATTGAGTACACTCCTTCCTTAGTGGAGTGTGTCAAACATCAAACAACCACTTGCTTTGAATGCTCATACGAGACTTCCGTTGTGTCAAACATTAAATCCTTCCCTGTGAAAAATCTTTGGCACCTGCCATGTCAGATGATTCTGTTCCTTCTTTCATAAAAAACATTTTATCAAGCAAATGAGAAGCTGGCACCTATTGACCACCTCCCTTAGAAACGTCTCGAATATCATAATATTGTTTTTACAGTTGTGGCTAAGTTTCATGATTGGATTCAACAGTATTGCTGAAATGAATTGCATATATTTTTAATTTAGGTGCCATTGTAATTTATTTGGCATATCTGAGTTCTAATTGATGCCAAAATATTAATCATTTTTCAAGACCTGGTTGGTCTCCTCCACCATTACCTAAACATGTACTTCGAAATATGCTGCTTGTATTTTTTCTTAACCCTTTCAGGCACAGAAAATTCTTTTTTGATATTTTAAATTTTATTTATTTATTTAACAGTTATCCAAAAACAGCCAAACATGGCCTATTACAATGGATGAAATAACAAGGATAACCACAAAATAATGAAAAAATAAAAATAAATCTTTCTATATTATAAAATCGTAATGTCATCATCATGATTTGTAATGTTCTAATTTTGTGAACAACTCGATTATAAATTAACTTAGAAGCTTGAAGTTCCTCAGGATTTCAGTGTTAATGAACCTCTACTTTATGATTAAAAATACTTTCGAATGAGATCATGGTTTTGACTCCAGGGGATAATGTCGTTTCCCATAAGATAACATGTAAAAATCACCTTTTTGGTTTGAAGGCTTTCATTCTTTCGTTCTTTAAAATATCTTAAAATTAAGTTATCGACACAAAATTTATGTTAAAACAAGCCAAAATGAATGAGGATTCTTATTCTTACCGTTGAATACTCAATCTCATGCGAATTTGCTTGTATTTTGAATTTATACTCGAGTTTTGGCAAATTTTTTAACATTTCAATACTAAGATTCCATTGTTAAGGGTATTTTTGCCCCCGGTAATTTCAGTGCATATGCACTTATGTATATAAAGTCTTAAAGACCGAAAATAAGATTAAAACTTGCTCAAAATGACCAAAGATATGAATTTAATGCAAAATAAATCAGCCGCAGTATTCATGTTATTTATATTTTTTATCTATATTACTAAAATCCTATTTCTGGTTGTTTTTCTCTGTTGAACTCTATACCTCAGCCATTTTTAATCTCCGGGAATTTCAGCTCTCTTTTTATGAAGTTATTCAACTAATTTTCTTAATTTTATATTTAAAACCAAACATGCATCCCTAAAAATATATTCATTAAACTCACGTCATGTTAGGGTGTGAATATACAAATAACTGGAAATGATATAAGTGCATAAAATCAAATAATTAAAAATGTAGTTTATAATGAGTTGTTAAATTAAATATCGTTTAAATGCATCATTTTTGTTAATTTGTTATTAGAAACCAAAGGAACATTCCGTATAAAATACCCATATTCAAAACATATTCACTTGAAACTAATCCATATATATATATATATATATATATATATATATATATAATATAAATAAATATAAATATAAATTATATATATATATATATATATATATATATATATATATATATATATATATATATATATGGATGTCAACAAGGTGTTGGGATGAGGAAACCCAGTGAGCACTCACCAATCAGACGACTTCAGGTTGGCGAGGCCCCGGGGATGTCGAAGCGACACACGTAAAATAACACAAAAACACAGAAACATCACAAACGTAAAGCTTTCGGAACTACTCCTTCTTCAGCTACAGAGAGAGAGAGTTCTCTCTCTGTAGCTGAAGAAGGAGTAGTTCCGAAAGCTTTACGTTTGTGATGTTTCTGTGTTTTTGTGTTATTTTACGTGTGTCGCTTCGACATCCCCGGGGCCTCGCCAACCTGAAGTCGTCTGATTGGTGAGTGCTCACTGGGTTTCCTCATCCCAACACCTTGTTGACATCCATATATCTATTTTACCTTTCCTTTTCCGTAAGTTGTTATATATATATATATATATATATATATATATATATATATATATATATATATATATATAAGGGCATAGGCCCGATAAGCTTGAGTGTTTTTTGTTTTTGTGTTCGTGTGTTCAACGTGTCTCTTCGACGCCCCCAGCAGCCTGCCAACTTGGTCTCCAACTTGGTAAGTGTCCGCTGGGCTTCCTTCAACACCTTGTTGCCACCCTCATCACTACCTTTTCATTTCCTTAAGTCTTTATATATATATATATATAAAACAATGTAACAATTATAACAGTATAACATGTGATAGTAAGAGGAAAGTCTAATGAGCGGTTATTGCAGATTGGTATGAGGAATAGGATGAAAATAGGTCAAGGGAGAGGTTAAGGGTGGTTAAGAAGTTATAGATGGAAGGAAGACGGTAAAACATAGATCTTTGGGATATAGAGAGATGGAAATTCGGTTGGTGAAGAAGGCGTTGCAGGAGGTGTGGGATTGTACATGGAGAGAGAAATAGGATAGGATATCATTGGAATGGTAGCAGCTGTTTATGATGGAATGAAGGAATTTAAAATCAGTGATTCTTCGTCTGGAGGTAAGGGAGGAAATGCCAATGGATGAAAGTACTTGATCCTGGGATAGATTGTGAAAGGCAGGGACACGGTATCGAACTATTGATAAGAAAAGTTAAGAGAATGGTCGAGAAGCTTGAGAGTTGAAGGGAGTGCTGAGGACCATACAGGGACGCAATATTCAAGTGTAGGAAGAATGCAACCAGTAAAAACAGATTTAAGTGGGGTCATTGATTTTGGTAAACCTGTATAGGAGACTGATGAGTGACATGGCTTTGGAAGAAATCTTTCTTATATGGTCAGAAAAGGTGAGTCGAAAACTACACCTAGATCGCTATGGGACATAACTGAAGGGATAGCATTGCTGGAGTAATGGTATGATGTGGGAATAGGTTTCCTATGAAGAGTGGAAGATAAAGTAGTGGATTTAGATGGATTGACCTTCAATTTCCATGTGGAGCACCACCTGGACACTGAATCAGAGCAGTCTGGAGGGAATGATTGTCACCCAAATTAGTCACTGTCCTAAAAATATTACAATTGTCCATATGTGGGAGAATGTTGCAGCACCAGGGGCAACGGCACCTACTATGTCGACGATGTCTGTATAAAGAGAAAAGAAGGGGCACCATGGCACACATATTTGGAAAACCTTGTTTGGCTATCCACAAAATCCAGACGAAAATACATTAGTGCAATATTCCTTCACCACTTTTTCGAAATAAACAGCCTGAATACCTCCTCAACTTGTTTCCCCAACGGCCCTCATGTATCAGGTTCGACTGCGGTTCTATCATTAATACTTTAAGTAATGTAACACAGTTTTCCACAAAAATAACCACGTAATAACGCCCTCTCCCTCCCTATCTCTCTCTCTTGTAATGAAATTTGGGTTAGGTGGAAGATACCCAGTCTCGCCCCGAATAAAAGACAATCAATCAATCTCCCTCCCTCTCTATCACCCTTCCTCTTTCTCCCTCTCTCTATCTCCCCTCCCTCTATCTCCCCTCCCTCTATCTCCCCTCCCTCTATCTCCCCTCCCTCTATCTCCCCTCCCTCTATCTCCCCTCCCTCTATCTCCCCTCCCTCTATCTCCCCTCCCCTCCTCTCCCTTTCTCCCTCTCGCTCTTCCACTCTCCTTCTCCCTCCCTGCTTCTCTTTCCTCCCACCCTCCTCTCTCTCTCCTCTCTCCCTCCCCTCTCCCTCCCCTCTCCCTCCCTTCGGGCCATCGCTCTCCCTCTTTCTCCGTCTCCCTCTTGCCTCTTCCTTCCTGCCCTTTTCTAATTCCATCCCTTCTTCTCTATTTACCTTTCAGCCTAGCTCCCCCTCTCCGTATCTCCCTCCTCACATTCCCTCCCATTAGGATTACGTAATTTCGCGACAAATTCCAGAACGAGGGTTGCCATGACGGCGAATGATTTTTCCTTAAATTTTGTCGATAAAAACGAATCTGTGGACCGATTCGATTCGATCTTGGAAAATCGACGGTAGGAAAATAAATTATAACCATTCAGGCAGACCAAGCGACCGCTTGAGGTGCTGAATTTTCAAGGGCTCCAAAAAGTTTTAGAAACATTTTAAAAAATCTTGTTTTCCCGTTTGGTTTTTAATCGTCTTGATCAATGTTTGCAGCTGGGTGAATATCTGGGAAAATGTGGCTGCAAATGAACGTTTAGAGGGCAGTAATGGGGATTTACTCCGAATGGTAAAATTGTATTTTCGATTGCTGCTTCTAATAATTATACCTAACAGATATGGCTGGCTTTCCCGAAATTTTATTGCTATCTGGGTTTCATATCGACATGGAAAACAGAAGAAGGAAAGACGGGAAGTCCTATCATAAACCTAGTTCCCAAGATTTGCTTTGTTCTTGGGAACTCCTGCAATTTTCTTTCGCTGGCCTTCGAAACCTCCGAGAACGCAGCAGGCTAGCACGGCAGGGGTTCAGCAGTTTCCTTTGGGGACTTTCTGAATCACCCTGCTGCTTAACCCCCAACCGAAGGGAAAGTATGCGAAGTATGGAAAGTGGCTTATCTTTCTTACTACCCTCTGATTTTCTTTTCTTGGAAAACTTCAAAATGCTTAAGCATCAAGAGAAATACCTACGCATCGGCTATGAGGACCTCTATAGCCCTCTGCTGCATTCTCATTTAGTAATGCGAAAGAGCTCCGTGAACATTGTCGTTTGGCTTTATGACTAAGAAGGATACCTATTCGTGTTTAGCGTTATTTCAAGAAGGAAGAGAGAGATACGTTTGGTCGTTTCTGCCAGCGGGTCAGCGAAACACCTTCGACGGAAAAAGATCTTGGTTTATAGAGGTAAGTCTGTTATTTGTATATTATCTTGAGCTCAAATAAGAATAGCACTTACTATCGTAGGTAGAAAAATCATTTTATCTTTAGTTTTGTGACTTAATTATTGTATACCTTACGGAAGAAGTGCAACATACCCTCCCCTCTTGAAGTGACGCCTTATATGGCGAGAAATAGAATGCTTATGTCCAGTTAATCGCCATTTTAGATAAAAACGGTGGTAATGATATGCAAAACAGTCAAAAGTAAACGAAAAATGGAACGAGCAACCACTTCACCCAACCCGGGAGAGGAAAATGAAACGAACCCAACCCCCAACCACTTAATCCAACCCGGGGGTAGGAAATATTAATCACATTTATCACAATTCCGTTTTGATTCAATGATTTTACTCGACATTAAAAATTGTATGGTCTTTTCTTTGTCTCCAGACATTCGCATATCTTCAAGAGTCGGAATAATTTTTAAGGGTTGATAGTAGGACGTAGTTCTGTATGTATCCGTTGTCATTTGCGGCGCCATAGGTAGGGGTGAATATATTGCACTTTAGCCCACCTTTACGTTACCTTTTCCTTGTATATTAATTCCACATTTTTGTTATGTCAAATTCACCACAGATACTCTGAAAATAGCACATTTTTGCTTGATTAAATATGATATATCGAGTAATTATTAATACGCAATTAATTGGCACCGCGTTTTTATTTTTCTATTAAGCTTATGAGAAGCAGATGCATTTAGGATGGCAGCGGTTAAGATAGAACCAGCTATAATTATCCTAAAGATAAGCATAGCCGACGATTCACGGTCGCGAACACCAGGAGGAGGTTAAGAAACGGAGAGGAATATAATCGAACACGGTTAGTTTATTCACCAGTTAAAAACGCAGTGTTTTGCTATTTTTGCAAACTTTTTAGCTTTATGTCCTTTGCGAATTGTGGTTATAACGACTGGAGAAATTTGCATCAAACATTAAAAGTACATGAATCTTCAGGAATAAATATAGAATCGCATAAAAATTGATAGAATTTACGGAAATAGCAGATAGTAATAAAACAATAGATGCGAATCTACAGAATGCTTTGAAAGCTGCAACTCGTCATTGGCAAGTAGTACTTGAAAGATTATTGGCAATACCTAGTTGAATTCCTTGGCCATCAATGTCTCGCCTTAAAATATTATACGAAAGTAATAATGGGAATTACCTATAATTAGTTGAACTGCTGGCAAAATTTGATTCTGTAATGTCAGAGCACATACAAAGAGTAAAATCAAGTGAACATCAAAATCACTATTTGGGTAAAAATATGCTAAATGAAGTAATACAGGTAATGTCTCAGGCCGCACGAAGTCAAATACAGGCATAGGTACCTCGCTTTGCGCGACCCCGTTTTAAGTTAGGACGCGAGGCAAGCCCGCACTTAACAGGTTATTGAAATTGAAAAATTTACAACTTTTTTCGTTTTTATTGGATTTGTCTGAATTTGTTTTTAGGATTTTAGTAGAACGTAACATTTATAAACCATACGTTTTTCACTTTCTTACGCCCAGCACACTTGGCAGGAGAGAAAAGAAATCACCCTAATCGCCAACCACTCAAGCGCGCACCTGTGCCTACATATGTCTTTCAGTATTGTAAAAACTATTAACATTATTGATATGCAATCTTTTTCAAGGAAATATTTCAGCTTTTATAAAGATTTCATTCGCTGGATGAACCTCTCTAAACCAAATAGGGAAAAGTTTATCACATGTCAACTTTTTCATGTCTTGACTAAAATTTTGAAATAAATTTTCCGTTTCGCATATTGTTAAAAGACATTTTATATAGCTTATAAAGTTCTGAGTTATACAGTAGTCATTCTTTATCATTACAGAAGTTACATGGTGAAAATTGTCCTATTTTGTTCAGTAGAAGCGGAGATATGGCGTTGTATGTATCGGAATGTACGCGTAATAAAAAAATTAGAAAGTTTTTTAAATTTTTAACGCATTTGCTTTACCCAAATTACCATGAAATTTACTACAAGAAAATATCACAACTTCAATGATTCATCTATACTGATTTTTTTACTGGCATTTCCCTCCTCCCTTCTGTGTGTGTGTCCGGTGTGGAAGGCAACGGGAAACCACCACACCGTGTATGTATATTCCCAAGTCAAAACCAATTAATTAATTGGTGGGACCTGTCGTAAGACAGAACACGAATGAATGAACTTGCCATGCTCTCCCACACGGCCGGCCAAGGGGGGAAGGGGGTTCCGCGGATGCCTAGCATCCGGGCCCCCAGTTTGTGGGCGCCCAAATTTAAAAAAGTAACGATTTTTTACTTGTAGCGCGAAAAAACTATTATCTGTAATGCGTATGGCGGCATATGCATAAACAAAGGAGGGATGAGAATTTTCAATTGTCATTATTGTCTGTAACATAATTTCAGTACACGTTTAGTAGTATCATGTACAAGGATGGCAAATACGTGGCACGTGTGTCAAACTTGGCGAGTCAAAATATTTTATCGGTAACGGAAAAACTGACCGTCGTTTTGGAATCCGTCTTCCACTGCAAGATGCGCTCTTAGACATTCGGTACAAATCATCTCGAATGTGTGCCTCAAATTAGTTTTTTCTTAGAATGCCAAAGGGAAATCCTTGTAGAGCAAGTGATACAGTAGTAGTTGAGTTGTGTGTTGTTGAAAGTTGCGTATTTGAGAAGTTCATCATCATCAAAGTATCGGGTGTAAATTTTGCAGAAACCTTTCCTAAAAAACGCTTGCTAAATTGATTTCCAATAAACAACACTCCGAAAAAGTTCTAATTTTAAAACAGGGAGCTCCATAAATCACAGAATTATCTCGTTTACTGTACTTTTTAATACTTAGCTTTAAAATGTTTAAATATCAGCCAATGCTTTGTAAGAGAACTGCAGTAAAAATTCATTGTTCAGATGTCACAAATATCAAGGGGGGCCCATGGATATTAGCATCCGGGCCCCCTTCAGTGCTTGGCCGGTCCTGCTCTCCCAAACAAAGTTTTCTACGCTATCTTCCTCTTGCTCATTGTCAATGTAAGTACATCGATTTCTGTACGATCTTCAATACAATTATCACTATCGCTGTCTGAGGTAATACTATCCTCTGAGTTACTTTTCATTAACGCTTCCGTCTCCATTTCCTTACTTGGTTCGCTTGACCTTTTCCTACTCGTTGATGCCATGGTTATTTAATTCCTAAAAATTCACACTACAGAACACAAATGAAATTGCCTCTGCACAATGCGAAGGTTTCCTTCAGACTAACTTCTTTAGAGCGACACGAGAATATTTCTCTGCGACCCGAGCGTGAGGACCCGTGCGCTCACACCGAAATCATTTTCGCTCAATAAATAGCAACAGACATCATTGAAGGGGCTTATTTGTAAAAACACCTAAGGCGCGTGCAGACGTTTCTCTCTCTCTCTCTCTCTCTTACTATATTGCTCTCAAGAAATGCTAAAGCAAGCACGTGGCTCTAAGAGCCGAACAATAGTTTTCTCCTCATCTTATAGCTCTCAATCGCTGACGCATGAGAAAAATCCGAGAGAAAGAAAACTCTGTGGGCAGATAAACAGAGTCAAAATCTCCTTTCAGTTTGCAGTAGCATTCGTGTCGAGATACGGTTCGTCTCAGCATTGGATAGCGGTTTTTTAGAAGACGCGATTTCCCAATTCCCGTAGCTACGTGAAAAATCAACGACAAAATTTAATGCATATTAAATGGTATAAGAAATCAATAAAAATTACAAAATGACGATAAATAGGTAGACCAAAGGTTCCTCTTTTGTAATATATCAAGGTAATCCCGATTTAAGAAAATGCATTGCGCCAAAAAAATAAAAAAAGGATGTGCGATGACCGCGACGTTCCTTGTACGTCGCTCGACGGCATATGAAGTTTGCCTCCGCCGTACTCAGTACGTCGCTCGACGTTGAGGGGTTGATGAAGTTTTAAAAGATGCTAGAAAAATTGCCATTGATTTGGATGTTCTATAAAAAATTGCATTAGCCCACGACAAAAAATCAAAGTCTGCTCCTGATGAACATCTAACCGATCTAGAGATGAGATTTAAAGTAGAATTCTTTTACTGTATATATGACGCAGCAACTGTGTCTATCGATGAAAGACTTATGGAATTACATGGTCACCATAGTTTATTCAATTTTTTTTACGATGTAAATAGCGTATAAATTATCTCTAAAGAGGAACTTTTGAAAAGTTGCATGGATCTGCAAGCAGCACAGACAAATTCAAGAGATAGCAACGAGACCGATTTGGATGGTTTAGAAACGTATGAGGAATTGACAGAATTTTCTGTTTTATTAAAACCTGACTCGGCACCATAGAAGTATTGCAATTCATTTTACAAAATGAATTTGCTCCCAATGTTGCGGTTGCACTACAAATTATGTTAACTCTCCCAATAACGGTAGTTTCAAGTGAAAGGAGTTTCTCCAAATTAAAAATTATTAAAGATTACTTGATCAACTATGTATGTATGTCTCAAGAGCGGTCGAGTGGACTTGCAATGGCCTCGATAGAGCGTATAAAAGAAAAGCTAAAATTTGAAGATCTGATTTTTTCCGATCAAAAGCTCGGAAACAAACTTTTTCGTAATTTTTTTTAGAATTACATGTTTATTTTTTTTAACTACCTATAGGCTATGTTTTTATTACTTTTATTTTCTAAAATTTTTGTGAAATTTCATATTTATTTTTCTGTAAATAAGTGGCATGTTTTTATTCAATTGTTTATTTATTCACGAAAAAATTAATGCAACATTAGGATAACTATATTCTATTAAAATAATAATAAAAAAATTTAATTCATGTGCAAACGCAGTTTTATGTATAGTTTGGGCGCAAAAATTTAAATCTGCTTGGGGCGCCAAAATGTCTTGAGCCGGCACTGATCACGTATGTATTTCCTTTTAATTTGTCTTTGTATTTTCCTTAATGTAATTTATTTCTTTAGCATATCCCGATGAAACTAAGAGCTCATCAAATCGGCAAATAAATAGTAAGTGTCTTTTTTAGATAAAATGCCATCCGATGGAGATTAGGGTAAGATTTCCATATTTGCATTTAAATATTCGTTCGCAATGACTGTTTAAAACGTTGGAGTCTTAGTCCGTCAAATATTTATACACACATTATATATGCACCCAAGGTCCCGGTGTAAGTCTTATAATTTATTTTAGTTATTAGGACGTGATAATGAAGCACGAAGGTGACATTGGTGTTAAAGCCTGCGGTCGCGGCAAACGTGTTGGTCGTAGTAGTCGAGTTCTTTTACCAGCCAACATACAGGACTTTAGTGATATCAAATAGACGCCTATATCATTTAAAAACAGCAGCGCTATTCGCCAAATTTTAGCGTCAGACAGGGAATAAAGGAAAATTTGGAGTGTTGATGTCAAGTTTGCAGTGGGGGCAGCGTCAAAGATGCACGTTTGACGCCAAATTTTAAGGTATTTATACAGCGATCGTATATATTTTTCTCCACATATTCGTATGTGATGGTATCATAATAGATTGATTTAATGTTTTATGGCTTGGTTTTCAAATTAGTTGAATCGTTATTTATGCAGTCCAACTTCAATAATGCGATTTTCGGGCTCTTCGAATAGGTTACCATTCTTATTCAAAACATAATTCTATACTCCGGAGTTTCAAGAGCACGAACTTTTTCTTTCCTCTGTTTCACTCGAGTAATCTTGTACGAATGTATATACGTTATGCTGGTTTTAATATATAGGAATCAGGCCTAGAATAATCACGCGCCTTAATCAACAAAGAAGAACATCGAGATAAAATGTCTTTTATCGTAGAAATGTACGGGGTCGAATAAAATGATATTATAAAATATAACGATGCGTATATTCAAGGCGAAAATGAACGAAATGGGGTCATTGCTCTTTGGAAAAACTGGAATTAATTTATATGGGTATTGAAAGAATATTTTTTATAGTGTTATTCTAAATACAAATTATTAAAGTCCTACTTTAAATTATCCAATCTCTTCCTCTTCTTAACGTTCTTGCATATTATTTCGCTCTTAAGGCATTCAGTCTTTGTTTCAGATGCCTCCTATATTTCCCCTGGCGGTGATCATCTTGGCCACCGTCAATCGGCTCGCCGGGATAGATGTCAGAGCCGTCCAGCGTCCAGCTGCGGACATAGGATACGCGGAACAAGTCCCCAGCAGCAGCAGACCGGAGTCGACGATCGGCATTGACACTCCGGCCATATCCGAATATACCGAGAAGACCATATCTTACACCGGCAACTTGTTAACGGGCAGATTAGAGTCATCGAGCGACTTGCCCGAAAGGATATACGAGTCGAGAGATGGGGACAGGGATACTTCCGTTTCAGAGGAGCTCGATTTTGTGATCGAATCAACAACGGATAATTCAACAGGCTTCCTATCTCCTAAGATAGCAGCAAGGTGGTCGCGGAAGCCGAGGCAGATGGCCGCAAACCCCGTCAACAGGCTTCATCCTCCTTCCCCCTGCCCCAGCATTTTCTCCTACGTAGGTACGAAGACGACGGGACATCGCTGGTACGGTGATGTTCGGCTATCCACGGACGAAACGCTGACGGGTGTCAGGCTTGATATAATACTAGACAAGCCTTCCCAACTCATTGGAGTGAGTCTTTATGGAGTTCTTTTCACATTGCCATGTATCGTAACGAATAAAAATGTTGCGGCAGAAATTGCTTTGTTGCGGTTATTTTTCCGAGACGTGATGGTAATTCTAATCGACCTTTATCAGACGCATTAGTCGCGCAATTGAATTATGTTTCCATCGCGTTCGCACTATATTATAAAATTCATTTCATATTTTATATTTTTATGATTTTTAGAACTGGTTGGTTTGTGTTGACTTGGAGTGGTTTAGAAGTTTAAAAACCTCTCAGATATTTCCTTATTGTGATTTTCATTGGCTCTCTTTTGAAATGAAATTTCTGTGGGAAGGGTGACAGGCGTTGCGATTGATTTTCTCATTTTTACAAACTTACTTACTTATAGCCAGGAGAGGGGTAGTGTGTGGCCAAGAGCTGCAGGAGAGCAATGCCCCTCTTGTTTTCCTATACATTATAATTTATGCTTATTTATTTTTGGGAGGAGTGGGGGAGTATGGCAGCCGAGGGACACAGGAGGGCAAAGACCAGGGATGTAACTATTATTTTAGGGTCCCTACGAAAGTAAAATTTTTGGATCTCCCACCTACGTAAAAAATTAAAAAACAATAACATTTTGAAAATTACCTTCAACTGATAGTTGAAGTCCATGACAAAGGATACTGAATATATTTGGTTCTTGATTTACTTTAGACATGGCTGGGTGAAGTCTCCAGTGTGGATAATACTGGATATACAATTTGGAATGGTGGAATGAAGATTGAACCAGGGAAAATACTTTTGGTGAAGTTTTTTGTCAAATACAGTGATAAAGAGGTTGAGCCACCAAGGATGAGAGAAATTAGACTAAATGGGAGGCAGATTTGTCCAAAAAATCAAGGTTAGTTTAATGATATGACCACATAAATTTAATCCTTATTATGAGCTTCAATATAGAAATATGTACAATACTTTTTATTAATTCAACATCATTCCATAGTTCACTACTATCATATTTCAACACTGCTTATCATGAAATATAATATTAATTTCATCTTAATTGATTTTATCATTTAAGGAAGCTATTTTTCTTGCATTCTTTTAGTACCAAAAGTCTAACATATTTAGTTTTGGCTGCTCATTGTTGACACTTTGCTCGCCCTCCACTTATAAAAAAGGTTGTTTCATATTAACTAATAAATGACTTCCATGAAAGTTCTAAAATGTAGCTTCATAGTCATCAGAGGTAATTTGTTTACCTGCTCTGCCTATGGCTACAGTGCTTACTATCTTCATCATTCTTGACATATATAAAAGAGCAACTGCAAAATTCTGAAGTTCATTGGGTTCTTTTCAGTGGTGCCTCTTGCTATATGATTATTAGGTTACATTATTCCTGTCTGTAAAGGTAATAACTACATAAACATAATTTACCATTTTACATTTTTTAAACATACATTATTATTTCTTCTTTTAAAATAAATACCATAGATTCTTGCAAATTCTTGTTAGTTTTGTTAATTATTATTTTAGACATTAATATTTTAACATCAGATGTATAAATTTCATGAGTGGTTAGTAAAAAAGTACTTGTAGTATCTTTCTAATCCAGAACTCTGTGGTCTGGAAACATCTCAGAATTTTTACTAATCTGGTCTGGATGAATGGCTATTTGATTTTTCCATGCTCTGCTTTTCCAGAGAATTTTAATTGATAGATACATTCAGTTATACAATTAATTGATAAAAGAACTGGGCTAGCAAAGCATTATCTCAGAGAAAGAAATAATGAATCTGTACATGCTATGGGATAGGTTAATCAGAGAAAAACCTTAATAAATAAGGCAGACAAAGCAACAAGATTTATTTGAGAAATTAGCAAAATACAGTCTCTGTAGCTTCCACCTCATCTACCCAAGGTTTATCTTTGAGGAAGACCTCAGATATGTCTTCGGTTAATAATATCCCAGATGTCTTCAGTCAACATCCCAGATGTGTCTTTGATCAATACTCCAGTGTACAGTTATAGTTCAGACATTTTATAGCAGGAGTGGCCAAACTTACTTGCTCTCATAGTTGCATACAGTAATCATAAGGAGTTCAGGAGCCACAAGTCATACATTCTGTGGTCATAAATTTGTGAATAGTAAACATAACCTGTACTTGAATCAATACAGAGAGAATGAGTATCTCTTAGGTATCTGC
Organism: Tanypteryx hageni; assembly: GCA_028673005.1. Classification (NCBI taxonomy): domain Eukaryota; kingdom Metazoa; phylum Arthropoda; class Insecta; order Odonata; family Petaluridae; genus Tanypteryx; species Tanypteryx hageni. Next base: position 85,333,647 of record CM054117.1, on the reverse strand, counting down.
AAAATGACTCAATTCACACTGTGTCATTGTGTTCTTTACCAAAAAGCACTGACATGCCCTTGAATAGAAATGTAAAAGAGCCACTTGTATCTTGAGAGCCACGATTTGGCCACCACTGTTTTATAGTATTTATAAATGGCTTGGAAGATTCTATAGTCCAGAATGTCTCCAGTTCCAAGCTTTCAGGATTAAAGTGTTTCGACCTGTATTTAAATTCCTAAATATTTTAAAAGTCTCTTTTGTTTCATAAAAATAGAAACAAATTAATGAGACATTTTCAGTATGTTATAAACAGAAGATATAACAATCTAAAAATGTCTTATTCTTAAGTTTTTCATTTAGAAACATTGAATTTTATTTTATAGGATCACCATCAACAGCTCAACCTAGAATATTTACTCCTATGCCTCCAACCAACTCAAGGATGCCAAGACCAGCTATTATCACTAGACCTAACACTACTGCAACGACTCAAGTCACTCCAAAACCATCACCTGTAATGCTACCTGTTACAACCCAAAATGTTCAATCTTCTGAAATTGGTGAAGATTTTGAACTATCTTTGATTATAAAATTTATTTGATAAAATTGCATATAAGACTGCCACTTGAGGTAAAAAGACTAAATGTCACCCCATTTCATGACACATGGGTGCAGATCAGCAGTGATACTGGCACGATGCCATCCCAAGAATAGTGCTGCATGAGGTTGTTGCCTGCCAAACTTGCCTCATGCACCAGCCCTGTTTTTATGCATATAATAAATGTCTTATATAGCTTTCCATTTCTGGTCTCATAAGCATACACTTTTGAACATAAATTGTTTCTCGCTTTTCTATGATATAATATGTTGCACTTTGATATAATATCATTAGGCAGGGCCATTGGTTGGAAAATTGCCACCTGAGGTAAAAAGATAAATGTTACCCCAGTGCATGACAAATGGGTGCAGATCGGCAGTGTTACTTCCATGATGCCATCCCGAGAATAGTGCTGTCTGAGGTGGTTGCCTGTCAAACTTGCCCCATGCTTCATTCCTGTCTTTAGGCGTAAAATAAATGTATTAATATAGCTTCCCATTGCTGATTTCATAAACATTCACTTTTGAACAAATTATTTCTTGTTTTTCTATGAAAATGACCATGGATACCCACATCCAGCTGCAAGTAAAGGATTTGGAGAAATATTCCCCACGACCGTTGGACCAGAGAGGGCAGTCAACATTGGCACTCCTGCTTTATCCAAAGAAACTGAGGAGACAATATCTTATGTTGAAGATTTGATAGCAGGCAGAGTAGAGTCACCTACTGACTTGCCCAAATTGATATATGATTCGAGCCGTGATGTCAATCGGAGGCTCAGTGATACGGAGCTTGATACTGAGATCCATTCAACTATGGGTGAGATTGCAGAGACATTTATTCCTAGCTATTCTTCAGACTATAGTATTGCAGTACTATTTATTGTGTCCATCAAATTTCTTAAAGAACACCCATAAAATTTTGTAATTGAATAGGTTCTTTGGTGGTTTTTTAGCATATAATTATAAGATTGCATTATTCTTCTCTGCAACGGTAATAAATATATAAATAAATTTAAATTTCTGATCTAAAAACCATGATTTTATCTTCTAATATACATAATCTATAGAGAAAGTATTGTATTCACAACACATTCATGTAAATACATGTTTTAGGTATCCCCTAGTCTAAGGTGACTATATTTCAAAAAGGCAAAAACGGGACATTTCCCGAAATTTACAAAAAAAGGGGCAAAATTTTCACATGATTTTTTAAAATGGAGTTTGATTTATTTCAATCAATACATCAAGAATTGGAAAAATTCTGTAGATAGGAAAAATATAGACACATTAAAAATATTTAAGAAATGATATGTGGAGTTAAAAGAATTAAAGTAACTTGGTCAAATTCCACATATTCAATTATTACCAACTATGGGTGCAAATAGGGTTGCCAACAGTGTCATTTTGGCCTGGAGACTCCAAGTCTAGAGATCTGTAACTGGGCTCGGTATAATTTCTTCGGTTCAGCGAGTTTTTCTAGACTTCTAAAGAAATAAAATAATAAATTTTGGGGAAAATTTTCACTTTTCCGATTCCGATACACTAATGTAATATTTTTATCAATACATACTTTGTTATCCAATAGGGTGATCAAATTTAAAAAATTAAAAAACGGCCGACACAAATTTTAATTCAATGAAACAAGTTGTTCTAAAGAATAATCTCAACTGGGGCTAAAAAGAAATTTAGGTTAATGATCCTGAAATATAGGTGGATGGGATTGTTTGAATGCAAATTGTAAAAGTCGTTGCACGAAAGTTCCTGAAAAAAAAACTTTAGTCACTATCACTGCTTTGATGTTTCCAATGAGAAATAGGTTCTTTTCATCTGTCCAGAGCATTTGTGATAGAAAACACTTTCTATAGCTGCACTTGTGATGGGAATAGTTAAAGAAAATTCCAAAATCATTTGAATATTTTTAATGAAATTCTTTCACCTTATAAAAACCATCGTTTGTCAGTTTCAGTCATGTTCCATTCAGCAATTTCATTTTTACTGATATTCGTAACATGGTGGTATTCATCAAAAAGCTTGTCTTCGTCTATAATTTTCATGATATGTCTGAGATAAATTTTTCGTGTAGCTTTATATTAAATGGCCCTCTTGGAAAAACAGGACAATTGGCGTCCTGTTATAACTTTATCAGGACAATGGGATGATCCCATTAAAAACAGGACATATGGTCACCATACCCTAGTCTGGAATTGTGGTTTTTGCCATGCTGTCTTTCTGTGTGAGGATTTATAGCCTAAACGGATAAACTAATTTGCATTATATTTTGTGTTTAAGCATACTATTATACAGAATAGAACCTATAAAGAGATGAACAACATAGTGCAACCATAAAAGGAGTTCATTCTTGTCGATTTTCACAAAATATTGATTAATTCAGAAATGCCTCTAAAGATTTTGATGATTATTCAGTCCAAGAGCTTGGTGCTATAAACAGTACCACATAAGACATATTTCTCAAAAAGTAACTAATGCCCAGCGACATTATAATATATCGAGTGTTATACCCAGCTACCACCCAGCTCTTCCCAGTCCTCTGACCTCACTCAACTATCTTCAGCCAACAATAATCCTTTGGCGCCTATGTGGCTTTGCTAGTCCTCATATTTCTTGATATTTATGTATGTTATAAGTATTTTACAAGTTTGATTTTGACATATATGAGGTTATCAATATATTAATACCATTTACTTGCAGAAAACATTTTCCTCAGTTTCATTGTGTTTGTAGCAGTAGGAGTTCCTTCCAATCAGGAAAGAGTACAGTGAGACCAGATGCATGTGTATAAGGAAGTTTGTGCAATGTATATTGTACTGATGTAAAAAATATAAATAATCTTTTGTATTTCTTTGGAATCATCCTGAATATTTTGAATCTTTATTGTTTTTATTAACTTGACTAATTTTGTCACTCTACAAGTGTATCAATGTCAACAACACATGTTAAAGATAAATGAAGAGTGAGAAATTAAATCATACTTAAATTTCTAAATACTTGAAAAATCTCTTTCCTTTCATGAAGTAGATATTATTTTAATGACTCATTTTGGTAGCATTCTTTAAACATCTTGATTTTTTTATGTTTCACATCTAGAAGCTTGTAGAATGACTGAATAATATTTTACAGGACCAGCTCAACTAACTCCAATACTTGCACCTATAATATCATCTCCTCCAACCCAAAATGGCGAATCTTTAGAAATTGGTAAGGTTCTTCTACTGTAGTTGATTATATAATTTGTTGAATGAATACAGTATCATTAGACATTATTCTTGTAAAATACAGGCATTCCTTGTTATAGCAGGCATCACTTAGTGCTATTTTGTTATAGTTCTCTCGCTAATCCCTGCATCATCAACATTGTTTTGGTCACTTACTTCCATTATACTAGTATCATAAGCAGCTTAAAATATTTTCAATTGAAATTGAATATTTTTTGAAAAATCTGATGTAGCAAGCACATACCTTTTACTATATGTAGTAGGCCTAATTAGTATTCATAGGTAAATTACAAGCAAATTAAATATATCTAAACAATTCTTGTACTATTAATGTTTTTTCTCCTAAAGCTTTTTAGATGCACTTTCAATTGAGGACAATCTGAAAGCATGAGATTTTGTCGATATAAAGATATTAGATACTATGAGTGTAAATTTCTTTACTTCCTCCATTTTTTTGGCATGGAATAAAACTGGCAGCAAAAAAAATAAATTGGCAGTAGCGAAAATTAAATGGAAGTAAAAAAGATAAATTGGCAGTATTCAAGCAGCAGTAAAGAAAGTGAAAAGTAGCAGTATTTTAATGCAACATGGCAGTAAAAAATAAAATGTCAGTAAAAAAATAAAATTTTCCTTTGAGGAGGAATGAAAAACACTTCAACCAACTTACCCAACCCAGTGAGGATGAGCAAAATGTTCATCCATTCAATAATTTCCAAAAACAACAAAAGAAGAACAAAAATTGCCATGGGTGACTTAAACTGAAGCTTAGCCATAATTTGGTGTCCTTAATTGCAATTTCTTTACTGCTGCTTGAATACTGTTTATTTTTTTACTGCCATATTATTTTTCTAATGCCAATTTATTTTTTTGATTGAGAAATTCTACTGGCAAAATATTTTTTTTTACTGCCCAAACAAATTGTAGCATTTTTCTTTAGATTTGAGTTTTGAAAAATATACAGGGGATTATTTACTATTATTTTTTAAATCTATGAAGGTATGAAAGATGAAAAGTTGAAATTTTGAGCATACATTTCCACATTGATGCAACTTACAAACACGACTCTAGTGACAATATTTGGTGGTATAATCACATAAAAATAAATTAAGTTAAGCTAAATTTATGCATATAGCAGATGATCAAAATCCAAATTCTCCTAACATCATCTATTAGGTTATTGGGAGAAATTTTCATAGCGAAATAAAATATTACTGAAATAATAATTGAAGAAAAACCCCATTAATTTTAACTATGTCCATAGATAACACTACTTGTTTTTATTGTTTTTAACCCTGGTTTTGTTTAAGATTAGCCAAAAGCATGAAAATACATGTGCTAATTTTGGAAATGCATTAATGTTGTGGGCAGCTTGGAAGCACACATCAAATCTGTTTACTCTTGTGGGAAAAATTCTCTCACTTATTGCACTTTCAGTTAGTGCTCGATTTTACAGGAATCAATCAAGAGCGCTAAAACAGGGATGCCTGTACATAATTCTCCTTCTAACAGAATAGCTATAAATAAATACAATGTGTTTAGGCATGGTATGAGGTAGTATGTCATAGATGAATATTGATGAAATTTTATATAATATTTTATTTTTGAGAGAATTGATTCTTAGTTATTTTGTTTCTTGTAGCTTAATAGACTTAAATCATCTTTTGATATTCACAATATTTACATATTTTATAAAGCATTCACCAGTCAAATATTCTTTTGTAGTAGGTACATAAAAAATGTTATGAATTAATTATGTCAATCCAACTTTCAGTGGATGGTGTGCCATGTGGTATTGTTGAGGTTCAACGATCACCGTTTTTTACCCATGGACAGCAAACATCAAAGGGACAATGGCCATGGCATGCTGTACTGTACCAAACCAAGGGCTCAGATCTGTCATACATATGCAGTGGATCACTTATTGGAGAAAAGATTGTTTTAACAGGTAAATAATACATAATTAATAGTTTGTAAGACTAGATTTAATTTAAAACAATATTAACTTCTGAAAATTGTACACCATTTCTATTAAAAAGTGATTTAGGTGTCATTTATAGTAGGTAATAGGTAAAGCTAGATAAATGTACCCAAGCATGGAAGTTGTAATGATGAAACTACTTGGATAAAAAAATTGAAATTAAAATGTTCATAAACTGCATAAAAGAGGATAGGTAGTTATTATTCTCGCTCAGGATGAGGAGGAGAGAAGGCATTTATGACATGATGATAGTTGTTGACAAGTTGTTCAAATATAGATATGAAACAAGTAGGGATGTACATGGGTTTCTTGTGGTACAGAAGTGCTTTACGTCAAATTTGCTGTAGTATAATCATATAGTAATGAATTTGCTTTGAAATCAGAAAATAGCATCAGGAGTTTATTATATTAATAATAATAATGTTTATTTGACATTAGGCACATTACAGTGTAATAGTCATCGTCTAGTGAATACATTAAAAATACAGTAAAAATGAGAGAACAGAAAAAAAATAAAAAATACAGGATACAGGACATACATAAATAGTTAAAGAACAAGTACGAATCAGAGGTTTCTCTCTTCTGCTTTGCTATAAAAAATTCATCAAATGAGTAGAATGCCTTAGCAACCAGCCAAGAATGCAACAGGCTCAAGCCTTCAGAGATAGCATATTAAAAAGTCGAATATAAATTCAATTAAATGAGTTATATGATTTGGTTAGTCTGAATTGAGCTGCATTCAGATCATTCTTTCTCCTTGTGGCGGTGGCAGCTTGTGACCTGAGATGTAGGTGAAGTCCAAAGTCATCAAAATCAGTACAGCTGGTCACTTAAGGTGGTCCACTTAATTTTCTTGGCCCAGGACCCATTGCTAACTTGTTCCACCACTGATTAAAAAATAAAGAGTTTGAATGAAAACAAATCAATTTAATGATATGATAAATTATTTGTTTTATTTAAAAGTTCTCGGTGAAGTGCCACTTCCCTCACTTCACCTGGCGAGCCACCACTGCCTTGCGGCATATCAGATCGGGTTGAGAAACTTTCTAAGTTTTCCCTGACATAACAACAAATGGTCATGATGCCCAGATCAATAAAGATAGGTCTGCAATGCTCTCTTGGTGGAGAATTAGTAATAGCTCTTAGTGCCATTTTTTTAAGGAAAAAACATCTTTAATGCCAGCTGCATGTCCTCATAACTCAAGGCCATAGTTGAGGTGGCAGCAGTGGCAGATCCAAGGGAGGGGCGATGGGGGAGATCGCCCTCCCCTTAGAGGACCCCATTGCCCTCCTCTAGGTGCTTTCTTAAATTCATTCCACCCAACATCCATTGTTTCTACACTGAAGATTAAGTCTGTATTACAAGGGGAAGAAAGATTCTGATGGGGGTAGGGATTTTCAAAATATATGGTTGTCGGCAGAGGAGGAATCAAGACGGGGGAGGGGTAATTGGGGCAATCGCCCCCTCCTTGGGAAGGTTCTGGATCTGCCCCTGGGTGGCAGTGAAAGAAAGCATAGTGGATGGACAAAAGGTACTCTTTTGGGATGAGCAGTTCAAGCTTTCTTAACCCTGGATTACTAACCATTCATCTGGCAGATGACGCCCAAAACATATATACTCCCCCTACTCCATATTTTTGAGTTCTAGGTTTGGCTTTTTTGTAGACTCATTTTAGCTTATGTTCTTCTAGTGTGACTGTTTACACAAGCGATTATTTGCTATGATTTTGTGCTATGCATCTGAGGTTGCCCAACAGACGAATGGTTAGCCTTAACATTACTTGTTGATCCTAAAATTAAGTCGTACTCTTAAGTCGATGATCGCTAATGTTCTGCAAATAGAGCTGCCTCAGGTGAGCCAGAATAAGGGTTAACTGAGCAAACATTCGATATGTGCATTTTGTCCTTCTAAGAAGAGGAGAATTACAAGATTTCACTGCAGTGCATGTTCACGCGCTATTTGTGGATAACATAGTGGAAACATGTAATTGGAATGCTGTGATAAAATTTAATACAGTATTGTATGTATACATGTACCAGAGAATACTAAAGTATTGTTAAGCATTTAAAAAATCTAAGTGTATCACTTTTTTCTTTTATTAAAAGATATTAGTATGAGATAGTCTGTTAGATGAATAGTTAGTAATCCTGTTTGTCAAAGAAAGGTTAGTAATCTAGGATTTACATAAAAAGAGCTTTGGATAGTTTATTACTGACCATAGAAATATGATTTCCCCAACTTAATTTTCTATCTATTAGGAAACCTGGTAATTTTAGTATGTCCATATTGGTTCACTTATAATTGAGACTACAGGTAATTTGTTGTGTTTTTCCTACATTTAAGGCTAGTCTGTTAGCAGAAAACCAAGTCGTTACTTGCATAAGGACAGCATTAGACAAATTACAAGCATTCATTGGATCAATGCATCTTTCTAGGAAGGTGTAATCAGCATAGAGTATGGAGATGAGGTATTGGAAGGCATGTCACTGATTATTATTATCAAAAGTAAAGGGCCAAGGACAGAGCCTTGTGGAACAAGATGCTTGACTGGAAGAATTTATGAATGGTTTCTGTTAAAATCAACATGTTGCTTATGCTCAGACACATAAGATTCTAGGCGTTGTAGTTCAAACTTTTGAATCCCATAGTACTCAAGTTTTTGAATAGTTCCAACCCAAATAATTCAAATACTTTTTTTAATCCATTCAACTTTAAATTAACAAAGTTTTTTAGTATAAAAAGTTATGAATAATTTTCCATTGTAATTATCTGGTATTTTGATGGGAAAAGAAAATGAGTTAGGTTGCAAGATAATGAATAATTGATAGACAAGGTGCTTCTTTGCATAAATGCATTCTTATACCATGAGAAGAATTGTTAAATATCTTTTTGTGTTGATAATACTTTTAATTTAGTCATATAGATATGCTTCTTTATAAATATAGATATTATTTTTTTAATTTTTTTGTTAACAGCTGCGCATTGTGTTACCCGGAGACATAATGACAGACCTGTAGATCCTGAATCTCTGGTGGTTTACTTGGGAAAATATCATCTTAAATTATGGAGTGAAGGTGGTGTTCAAGACATTCAGGTACATGAATTCTTTGTGAAAGTGAAATGTTTGTAAAATTATTTTTCCAATAACGAATTTATGTTATTTAAGTACATTAGTTAATTTCAAGGGATATGACAAAATCTCAATGACCTTTTCATATTTTTATAATATTTTATATCCTAATCCAATCTTTTAGTGAGCACTTAGTTTATTGTTGAAATATTGCAAAAATCGCATTAGAAGATACAGCTGTGAATATCTCTTTTCTGAAAATCTATTACACTGGATGTAGATAGTATTGTCATTTTACCCTCATATATATTTTGCTATTCCTGATGCAAAAAGGAGAGGTAGGAGCTGATTGTTGCTTTTAGGAGGGATGGGAGCTTGGAGCCGCATGCAGCAAATGGCAGGCAGGGAAATAGAAGGGTGGGGAAGAGATGTTACAGAGGAGAAATACCAGGAGAGGGGAAAGCAGTGGGTTTAGTATTTATGTTGTGATACTTTGGAGCTAAACAGTCTGTTGCATTCTCTTGATGTTTGACTGCTATTTTTTGTTCATTCTTCATTTGTCATTTTTGTTGATAGTTTGTCTTTATGGTTTGTATTTTGTTCTTCATTTTCAGATGTTTGTTGTGGTTCTTTTTTGTTGTTCATTCTTCACTTATCTTTTAGTTTGTTGTTGTTGTATATAGGTTGTTATTTGGTGTTATAGGTTCATTTATAACAGCGCAAAATATTTGCCGTTGTCTTAATGGAGTCTACTCATTCATGATTTTGATATCATAGATTACCTTTCTGGCAATCATATTAATCATTTTAATGAGATACAGTCAATGCTACCAATTACAGGCCGAAAAATGCTTTTTTCATTGGATCATTAAAGTTTGTTAAATGATGGATAGGAAACAAATAGAATACATTGTCTTTCAAGGTACAGGCCATTCCTGATGATCAAGGTGTGAAGAACCCGAGTTCCTGAAATGAATAATAAAGAGCACATACTTAATAAACAGGCCTCCCCCAGTACCCGTGAGTTCTGTACCTGTGGATTCCTGCATCCGCAAGTCATTTTATGTTATTTGGAATTTTTTCTCCCAAACCCCTTACCGTAATTTACCATATATAATTTCTGTTACAAAAAATTGATCAAAATTTAGTGTACATATTGTACATGGTAGCATACCCAAGTATTCTTTTTCAGCCAGACAATAATAGTCATTTATGGATCCATTGTTTTGTTCTACAGTGTAACCATTCTTTATGTGGAATGAGACAATTGAACAACTTGTGACAAAAATTTAAAAACTAAGTGAAAGCATGTCTCCCACTTTATCCTGGAGATGGTTATACATTTTATCCAAATACAAATCAGATTAATCTATTTCTTGGATATGGGCCTTAGTTAGACTTGCCACCTCTCCAAGTTAGATCAAGAGTTCTGGAACCCATCCTCCCCATTATAATGTAAAAGAAAAAAACCTTTAATTGGTAGAGAAGTGAATGGGATAAGAAACATGTCATCTACTTAGACAAAGCACGAAAATGGGGATTTCTACCTTAAATATATGCTGGAAGGAGGGGGTGAACATGGGCAGCCGGCATATTTGCCTCATGGAGCGAGACCATGGTTGACACACGAAGCATGTAGGGGTGGAGCCCCTAGTACTGTAATAGAATGAGGGCATGAATTGTGACAAAATTAATGTGTAAAATGCAATGTTTGCTTTCCCATGATGCCCTTAGGACAGGGAAATCAATTGCATTAGAAAGTAGGGATCACCTGGAAATCTTCCATCTAGTGGGCTCTAGTGGCTGAAGGGTTAAACTCCTAGACAAATGAACACCTGAGTCCGCAATGTCCACCATTACAGGGATAAGCAATATTGTTTGAGTGATAATGGTACATGAGACAAACGTCGCATCTAGTCTCATAAGCAGTAGTGGATTTGAAATAAGGTCAAAGTAGGCAATGGCCTAGGGGTGGCAATAAAAATGGAATTTTAGGGTAGGAATAAAAAAATTAATATTTTCCAGTCTTTTGATGAACTAAACTGTTCATAAGTAACTTTTTCTGATGCATCCAGATGCGTGTTTGCTGCCAATAGAACAAATTCAAGTATAAGCACTTCAATATTTAAAACTCATCTTAGGAGTCTCCAATAACCATAGCATGGTTATAAAAAAACAGATATGCATTTCATCTACAATGCAACCATTCAGATGAACTGAATATGGTTCCATTGTAGCTGAAATGCACGTTTTTTTATATCCTTGTTGCTGGTATTTGAGACATCAAAATGTGTCCTTTTTCAATTTTTACTTTCTCATATATGTTGTATATAGGGAAAGTATTTTTATCATGAAAAAGTTCTACTTCGAGATTTTGATGAAAAATACACATTTTAGGTGTCCCTGAGTCCATAAAATTGGTTTTTGCCATGCTGTCTCTCTGTTGGTCTGTTTGCGGTCTGCCCAAACATGTACATAAAATCGAATGATATCTCGTATTTATGCAATATATCATCTTTTCCAGACCTTTTTTTGATAAAAATGATATTGAACAAAAATAAAGGGTAGTTTATTCTTGGCGATCTTTAGAAAAATTTTATTTACTCAAAAATGGCTCTAAAGAATTTGATGAAAATCAATCCAATTGTAGAGACTGATGTCACAAATAATAGTACTACATAAGCAAGTCTCAAAAACTCACTATGTGGCATCCAGTGACATTACAATGTATGCTAAGCTACCTTACCTAAGCCCTATGATGTCACGCCTCCACTGCGGTCCACTCATAATCTTACTACAGCCTAGACAGTTAAACTAAATCGAATGATATTTCATATTTGTTCATAAATTCATTCATAATAGATACTCAGAAGAGATGAATGATATTGTGCAACAATTAAGGGCACTTTATTCTTGGATATTTAGAAACAAAATTCTATTTACTCAAAAATGAGTATAAGGATTTTGATTAAAATCATCCAATCATACAGCCTGATGTCATGATAATACTAAGTCATATGTTCCAAAAAATTACTATATATTTTCCAGTGACATTAAAATATACGCTTAACTACGGTTAACTTTGATTTATAAGCGTTTTTCTTTTATAAGTGTACACAGTCGACCAAACGTACCGTATTTACTTGAATCCAAGATGACTCTGAATTGAAGACGATCTCCCTTTTAGCAGACTGTCAAAACAGAAAAAAGATTTTATAACCTAATTTTTCACTTACTGTGTACTTTACTGTATATATTTCAAACACAGGTATTTAGTATAGGTATACTAGCTCGTTCATTAATTGAAATGGTTTGTTACAAAGTTTTGTCTAAAAAAAGAATTTTTAAAATGTATTTTAAAAATTAATACTTAATAATTGAATTCCGGATCGTAAGTTTGCAATGAAAATTTTCAATAGATGAAATTATTTTATCTTATGTTTTATTTGTTAAAAAATCGATAAAACGCGTAACCATACTTCCTACGGTTCTATGACAACTCGTCGCGCGTCAATACATCTCACGACAAACACATCGCGCATCACAATTCATCGACAAATTCGTCGCGAGGCAAATTGAAAGGCGAGGCACCATGACTGGTGTACGGCAGGGGGAGACAGTTTTCCACAAAAAATATTTCTTTATATTTCGATAATACCAGTATGAATCGCAATTCTCTTTGCGAATTACGCGAGGCGATGTATGGCAGGGGGACTGCCAACACAACAAGTGTATCTCCCTGCCGTACAACAGTCTCGCGAAGAAGTAGTCACGCGACGAGTTTGTCGTATGACGAATTGACGCGTGATCAATTTAACGCGATATATTGACATATTGACAGTATATGACTTCGTACTCGAATTTAAGAGGACCCCCGATTTTCCCAAGGTGAAATTTGGAAAAAAAACCTCGTCTTGGATTCGGGTAAATATGGTATGTGAGAAAGTTTGTGCAATGTATATTGCACTGTTTATTTTATATTGAAGTGCTAATTCTTGGATTTGTTTTCAACACTAACACGTTGACTGCCCATGGCTAGTTAATTGACCATCAATGACTTTTACAGGAGGTTCATGTCCAGTTAACTGGCCATTGGTATCAGTCCCTTTCTATGATCTCCCTATGCTTTGGGCTCGCTGGCTTCGTTGTGTACTTTCAGTGGGCCTCTGGCAAGCTCCAATATTTCCTCCGGTAATTGTGGTTTCTAATTCTGCTGCAAAATGAGAATGTTTTCACATCATATTCTTTCATGATAAAAGAAAGTCTTTTTACATGGCCTCTGGGAAGAGTGTACCAAATTTGATGGACATTCAATGTGTTAAGATGAGCTGGATATATCATATCTCCAGTGGGTCATTAGAATAGGTTTCATTATTTGAATGAGAGGAGTAGTTTGATTGACTTTGTGCTCAGAGCAACAGCAGCCAGGTGATATCCCTTCTTATGGTGAGAAAAAATTGGTTGCTCAAATTTAGAAACATGTCGCAATTTAAAATCTGATCTGGAGAATTGGACATGTAGATGCTTCGTTGTATTACACTCTTAAAGAATTATGCAGTTGTTAGTTTTTCTATATCATGTTAATCATTTTAATTTTCTTTGTTATTAGTTTTATATTATTATTATATCATCATTGTTGGAATTAAGAACAGTATTTTTGTACTGCATTTCAGCCATATTTTTATAACCTAATGAATATATCTTTTAATTTATAATTGGCAATGTGAAACTTGTACTCTGTTATAAATCAGAGGAGAGGGCAACATTGCCAAATCACATTAAAGAGATCAAAGGGAGCTACACAATGTGGCAACATTGCAATTGACTGATTGGCTGGTGAATAAGTATATTGGGAAATGTTAGTTTCCCTCTATACTTACTCTTGATTATCAGAGCTCAATATAACTCATTACTCTAGATTACCTTTTAATTCAATCAAATCACAGGTTCGTGATATTCATGTGCATCCTGCCTACAACAGCACTGACTTCCGTGCAAATATTGCAATCCTGGAGCTGTCAAACCCTGTGGAGTTTACAGCTTATATTAAACCAGTTTGTTTATGGGACAGGAATCAAGTTCAACTTAATGAATTGGAGGGTGCTCTAGGAGTGGTATGAAATCCTTCTCTATTTTATATTTCTATTTTTACTTTCTCCATACATAGTATAGGGGAAAGTATTGTTTTTATGAAAAAAATTGACTGAGATTTCAATGGAAATACACGTTTTGACCATTTTCTCAATGATGTCTGTGTGTGTGTAGATGTGATAGCTTTTTTGTGGGTGCTCTAGCTCAAAAACTATTAATCAGGTCAATGCAAAATTTTATATTTAACATTTTTATAAAAGTCACAAGAACTGATTAGTTTTTGGTAAAAATTGGTCAACTGAAAGTGGGTGTTTACTCTTGTCACTTATCTGTTATTTTGAAATATTTGCTTTAATATTTGGTAAATGTAAAAATGTATTGGAATAAAAGTTGTAGGAAATGTAATTTTCTACAATCTTTATTTGAAACATTTCCCCATGTAATCAATTAAGAGATATCTTATACTTTTAGCTGACACCACCATGCCTCCTACCAACAAATACATATACAAATACATCTTAGTAACGCTCCTATTTCTTTTCTTAATTGATAGAGCTTTGTAGCTGAATCCAATATGAGAAAGCAATGGTTTGAGTGTATTTCTATTCTTTGTAAAGTCTAAAATTTTCTCCCAGTTTCTTAAAATATTTAATATTATGTAACCTATTTGGTTATTTTAGAAATATTACAGATATAGAGAAAATCATGTGGTGGCTACATCAGATTTTTTATTTGGTGTCTATAAAGTAAGAATACTTGAGAAAAAATGAAGAATTTTTTTTTATATTTTAAAGATATTTGACAGCTATAATCAAAACTATTAGGAAATACATTTTTCCATTTGGTTAATTTCAGAATACAGATTTATTATTTATTACTGGCAGCAGTTCAGAGATCTCATTGGCATGGAAATTTCTGTAAAAATAATAATTTTACTAGTTAATATTTGTGAATGCTTTCCAAAACTTCTGCTAGCATATATTGAATTACCATGTTGACAAATTTTCAGTAACAGTGAACAATAAATGAAAACACCAATAAGAACAATTTAATCCCATATAAAGTGTGATTCATGACTTTATTTCAATAGTTCAGAAATGTCATACGAACATGGGCCCAATTCTCAATGGTTATCAAGCTGTGGGCATTTGAAATACAGCTTAGATGAACATGTGTGAGCAGGCATGCATATGTTCAAGCCAACACATCAGTTGTGGTTGATCTAGCAAAGAGTGTACTTAGTTTGTGCTTTTGAATATTATCAGTGTTACTTTATAGTTAAAGTTACTGTGAAGATGACTTTTACATTTTCAAATGAAGAATATGTGAATATAACTTTGTTTTTGGGTTTTACTATGGCAATGCAAATGCTGCAGTGAGGAACATTGGTGATGATTTCCAAGACGAAGAATTCCAGATCAACGAGTGTTTTGCAATGTTCACCAACATTTGTGAGAAAGTGGTTCATTTTGCTGTATTACTTCACCAGCTGAATATCCTGTAAGACAAAAAGTAGTTGAGGCACAATGCAGGTAATGTTCTAGTATCCAAAGAATTTTACACCTGCCTCTGTATTTCACAAACAAGTCTGCTGAATGTTACATAATGAAGGCCTGTGTCTGTACCGCAGATAAGAATCTTCATGGAACAGTGGAAAGTAATTTCCAACATGGTTTTTCTGTTAATGTGTGATGTGATGTCAGTGGCAATCAACTTATAGAACAATTTATCTTTGAGGAGCATCTTACAGGTGATATTTAGGCCAGATTTTGCAAAATGAACTGCCTCACCTTTTAAGCTTCATCCACACTATTGTGAACAAGTGCAAATAAACAACCTGAGCACAAGAATTTACTGTTGTGTGGATGGCCGTGAGAGTGCAAATTAACGTGAGCAAACACAAGCAAATGTGTTTGCTGGTTGAGCAAATGCATTCGTCTATGCTCAGCTTAGTTGGGATGAGAACTTGGTTGTTTGCTAGTTCTCATTGTGTTCATTCCGCTCTGATCAGTTAAACAGGAGTGAATGGGTTGAACATGAGAGAACCTTCCAAACACACAGTGTGGGTGGTGGTGCAAACAAGCATGAACAAACATCCCAAGCATGTACAAATGTTTGTTCACACTTGTTTGCTGTTAGTGTGGATGTAGCTTTAGAAGATGTTCCTCTGAGAACACGATTGTGTATGTACCTACAGCATGATGGGGCGCCTCTACATTTCAGTGGAAAAGTGATGCTATTGTAATCATCAGTTCCCTGATCCCTGGATTGGTTGTAGAGGTCCACAGAGTTGGCCACTGAGGTCATCAGACCTCAGCCTGCTAGATTTCCATGTGTGGGGTCACATGAAACCCTTGGTGTATGAATGCAAAGCAGGCACAGGAGATGAACTACTTCATTGAACTTTTGAAGCTGCAAGACACATAAATCTCCCTGAAGTTCTTAATAGGGTTACACATTCAGTATTCAAATAAGACAGAATGTGTATCCAAGGTGAAGGTAACTATTTTGAACATTTATTACAAACTGAACTTCACAATGTAAGAGCTTTGTTACAATAAAAAGCTAAATTAATTCAAATTATCTTGAATTCAAATACCCATAGTTCTGTAATTGTTGAGAATCAGACCCATGTTCATATAACATTTCTGAGTGGGAATAGCCTCAGGAATAAGCTCCTGAAGTACTGACATAAAGTTATGAATCACCCTGTAGAATAAAGATAATTGCAAATGATTTAATTCTTCTATTCCAGTACATATACAAGATCAGTTTGAATTTTTTTAATAATAAAAATTATGAATAATACATGAGACCATCTTTATTGTGTGAATGAAAATATCATCTAATTACAGCTATAGTTCATTGAAATCTAAAGGAGTTGCATTGCAATAAGTTGACAATTAAAAGTGGCTTTGCACTGTTTAAAGCTTAAAAACCTGTTTGTTTTTATTTTAAGCATTAATTTGTGAAAATATTGATAAGGAATCATATCTTCTCTTCAATCAAAATAAAGTGATTTTTCGGCTGTATGGATATCCAAACCCTATCTTACACCTTGTTTTTTATTTGTAATATCAAAAGCTATGGAGCATTTGACATTTTTTATAATTTTTTGTTGAGTTAATTTGTTTTTCATGAAAATAATTATTTCTAGGTTGTTGGATGGGGTTATGATGTACATGGAATGGTAGCAGAAGATTTGATGATGGCTAAAATGCCCATTGCATCTCAGCGAACTTGCATATTGAAACATCCTCTGTTCTTTTCACATTTCACCATGGAGATATCATATTGTGCAAGCTTTAGATATAGTAAGTTGAGCTTAAATAGTTTTAAAAATATGGCAAACTCATCCTCTTATTTTTATCTATAATATAACTTGTTATGACATTGAAACATAATTTTTAAGGGATTTCACTTTTTCATCATCTGTTCACTGAAATTGTAATGAATGAAATTTAAAATATTTTGAATCTGTGAGTAGTAAAAACACAGTTGAACTCCGCTATACCAAGCCACACTATACCACAGGTCACGCCCCCCAAAATTTTTATTAAAAAGGTGCTAAATATTCCAGCAACAATGTATACAGTCACTCCGACGTAATGTTTTTTTTGTTTTGGTTTTTTGGAAAATTTCCAGGAAATGACTATTAAAATATTTCGTGGGTAATTTTGATAGTTTTTAAATGGATCAAGTTCTGCATACCTTGGCCATAAAAGAAAATGAAAATAATATCTTCGAAACATCAAAACCTAATCCTTTGAAAAAACTTTTTTCAGCTTTGGTTTTCAAAACGCTCTTCTTCAAAAATCTCTCCTTCATTTGTCACTTTGGCTTGCATAAATTACTTCATTCCAAGTGTTTTTTCAGTCAGAAAATCTTTACTAGCCTTTCCTGTACGTATTGGTTGTATTCACTGGTAGTCGCTCAAGTCGCTATGGTTGCTGTAGTCCATCTAGTCGGTCACTTAGGAAACAAATTTCATTGGTTGCATGTCTTCCACCTGCCCATGAGTACCTGCATCTATTTGGGCCACTGCCATACCAATTCCTTATCTTGACTTTCCATTCAGTCGCTTACACTGCCCAATTACTGCTTTCTTGTAGTACACAGCGTTAGAGATTGGCTGTGTATTTTAATGTAATTTTGCAATTAAATTTCTTATATAAATATGGATAGACCATAAAAAAATAGTTTTGCAAACTTTTATTATGTATTTCCTTAAATATCGTGTGTTGCCTATTACGGGGGTATTCTTTGTGTCTCCCAATACCTGCCTTATAATGGGGTTCTACTGTACCCAGCTTTTAATGTATGAGATGTTGAAATAGAAAAGAAATCCTAACTTGCTGATTAGATACACCAATAGATTATTTATACCTAAGGAAAAGTATAGGAAAACTAGTTGAAAACTTTAAGTGTTTTATATTGGATTCAATAAGTGATTTAGAATAAATTTCTCAATGTAATTAATCACGGCTTCATTTTCAGGGACAAGTGTATGTAATGGGGATAGTGGAAGTGGAATGGTATTCCCAAAGACTTCACAACCCGGAGCACCAGTAATTTGGTCTTTGCGTGGAATAGTGTCTGTAAGTTCTTCTCTAGAAGATAAACGAGTGTGCAATACAAATGAATATGTTATTTTCACGGATGTGGCTAAGTTTCATGATTGGGTAAAACAATATCTCTGAAATAAATTGCATATAATTTTAGTTTTAGGTGCCATAACAATTTCTTTGGCATATAGGTTCTAGATGATACCAAAATATTAAACAGCATATCATGAACTAATTGGGGTCACCAATAATTCCTTCATTATATACTTTGAAACAATCCGCATATGTTTGGTTTCAACATCTTGATTTTGATTTCATATTTTTCAGTGTGTAGGCATAAACAATGAATTTGTAGTTACTTAGTGATATGTCAAAACAAACAATGGTTTTCAACCTAAGTATTGTAATGATATAAGCATTGCAGAAAGTAATTTTTATCTTCTATAGCCATTTTTAAAATGTGACAAATGTATTTTAAAATCCTAAATTAAAATAAAGAATCATTATTTTAACATCTAAAATTTTCCCTGGATTGCTTAATTTATCATGTGTATTTTTTATATAAATATATTTTAGAAATACAATTATTTGTAATATTCAAGATAGTGAAATTAGTGTACAAGATTGAATTAATATTTTCCATAAAAAATTAAAAGTGGTAGCTTTTAAATTTGATTTTGTATAGTTCATTGTTAAGTTTGAAGGAAAAGTATACATGCTTTCATAAATTAATGCAAATAATACTGCATTTAGTCAAATACAACATTACCCAGAATCTAAGATAATTCTCCATTTTTGACTATATATAAGGAAAAAATTTATGACTACAGTCCATGTGATTTCTACAAACATTAAATGTTCTACAAAATTTTTTGATATTTTTTACTCTAATCTTTTTAAGTCCATTATTTTTCTTAAGACAATTAGGAAAAGAGATGCAAATTGGATATGGCACATACTGAAAAGACATTGTTTACAAAGGACGATCTTAGAAGGCAAAATTAATGTAAGTAGAGGAAGAGGGAGAAAAAGAATAGGAATATTAGAGAATTTAAAGCAGGAATATAGTATGTATTTATAGAGGCATAAAAGAGGCTTCCGGGGAGAGAGAGAAATGGAGTCAGCGATTCAGCTGAAACCTGTCTTAGGACAGCAGCATGATGAAGATGATGATGACATATTCATCAACCATCATTGGTCTTCAATTCCTGTCATGAAATTTTTAGCGCAATTTCGAGTGCTTTGTGTTTTGCAGTTTCACTTGGCATACTACCATTCTATTTATGAGTATACACATACTCAACAAGTTGTTTATTTACACCATGAAAGTAAACAGTTTTTGAGCCATTGGATGATTTCTGCATAGATTTAATGTTCTTGATTTTCTCATTTGTGAGTGTCCGTTTACGCCTGTTTACCTCCGTTACATTGAACGGTCTCACAGTTACTAGTTTTTTTTGCAATTTATCACTATAATGCAACATAACTTCACCCTATTCCTTTTTATATATACTTACTCCTTACATAGTCTCAATTTCGCCCTAATAAATTAGTTTGTCTGTCTGTCTTTCTAGTTGCGCATCATATTTACACACAGTGCTTGAAGTGGGAAAAAAGGAAGCGGGATGGTTTACCGAAACTAACGTAATCACTCCAAGTTTAGGTTAGGTGAATCTACGTCTAAATAAATTGATGTGTCCATAACATGACTTTCTCCATACGTAAGTGGTAAACTAACATCAAATAAATAACTGCTGAGGGTAAATTCACCTTTGCCGTCACTACCACGCGCGCGAGTTGCCTGCTAACCGTCATTTTTGATAAAAATTGAATATCTCTTGAAATATTCCTTATATGAAAATTTTTTTCAAACAAGAGTTGTAGGAAAAAATAATATCTACAACGTTTATACATATATATATATATATATATATATATATATATATATATATATATAAAACAACTTACGGAAAAGGAAAGGTAAAATGAATATATGGATGTCAACAAGGTGTTGGGATGAGGAAACCCAGTGAGCACTCACCAATCAGACGACTTCAGGTTGGCGAGGCCCTGGGGATGTCGAAGCGACACACGTAAAATAACACAAAAACACAGAAACATCACAAACGTAAAGCTTTCGGAACTACTCCTTCTTCAGCTACAGAGAGAGAACTCCTCATCCCAACACCTTGTTGACATCCATATATATATATATATATATATATATATATATATATATATATATATATATATATATATATATATATATAAACTAAAGGAAATGAAAAGTTAGTGATGAGGGTGGCAACAAGGTGTTGAGGGAAGCCCAGCGGACACTTACCAAGTTGAGGACCAAGCTGGCAGGCTGCTGGGGGTGTCGAAGAGACACGTGAAACACACGAACACAAAAAGACAAAAAAACACACGCAAGCTTATCGGGCCTATGCCCTTCTTCAGCGAAAGAGTATCTGCAAGTGACCATATATATATATATATATATGCATAGCATAGTCGGAGAAGGACAGGAAGAAAATGTTGTCAGGCAATACGGACTTGGGAAGAGAAATCGAGGAGGGGAGAAACTCGTAGAATTCTGCATCAATAATGACCTTGTAGTGACTAATACATGGTTCAAAAACCATAAACGAAGGTTATACACATGGAAAAGCCCAGGAGATAGAATGAGATGCCAAATAGATTACATCCTTGTAAAACAAAGATTCAGGAACAGCATAAAGAACGCCAAGGCATTTCAAGGAGCGGACATTGATTCAGATCACAGCCTTCTAATAGTTGACGTGAGTACAAAGCTCAAACAAATAAGAAAAACGAGAAGAGAAAGACAGACCTGGGACCTAGAAAAACTGAAAGAAAGGCAGGATGTAGTCAGCATGAAGTTGGAAGATAACCTAAGAAAGTTGGAAAACAAACCGAAGACCGTTGATATAGAATGGGATGAAATTAAAACCAGTATCAAGGATACCTTGGATAAAGAGATTGGAAAACAAGAGAAGAAAATCAGAAAACCATGGATCACGAAGGAAATGCTGGAGAAAATGGATGAGAGACAAAAATGGAAAAACGTTAACAGTGAAGAAGGTAGAGCCAACTATAGGCGTATAAACAATGAGTTGAGAAGGGTAACAGATAAAGCTAGAGAAAATTGGATAAAAGGAAAATGTGATGAAATTGAACAAATGGAGAAGTTAGGACGGTACGATATGATGTACGCTAGGGCACTGGAATTAGAAGATAAGAAGTTTAATGGAATTTGTGGTAAAGGAATTATGAATACAGATGGGAAGATAGTTTCAGAAACAAAGGATGTAGCACAGGTATGGGAAGAATACATTAAGGAATTATACAGCAAACAGGCAGGAGCGGCAAAAATAGAACTGGAAAATGAGGAAAGCATTGAAGAAGACAACTTAGGGCCAAGTATTATGGAGAGCGAAGTAGAAAAAGCGATAGTGGAACTAAAGAAGGGGAAAGCCACGGGCAGCGATGGAATACCGGCTGAGATACTTAAAGTCATAGGATCAGAAGGGCTAAAAGCGATCACGAAATTAATTAATAAGATTTACGACACGGGAGAGTGGCCTCAGGATTTCCTAGAAGTAACAATGATCCCTCTAAAGAAGAAGACAAAGGCAATGCAGTGTAAAGATTACAGAACTATAAGCCTTCTGTCACACACATCGAAGATCATCACGAGGATTCTTAATAAAAGGCTGGAGAAAAAGGCAGAAGAAATAATAGGGGAAGATCAATTCGGTTTCAGAAAAGGACGAGGAACTAGAGATGCTATAGGAGTAGTTAGAATCATATCAGAAAGGGCAATAGAATACAGTCAAGATATCTGCGCATGTTTCGTAGACTGGCAGAAGGCCTTTGATAGAGTAAATTGGGTAAAGTTGATGAAGATATTAAAGGATATAGGTGTAGACTGGAAAGATAGGAGACTGATTAGGAATCTATATGAGAATCAAGTTGTAAAGGTCAGGTTTGAGAATGTGGACACCTGCGGAATAAATATCGGTAGAGGAGTAAGACAAGGCTGCTGCCTATCGCCAACCCTATTCAATATATATGGAGAAAGTCTAATGCAAGAAGCTTTAGATGGCACAGGGGATTTCAAAATTGGAGGAAGGATTATAAGAACAGTAAAATACGCAGATGATCAAGTACTTCTAGCAAGAAAGGAAGAGGAACTACAAAAAATGATAAATAGACTAGTGATAACAGGTAGAAAATACGGTATGGAAATAAATACAGAAAAATCCAAGGTCATTCGAATATCGGGTAAAGAAGAGAATCTGAACATAACTATTGGGGGAAAGCCATTAGAACAAGTTTCAGAATATAAATACCTTGGAAGTATCATAACACGAGAGGCAAAATGTACGGATGAGATCAAAACTAGAATAGGAAAAGCAAAAGCGGCTTTCAGGAGAAAGAAACAACTACTTACAGGGAATATAAGGGAAGATATCCGCAAGAAGTTGATAAAATGCTACGTATGGAGTATAGCATTGTATGGGGCAGAAACATGGACGCTAAGGAAAAATGACATCAAATACTTGGAAAGCTTTGAAATGTGGACTTGGAGGAGAATGTTGAAGATAAAATGGACAGATAGGATGAAAAACGATGAAGTGCTACAAAGAGTAGGAGAGAAGCGAATGATTATACAGACTATCAGAAAGAGGAAGGCTAACTGGGTTGGACATTACATGAGGAGAGAGAGTATGATTAAAGA
Source organism: Tanypteryx hageni (assembly GCA_028673005.1). Classification (NCBI taxonomy): domain Eukaryota; kingdom Metazoa; phylum Arthropoda; class Insecta; order Odonata; family Petaluridae; genus Tanypteryx; species Tanypteryx hageni. The sequence goes on along the minus strand of CM054117.1, from coordinate 85,310,368 downwards.
TGTGTTAGAAGGAAAACTAGATGGGAAAAGGGAAAGAGGTAGGAAAAGGTATCAGCTAATAGACGATTTGAAATGGAAAGAGAGTTATCAAGATATGAAGAGGACAGCGGAAAATAGGAGTATATGGAGAACCAGGTTTAACCATGAATAATCACGGACCTGTCTACGGACAGACTACCTATGATGATGATGATGATATATATGCTTTGCGTCCGGCACCTCAACCTTGGTCTTCCCCTTCCGTTCATATCAGCTGGCGAGGTCAACAAACCACCTCCCTCCCCGCCACTCATCCGCCAAACTCCCTGTCTTGCGGATCTCCTGGGATTCCCAACGCCACCACCACTCTATATCCTGAAAAAGACCCACACTCTCCCAACCCGCAAACCTTTGAAGCGCTCCTATTGTTCGCACACTCCTGCCACCACCTCCTCATCTTGCCAACCAGATGATGTCTTGAACCTTTCCTCCCACGTACTTACCCCTGCCGAGAATGAATTCCTATCACGCGGCCTTTCTTTTTGTCCCACCACCAAATTTGATAATTTCCGCCTCCTTGCCGACGTCCAGTCCTTTGCCCGCACACTACGTCTAAAAACCAACCCTCCCAAAGAAGACTCTCTCACCTCTGCCAACCCTAAACTCCCTCCCGGCCTTCCACCAACCTTTTCCATCTTCAAACCTCCTTCCCAATACATTCCACCCACCCTTCCTTCCCTACACCCGGTCGAACAATACCTCAATTATATCCTTTCCAGAGTCTCCCAACCCAACTTTTCCGATCTTATCGACCAAACAGATAATCTTACCAGACATGAAAGACATGCCATTTCTACACTCAAACATAGTGACCATATCATCATCCTCCCTGCCGACAAGGGCACCACCACGGTTGTGATGGATCGCGCCAAATATAACGAGGAAGCCGAGCGCCAACTTTCTGACGAAACTTTTTACCATCACCTTACTTCCAACCCCACAGACCAACACTCCGACAAAATTTCGTCCTATCTTCATTCCTCAGGAAAACAGGAAGGCCTTCCCGATTCCGCCATTGCTCTATTGATCCCCTACAAACCCCGCACACCCACATTCTACCTTCTCTCTAAAATCCACAAACCCAACATCCCCGGCCGCCCCATTGTTGCCAGCTTTAACTCCCCTACAGAACGCATCTCCGCCTTCGTTGACTCCCACCTACAACCTCTCATTCGTCAATTCCCTCCCTTCATCCAAGACACTAACCACTTTCTCAAACGCCTCCCCTTTCCTCTCCCACCCAATACCATTTTGGCCACTATCGATGTCTGTTCCCTCTACACAAACATCCCCCACGATGATGGACTCTCTGCCCTTAGTAAACTCCTGGACTCAAGACCACCCGACGCAAGACCTTCCTCCCATTTCTTATTAGACTTGGCAGCTATGGTGCTAAAAATGAACAACTTCACCTTCGATGGGCGTCACTACCTTCAAATTAGAGGCACTGCGATGGGCACCCGTATGGCGCCTTCATACGCCAATTGTTACTTGGGAGAATGGGAACGACTCTTCCTCAACGTACCACTCAGACCACTTTTGTGGCTGAGATACATCGACGATGTCTTCCTCATTTGGACGCATGGACCTGACTCTCTCTATTCCTTTCTCTCGCGCCTCTCCTCCCATCCTTCACTCTCTTTCACCCACCAATCCTCTACCTCCCACATTACATTCCTGGATGTCGATCTTTACTTTCAAGACAGCAAAATTCGCACCTGTGATCATATCAAACCCACCAACAGCCTCCAATATCTCCACTTTGATAGCTGCCATCCCCTTCATACCAAAACCTCTATCCCCTATGCCCTTGCTCGTCGAGGATGGAGGCTTTGTTCTGATAGAGCTTCCCTTCTACAATACTACTCTGTCCTCGAGGACGCTCTCCTCAAACGTGGCTACCCTCCAGTCTTGGTCCGCGAACAGATCCATAGGGCGATGACGCCTACCCACCATGGATCCCTTCCACACACACCTACTATCCCTGTATCAACCCCTCCACTCACTCTTACTACACTTTTCCTTCCTGGTATCCACGAAGCCCTCAAAACAATCCTCCATGCTGCCCACCCAATTCTTAACTCTTCCTCCCACCAGTCCCTCTTTACCAATCTTTTTGCCAATCCCCCGCTCCTCTCCTTCCGCCGGCCCCCCAATTTGGGAAATATCTTGTGGATGAAGGAACTTCCCACTTCTACCACGCCTCTTGCAATAGGGTCTCACCCCTGCGGCAAACCTCGCTGCCTCACTTGCCCTATCCACCTATTCTCATCTTCTTTCTCGAGTCCCTCCACCAATATCACCTACCCCATCACCTCTAGAAGCAACTGCACCACCCGAAATGTCATTTACCTCCTTACCTGCACTCTTTGTGCCGCGTTTTATGTAGGCCTCACCAGCAATCCGTTAAATATCCGCATGAACGGTCACTGGAATAGCGTCTCTCTCAGACGCCCTCTCCCAGTTGCATTACATGCCAATGCCCACAATGTTCCCTTCAATAGTTGCTACATTGTAAGGGTTATTCGCGCCTTACCCAGTGACACTCCAGCCCCCCTTCTCCGACACTGGGAACTTGCACACATACATCTTCTTGACTCTTTCTCTCTGCCTGGCCTCAACCTCCGCTAACCCTATTAGCCACCTTACAATGTCTTCTTGTTACTTTGTAACTATTCGCACTCTACCTCATCACACTCCCTCCTTATTGGCTATCCACCCTTCCTACTCCCCGCCTCCTCCGATCATCAACCTCCCCACATCACCCTGTCATTCCCCGCTCAGTGTGTCACTCTCATTTACTCTACTGCTAAAGAAAGGCATAGGCCCGATAAGCTTGCGTGTTTTTTGTTTTTGTGTTCGTGTGTTCAACGTGTCTCTTCGACGCCCCCAGCAGCCTGCCAACTTGGTTATTGTCCGCTGGGCTTCCTTAAACACCTTGTTGCCACCCTCATCACTACCTTTTCATTTCCTTTTATATATACACACATATATATATATATATATATATATATATATATATATATATATATATATATATAAACAAAAAAAATCAGTTTAAACGAAATATTTAAGAACTAAAATTTGAAAGGAATAAACCGCGCTACTCCCGGTTTACCGATTGTTGTCAAAATGTTTTCAAATTTTAAGAATATATATAAAACCACAAATATAGAATATAATGCTGATCTGATGAATAGTTTTTGAGTTAGTTAGTTAGTTGAGTTACAAAATGCCTATCACAGACATACGGACGCACACACAGACGACATTGCAAAATAGTCAAAACATGTTCAGGGGACCCTAAAACATGTTATTTCCATTGAAATCTTGAGTTCGATTTTTTTCATGAAATCAATATTTGCTCTATACTACGGATATGGAGAAAGTAAAAATTGTTAAATCTTGATTAAAAATAATTTTATTTTAATCTTAGCCGAGTTTACAGTTGAATTTAAAAAATATTCACTTTCAAAAAAGTTTCCAGGTCTGTTCGTGTAATTTCTCTGGAGGAGCACGAGCAGGACAAGAAATGTAGTCTGCATCACGTCGTCCCTTTCCCAGCCACAGCTTAGCATAACTTTCAGGCTTAAAAACATTTATCGGAGGACCAACCAATGAAATAAACATCAGACTTTACACTGTTTTTAACAGAAGTGAATTTCGAATTGAAGAGATGATAATGTTGATAGTACTGAACGGCCGCTCACATTCAGCCGTTGATATAATCAACGTATTTACAGCTGTTTTAAGTGGCTGAACGTCTTCTGGAATACGACTGTATTTATCATGCATTACGAATTCTTGAATGTTCTGAACAGATGTACTTTCACAGACGTTGGATGTTTTAGCCAATTCGCGAAAATGTTTATCTCCAAAACATGGATTACCTTTCCTATCAACAGGCCATTCTGATGTATTGAAAACATCTAAGCAGTGGATAAGTTTTGCGTATTTTTATTTGTCAACGTCTTTGTCCTTATGACAAATGTGAGAAGCCCTTGTTGTAAACAATCGATTATTTATATTCTCACTTAATTTTTCAAAAAAGTTTATCTATTGATTTCTTGTGTTCGCTTGCAGATCATTTTTGATTAAGCGATGATTCGTAAAAATGATGTTGCAGAGCTCGATAATTATTCCAGACAGCCTTTACGGAACGTGCGCTTGACGATACCCATCGGGTACCCAAAATACGCCCTTTTGAATTTAATTTGACACACAACTCCTGCGCAACAGATTCGAGTTCAGACTTGTTTTTAGGAAATGCACTATAAATGGCATACAGTTTGTGAAAAAATATCTTCATATGGCATATTGCGGAAATTTCTTGCACAACATCATTCATAGCTAACTCCAGGCGATGCTTGCTACAATGCCAAACTATTAAGCCAGGGAATTTATCCAAAAACTTTTGAGCGACGCCAAGACGTTTTCCTAGCATATTGGAAGCACCATCACATTCAAAAGAAACCCAATTTCTTAGTAGAAAATTATCTTCGAAGCCATGATTGTATATAACTTTCAGAAATGTTTCCACAATAGTAGTAGCTTCTGTTTTCTTCAATTTTACGATGTTGAAAAAGAAACTACTTACTACATCAACTGATTCTGGCAGTTTCACGCGTAAGCGTATCACTAGCGCGATCTTTTTGCTAATAGTGGTACATTCATCGATCATGAATCCACCTTTTGATCATTGTCTAATATAAACTTGACCAGTTTTTTTGCGCATTTCAGTTGCAATATGATGAGTTATGTCTAAACACGGACGGAGATTTTGTAGACCATTCGTTACTTGAAGGTCAATTAATGCTGATAAATATGACATAGGGCGATTTGACTTTGCAATGTAATAAACAGTGCGAAATACGCGACATGTAGTTTCATAATGTATTAACAGGATTTTTACATTTGCGGATTATATTGGACTCTTCTTAGCCAGAGAAGCTATTTCGCAGGCTTTTTGATGTGCCATTGATAGCTTATGACAAGAGTTTTTTGCGGAGCGACTGCTGCTTTTTTCTTTTGTATCTCCATATTCCTTAATTGCACCTTCAACTCACTCAATTGCTAGTTTTAGGCCTAATTTTCCTACGGACTTACATGTCGAGCATCCTAGACCATTTCTAGTAATTGTCAACCACTCGTAAATTTTAAGCTTTTCACGCCACTGAACATCTGACAAGAAATTTGGAAAATGCTCTTCGTATTTTCGTGATAAGTATTCTGTATGCATACTGAAACATGAGCCACTAGATCAACAATTATCATAGATTCCGTTTTTTCTTCTTTTTTATTATCGACAGTATCGAGTTTTATTTTTTTTAGAATTCAAGAGCCATTTATCCATTTTTATGGGGGTTTTTAGTTGTATAGTCCATGGACGCACACAAGAACACATAAAGTATCAAAGTACGCACAATACGAACAACACAAGTTAATAAAACTAACTAAAATGTGAAATGTGAACATTGTTCATTTCAAAGAAAAATATGCTATTTATTCGTCAACAGTGCGCAAGATGACTTTGTCCGTGTTTATTAAAGTATACATTATGAAATATAAATTGTATTACATTTAAAAATGATTATTGTTGCATATTTTGGAATTTAAAATGAACATTTTTAAATATTGGCATTAAAACCTCAAACGCATTAATTCAGTTAGGTTTATCTATATAAATAAAAGCCTTAGTCTGTGTGTCTGACGTTGTGTGGCAATTTTAACGCATTTTTAACAAACTTCCAGATTAGGTGGAAGGTTGAAATTTCGCAGTAATGTTTGATTCAGATATAAAAATTATATGACTAATTATAAATCCGAAAAAAGACCCGGATTCGACTCCAGGAGGGCGATTTCTATTTCCCGTAAGATAACACGTAAAAAGCGACTTTTTAAAGTGCAGTCTTTTATTCTTTTGGAAATTAAAATTAGAAATAATGGATATACGATCTTTGAATTTAAACTGTGTTTTAGAAAAATTAATGAAGTTTCTTATTCTATTAATCTTTTTTCCGTCAACAGTTCTAAATCTCTCATATTAAACATTTAAATCACATATTTTGGGAAAATATCAGCTTTTAAACGGCATGTTGCCTCGCCGACCACGCAATTGCATTGTTAAAATTCGACAATCAATTGTTGTCTCAACACGCATACGTGTATTATGTACGGGTGCATAGATTGCCTTAAATTATCTTATGATTTTTAGCGAAATTACGTAATCCTAATGGGACTGGGATTTAGTTTGGATTCTTTTGCTTATCTAAACGACTATATAGATGTAGATAAAGAGAGAGGGGGATGTGTGGAGGGACATAGGAAGGGAGGGATATAGAATGTAAGGTACATACATAGAGAGTAAGGGAGTTATAGAATTAGAAAGGGACGGGAGGAAAGAGAGATAAAGAGAGAGAGACGGAAAAAAAGAGGGAGAGCCATGGATTGGGACAGGAAGGGGAATGAGAGAGGGGAGAGGTGGGAGAATAGAGGGAGGGAGGGCAGGAAAGGGAGAGGAAGGGAGGTTGACAGAGGGAGGGAGGGAATATTATTATTTATTTATTTATTATTACTTTATTTTCATCATTGTAGAAAACAAGATGGAGAAAGAAATTCTCCGGAATCTCTATTTTGGCAAATTTTATACCGGCTCTTACTCAATAATTAAAGCTGTTATTATTTATTTCTAAGTTCCCCATTGAATTTCAACGGGAAATTACAATATAAACATTAAAAATTCCAAAAAGTTATATTTCAGGAGTATTTTTGACTCCAATGTTCCAATTTAAACGCCCATAAGAAAACGTGCATCTTAATTACGTAAGATGTATGGTTTCAGTAGGATTGCCAGTCTTACGATGGGGTTTTCAACCATATAGTAACTGTCACCTGTCATACGACGGGCATTACATTAGTATTTTTAATAAAATGGCACGCAATTACTACCAACAAACAATGGCATATCACTATCGCGAGCACACTTGTAACAAACATAGCATAAATATTAAAATATGTAATGACATGCACTTGGAAGATTAACAGGATTAAAATTGTACCGGGATGTTTTTCAGAGGGTGTTAGGAATTGGGATGGTTTTTATATTTTTAAAAGGTATTATTGGGATGGCGTCCCGCTGCATCCCGCCCCACTTCAAGCACTGTATATACACGATCTGCCATTTAAAAGTCGAGGATGACTTAGATATTTTAAACCAAAAGAAGATCGCGAAATGACTACTAGAGAATTGGTGGCTGTTTTTTTCTCCGAATTTCTGCCTTGGAAAATTATAGGTCGTCATAAATTCGGGTGCGAAATAAAATTACATTTAGTATGGAATGCCGCAACATAATCTAATCTAACTTTCCAAACAATTAATGGTATTCAGCGGTTGGTCGACAGCAGGGGTCGGCAACCTATGGTACTCGTGCCGAAAGAAAAGAATTACAAAAACATGTATTTTAAAAAGTACGTATTTTACTTTTATAAAATTTTATTCCGTACTGTAATGATAAAGCATCTTATTTGGTATGTCTTTAAGTATAAGGACGAGCTCAGACTTAGGGAACAAGCGCGAACAGGTGCGAACGGGCACTAGCGAACGAACATTCCTATACGTTCATTGCGCTCGCGGACGACCGTTGCATTCATTCGTTCATTTTCCCTTGTGATCGTTCATGTTCCGAGCAGCGAGCAGATGAAAACACTATCGAAGTTATGTAGAAGATTGTCAGTGCTGCCAGTCGTGTCGTCGTGCGAACAACTAAACTATATCCAAACCTTTCGAACAGTAACGAATTTACCCTTTGACGTACCGACAACCAGTGGATCAGCATTCGCATGTGTTCGTAACCGCTCTGTTGCGCTCGCAGATTCGTCCACAAAATATAATGGACGAGCATTTGCCTTTGTTAGTTCGCTAGGGCTGGAGGCGGCTTATTTATCACTTTACGTAAGCTTTATGGACAAAATCAATTTAAGGGTGGCACGTAAGGAGGTCGCAGATTTTGAGTATTGATAAAGAGTGGCAAACAACAGAAAAACGTCGCCAACCCGTCTTCCACAGCAATATCGTTAATGATTAAAGTGGGAAATGTTTACGTTACGCTTACAGCTCCTATCCCTTTAGATTTTGGTTACAAAGTGTCTATCTTTTTTCTTTACGTCGATGATGGTTATTTTCTTCGTGAAACAACTTTAGCTCAGGAGTTAGTTTTTGATTTTCCTCCTCTTTATGAAATAGTAACGGCTTCTTTGGATCATGGCATTATTTCAGCATGCTCGTCCCAAGATCCATTTGAGTCATTTTCGTCAGGCAAGTAATTCTGTGTTGCTCAAACTTCCGCCTAGACCAACAAGGCCACAGCCTAGGGCCGCTGTTGACAGGGGTTTGGCGGGCCCGATCTCAACTAAAACAGAAAACTCAAGTCCCAAGGTTCGCAAAAAAAATACATTTCAAGTCGATATTTTGTCAAGTATTATTTAATAATACTTCGCGAATGGAGATCGAACTTTTTCGGCGCTCAAGTAAGAAGTCAAGGACTAGTTAAAAAATACTCTGCTACAGCCAAAATTATCAGCGCTTTCATTACTGTATATTGAAAGCGAAGAAGTTAAAACTTTAGACTAATTATAAAATAAATAATTTTGTGGGAGAAAAATCTACAAAAGTTTCTCTCAAACTATAATTATAATTTTTATCATTTTATAACAGGTATTTTCTTCTTTCTTTACGCATTCGTTTGATTATTGTTTGCAATTATATTTTTTTTAACGTCGAACTTTAAAAAAGATATCATTTACTATTTTAATTTTTTTAACAATAAATTAAGGGGCCCACATTGTTAGTGTGACTCTGGGTCTCCAAATTGGATAAAACGACCCTGACACCGGTGACCGTCTTTAGAACTAACTTGTTCTTAAGCGGACTTAACGACCTGAGCCCTATCAGCTGTTGAAACCATAAAGTTACTAAGGAATATATCTTTAATAACTCTATGGTTAAGACGCAGGTCAGTTTCTGATGAAATTGTTTTCGGAAAATACGGTACATATTTTTATCCCGCCCTCCTGAATGGTCCGCTTATGGCCCAGAATTTTGAATTATTTCATTATAATCTTTCATAATTTTGAAATATTGCTATTAATACAGGTTGATTAGAAGTGATTTTGTACGTTATTCGTTATTTTTACATGCATAGGAAATCCTTTCCTCTTACGATACAAAATCACACTAGATATTTTAATGGTCAAGTTATGCATCGACGATATTTAGTCCGACATTCCTACTTATTAACGACATTTTACCTAAAAATATCCATTACTAACAGGATCGGCTCTGGGTATTTAAGCGTCCCCGGATAGAAACAATTTCATCGCCTCCCTCAGGTAATTTTACTTAGGCATTTTCAACTTAAATGTTAATTTATTTATTGCTCCTTCAAATTAAAACATTGACCACGATAATATTTAGGAATGACTTTGAGATTCCGTCTTTTCAGCTATGCATGTTGTCACTCATCAATTATCTACATGCAAGTAACGCCAAACGGAAGATATTTACTCCCCGGGTAGCCACCCAGCTGGTCGATACCTTTGGCCAATCATGATTGTTAATATCATTTCTAATTTATGTTATCTTCCGAAATTAATGTATTATCTAAGCAGAATGAAAATAATTTTCTCGTGATTACTCATCTTCTTTAAAATATCCACAAATATCACAATTTTTGAATAAATAATTTGTTAATGTTTGTGATGCTGATTTAACTAATGTACAGCAAGTTAAGCATAATTTAAAAATCCTGCAATAGCATTTTAGTGGTAGATGGCATACCACGGCTATTGTATGAACCAGATGAGTCGAAAATTTCCATAAGAGGGCTGAAGATGGAGGCATCAACAAAAATGCTCTATTACTAAATTATTTATTTATTTATTTATTACTAGTAATTTCTCTATAGTGCGTATGGAGAATGTATTGTTTATGTGAAAAAATCGAATTTGAGATTTCAATGGAAATACACGTTTTAAAAACCCCCTGAATACGTTTTCAGCATTTCCTCGACGATACTGTCTGTCTATGGTAGGAATTTTGTGCACGTTCTTAAATACAAGCCACTTATCAAACCAGCATAAAACTTTATATTAAAAATGTTTATGTGAAGTTCAAGATCTGAAAAGATTTCGACTGAAGTTGGTAAACCGGAAATGGAGGTTTACTCTTGTAATTTTTTCGCTTTTCCAAATATCTCCTTTCGGGATTCATTTATAAATAAATAAATAAAATGCAAATGTTGTCATTATTAAAGTAGTAGAAAATATAATTTTCTACAAGTTTTGTATGAAACATTTTTTATAGAACTGGTTGTTTCAGAGATATTTCAATTATTCCTCTGAATTGTTCAGCACATTGAATTCAAGAACAAGCACTTAAAAATGAAAAGATCAAATAAAAAAATTCATCTCCAATAGCCATATCGTTATGCGCATGCGCATTTTGGCTACATTGCATTCGTCTTTATATGCGGAAGATCGATTGTAGAGCGTTATAGAGGTCCGTTTTTTCCGAGGGCAACTTTGGATCATGATACGATATTTTAACAGACGAACAGGCAGAGCGAAAACGTAAGCGCGTTTATGAAAAAAATAAAACGTTAAATAGGCGCTTTCTTTATTATAAAAGAACATATTCAATTTATCGTTAATTGCTGCAACTATTACATATGATACAATGTAACAGTGATAAAGCAATCAGGTCAGTAGGGCGTTTTGTTTCATAAACGAACTTATGTTTTCACTGCCTGACTCTATCTCTCCGTCTGTGCTCCGTGTGTAAACGCTAGGAGATTTAAGATTGAAATTTTCAAGGTGTATGTGATCTATGATGCCATTTAATTTTCTTTAGAATTTAGTTTTGAAAAATATACTGGGTCATATAGGGACTCATTTTTAAAAAATATCTCCGAAGGTTTAAAAAATGGAAAGCTGAGATCTTGTGCGTACATTTTTGCATTTTTGCCACTTGCAAAAGACGCCCTACTAATTGAATATGTGGTATAATCACATAAACAATAAGATAAGCCAAATTTACGTATATAAATGGTAATAAAATTCCAAATTCTTTTCTGTGCATCACATTTTAGTAACAATCCAAAATTTGACGTACATTTACTCCCACATACGATTCGAGAGAATGACTATAAGATGAATGCGCTATATTTAGTGTAATAACAGGCGTACAACAACTGAAGGGCTCTAAAATAATATTTTCTCAAGGTCAACAAAATGTCAAGCAGAATGTCATCAATCCAAAGCTCGGAGTGCTTTGAACGCGGCCTGGAAACCGTTATCGATGCGCGTTGAGTTTATAAGAAGGTTTCAAGAAGGAAGCCAGACAGATACGCTTGTAGAGGAACGGAGATTCTTGATAATAGAGGACAGAATTTCTAAGCGGTAATAGCCTAAAACTACGAAACTGAATTAATATGTATATGATATCCCTACCGATTCTTGTTATAATCGCAATCGACTACAATGCTGCAAAATGGAATTCGCAGAAAGGGGCATCCATTTCGGACCAGTATTTATTCATTCGCGTCTAGTCATTTTAGCGGTTTATGCAAATATTCGTTATAGATTAGACGAGGGATGATTTCAAACCTTTTTAACACAAATTTTCTTTTGTTTAAATATATTTAATAAAATATATTTCTTATGTCTCTTCCAGACTCGTTTAGAGCTTATTTTAGCAGTACATATTTTTATTTTACTCGATTTACATGGATGCCACCCAATTTAAAAATTAATTTCGTTGTTATGCCTGGATTTTTAGGAGGCCGTCTCCGATTCGGGTGAATACGGTAATCGGGCTTAAAAGTTGTAAATGAAATTTCTTTAAAAAAACATCAACATTCCAGCTCGATTCTTAGGCATCGTGTCTATATCTAAAAGCCAAGTACCTGTATTATTTTGACGATTAGTTCAATTTGAAGAAGCCTTTAGTACTCTACAAATGAGGAGAGCTGTCTTCGGTCACCATAAAATAAGTTATCAACTCAGGATATGAATTTTCTTTGTGCTGGATGCAAGAGGAAAAAATCCAATTCTTTCCAGAAAACGATTCAAGAAGCGAGAATTAGCTTTCGGCGAAACAGGCGCTGGGTAAATTCAACATTCTCAAGGACATAGAAAAGAAAAATTCAAGTTAAGATATTTCTTGGAGCAAGAATTTTTTCTCCTATCTGTATTTGTTGCGTTTAAAATTCAAATCAAAATAATGTCAGTATTTGGAATCCTTTGATGGCATTAGTAAAACTTAGAAGGAATATAAAAAAGCGACATGTTACCCGAAGAGAATATTTCGAGAACCAGTTTTTTTAATGAATATCAATACTATCAGAAAAATATACGAAAAACTCGTAAAGATTTTTTGCTACTTCAATTCTGAACGGTGAGACGTTAACTTCATTCGCGAACAAGAATTTTGAATGGCACGTAACGGAAGAAATAGCATTTAAAAAGTTCATAAGTTGACCAGATGTAACATTTTGAACTCACGAGACGTGTTGCATTTCTGTATAGGTGATAAAAATATCGGTAACGATCGCAGCCTGTGTGTTATTTATTTTTGATTTAGAAATGCTCTTAAAAATTGTGAATGGTAATGATTTTCTTCTGTGAAAATGTCCTCATTTGCCCGAATCAATTCTGCTGTTTCACCTGCGGTAGTACCAACCCTGCCGTCCACAGAAATCTGCCGCAATAGAAATAGACAGTCGGTATACGTTCAGGCAACGAGATTTCTTTGCCACAAGTTTAAACTTTTTCGAAGATTAACGATTTAAGTGGAATCTCTCGAATTCGCATTTGTACGGAAAGACAAAGAGGCTTTCAGCGATTGCGCAGTATAACGGGAGGAATCGTCGTTAGCGATAAGATTGGAAAACCTTAAAAACATCTACCGTGCGAGAAGTAATAACGAATCGTCAAAAAACGCGTTGGTTGCTGGGGCGGACACGAAGCATTGGGCGAATAGGAAATCCCGTCTGACGAGGAAACCTCTTCAACACCTTCTTCGAGAGCTCATCGAAGGTGCGCCCGGATTCTCAGAAGCACTATGGGAAAAAGAATAAAAATACAGGGACATAGGAGACGGATATTGAGGGTGGAGGAGGAGGATGGCGCCAGCTTGGGATCTTTGCGAAGGATATTCGTGATGGATTTGTTGAGAGAGGGATTGTAGGTACTATTGATGGTGACAAACCGCGAGAAAATAAAATAATTTTATTTTCCTGGCATGCAAATGATAGAACGCACTTATATTAAACTTAATTAATGTATCGTGCCAATTCGCAGAACCCCACTGACATCACTCGGATGGTCTTCAGAAAACTTTCTAAAAACTGAGTTTTTAACTATAGCAGTGGTTCTCAACCGGGCTGACATCACACCCAAGGGTGACGTGAGAGCTATTGAGGCGTAAATTCACAGGGAGTCATATTCTGACTCATGAAAATGAATAAAATCAGCGGAATACGGACCTCTGCTTCTTTAAATACGTACATTTTTATCTCTATGTGATAGGGAAGGCCAAATTTATCTTTAAATGCGTTTCGATGCAACTGTAAACGGGGTGACGCAGAACTGAAAATGGGGTGACGCACACACAGAAAAAGGTTGAGGATGACTACATTTTAGGAAGAGCCAATTACGCTAACGGATTCGTTTGAAAAACGTTTTCATCGCAATATAAATCTTCTTTAATTTATTTTACTTTGTGGAAACTATTCGAGTTGAACGAAATAGTCATACCTGAGGCATCAATCAACTCATTTGTATCATGAGTAAACATCACCAAGTAGAGCCTGAACTTATTAATGAGATCAATCAACTCGATTTGTTTCTGAATACCTAGCCATAGTTTTCTTCATCATTATTTCATTACTTCATCATCAGTACAATTTGTTTCTTCAACTCTTCAATAACGCGAAAGATCTGCAGTCAGAGTAAACAAACGCCGCAAGATGTCTTTTCCTACCAAAGAGTCTCCTAAATCTACGTCAAAATCTATAAAATAGTTATGCATTCATTTAAATCCACGTGTTAGCCATGTTACTCAACAAATCACGGATAGGTGGGCGGCAGTGATTGCAACACACAAAAATGTTTCTCAGTTCTCGCCTATGGCCCAAGATCGTCCTATGAGAAAATTCCGCAATCCATCTTAGACATTTCATCTTCGTGATTGCGTTCCACGATATAAGTGGGAGCTTCAGTTTTTCCTAGTATATCCTTAGACTAATCCTCTGTCTTTGTGTCTACAAGCTTTAATCTAGCAACCGAAAATTTTGAGAATTGCTGCATCATATACTTATGTATCAGATTTCGGTTAATACGATTCAGAGGGATGTCGAAGCCCCTTTTCCGGAAGCCCTAAATAATTTTGCAATATATATAGAATTTCTCCCGCGAAATAAAAACATTATTCTAGAAAGATTAACTGTTCTCGGACCATATATCACAGCTGTAATAGACAAGATGTCTTGTGTGTCGTTGGTGGATAAATGTAAGATAAAAAACCTACTATCTTTAATTTGGAATACAAATACACATGCTGTGTATGGATGGCTTCCACGTGGATTTATCCTCTTAATTTGACGGATGACAATTTCTATTAAAAAACAACAAACATTCGATGAGTCTAATTGGTTATTTTTATCCATATTTAAAATATTCCTTCGAGGAACTGGATATTCGCCTTGTTATTCGTTTTTGACACACTCCCTTAGGCAAAGCCGCAAGGTCAACCTCTTGTGACATGGAGGAATGCCAAGAGGGGGTTTTCCGCTTGGCTCCCATTGCTGGGACAGAAGTTACCGTACCCCGTTAACTGCACCCTGGCGTTTGCTTCTTAACGGAAGAAATCCTTTTGTCTCGTTCCGCTACTCCCACATGTCCAGGATTAATTTTAAATCGTACGCTCTCGTACTTTTGCCACTATAAGCGTTTGGCAGGGGAGACATAGCTTTTTAAGGAAACATACAGCGAGGATTATTATGCATGCTGTTTTTTACTGGATGGAGGGGTGTATAAAGATCAAAGGTGACCCTATGGACCTTCGCGTGACCTTTTCCCTCCTTCTGCGTCTTTTTCTAGTTCTTTCTCTGCTGTACAGGGAAAATGCGAACGTTTCCTGGAAATATTTTCGTGATCTAAATGCCGTGTTATACAGTTATATTACTGTCGCTGCTAATATGTTCAAAGTTCCTTCCGCTCTGTCTTCTTTCAAGCACTCATATCATAAATATCTTATATGCTTACGGAAGAGGAAAGGTAAATGAGATAAATGGATGGTAACAAGTTGTTGGGATAAGAAAGCCCGGTGAGCACTCACCAATAATATGTGGGCGAGCTGCTGGGGGTATCGAAGTGACACGTAAAAAACACAAAAAACACGAGAGCTTTCGTCAGCACAGGAGAGAGACAACCAATATACATACATACACACACACACACACACACACACACACACACACATATATATATATATATATATATATATATATATATATATAATCTTAAGGAAAAGGAGAGGTAGTAGAGGGTGGCAACAAGGTGTTGATATAAATATAAAACCTTGTTTCAATGGAGGAGGGAGTGCCGCGAAATTCTGCTTATCTTTGAAAGTGTCGTACCTGCAGAAAGTTTGAGAACAAATGCTTCAAAATTAAGTGTATTTATCAACTTATTTTTTAAATCTAACCTGTTTTATGCGGCGTAGCCTTGAGTAAATTAATAAATCTGTTTCGGTTACCCCGAATACAGTCGTTCATCTGTCTAAAAGAGACGTGAACGCCGTGAAGAACGAAATTCATTATTGCAATGTTTTCCGAACTTTTTCTGTCGACGACATCCTTAGCCACATACCAAAATTAACGTGATACCTCTAATCCTACATTTTTTACTTTCTCCATACGTAATATAGGGGAAAGTGTTTTCATGAAAAAAATCGATTTCGAGATTTAAACGGAAATAAAAGTTTGAGGTCCCCTGAACACGTTTTTCACATTTTTCTCGATGTCTGTATGACAGCTTTTTGTGGGTGCTCTAACTCAAAAACTATTAATCAGGTCAACGCGAAATTTTATATTTAACATTTTTATAAAAGTCACAAGAACTGGTTAGTTTTTGGTAAAAATCTGTCAACCGGAAGTAGGTGTTTACTCTTGTCACTTATCCGTTATTTTGAAATATTTGCTTCAATATTTGATAAATGTAAAAATTTATTAAAAAAGTTGTAGGAAATTTAATTTTTTACAAGCTTTGTTTGAAACATTTTTCCATGTAATGCATTGTTTAAGAGGTATCTTATATTCTTAGCTGTCATCACCACGCCACCTACCGACGACTATTGTTAACAACTGACGTTTAGTTACGTCTTAGTAACGCTCCTTTTCTTAATTGTTGGGAGCTTTGTGGCTATATCCAATGTCAGAAGGCTATGATTTGAGTTTATTTCTGTTCTTTGTAAAGTAAAACATTTTCTCGCAGTTACTTAAAATATTTATTTTTATGTAACCTATTTGGAATTTTTAGAAATATTACTGGTATGAATAAAGTCATGTGGTGGCCACATCAGATTTTTCTATAGTGTACTAATGTAAGTAAGTACATACATATGTTAAGAAGTGTTAGAAATATGTTACATTCAGGTAAGAGGAGAGACCGACAGGGTATGTAATGCTGCAAGTTTGCGATCCCTAGCTGATTTAAGAGCCGCAGGTTGCCGACCCATTGGTTAATTAAATAAAGTTTATATCGGAATTAAACACTTTTATATTATTATTGTGGTTGTATTTATTTAAGTTTATTTGTTTAGCTACTTACAGCTACTTCGCGCCGATTAAATACATTTCGCGTCATGCGTTTGCGATGCCGAAAAGCGGAACTCCCTCTACTTTTTGTTTCGAAGTTCAGTTTAAATTTTGGCGCCCTAGAATAGGACTTGTTATTATTATATTTATAACGCTCATTATCAGCAGTTTTCGAAGTAAACAAACGTGATAACTCTCGACTTAATTGTTTTGTAGCTCACCGCGATAATGAAGCTTTAGTTTAAAATTTAAAGAAACACCATCATTTTGGAATGTATGGTTTTCATTTAACGTACTATTATCTTTGTATTTTGAACGTAACTTAGAAAAATGTTATTTTGTTTTGTTAGGTTTTCATTGTGTATAACGAATTTTTAATGAAAATCTAAGAATTGCTATCATCTTGTAACGTAAGATAAATTGCAAAAGTGCCAAAAGAAGGGTAATCGCATTGTAACGCTGAGTTTTAATTTGCGATTACGAGTTTTGAAGATAATTAAAAGAATATTTTTCACTTGATGATGCTAGGTTTTCATTTTCTGTTACGTTGCCGTAACGTTTTCTTTTTATTTTCTGTTAAAGTGCATTATTTTTTATAAAAAAGTGAATTTTTTAGGTTTACTGCGAACCGTACTCTCATAATAACATTGCGTCTTATGGAAAAATAGGCCTTGCACTTCGCGAATTTGCATTTAGCGTCAGTTTTCCGGAACCATTTATGCGCGAAATTAATCAAGTGTGGTGTATTACAAAACATCTCTTGTAAATATTTTGAGTACACCTCGAAAAACACCTCATTGCACATAGCGACACAGTTTGGAAATCACTGCGTTATAGATTGCAGATATGAAATATCGTAGACCTCCATTTGTTTATATGCCCAATTGAAAAAAACAAAGTAATTTGAAAAATGGTCCCAATGAAGGGTTCAAAAAGGTCTACGCGAGACAACTGGAGGGATACAAGTTTTCGCGTGCGCTTCGCTAGCGGTGGTGAATAAGATTCCGTTAAGGGGACAAAAGAGTTTCGGTTGAATGGAAATAGTCTTGAGGGAGGGGTTGGTTTCCCAGCTTACGTTAGGAAGGGCGAATCTACTTACAGTTGGAAAGGCCACGGAAAAGGAAGGATAAGCACGAGGGAGTGAGAGAGAGGGAGGGGGAGATGGGGGAAGGAAGGATGGGATGGCCTCGGGGGTGGAGGAAGGCGTGGGAAGGCGAGAGAAGCGAGAAAGAGAAGAGTGGAGAGCGAGGGTCATTTGGCGAGGAAGCGGGGTGACCGCCGTAGTTCTTTTGAAAACAAACATTTTTAAGAGACTTTCCAACTGGAAGAACGGAAACGCGGAATCGATTGATTCAGGAGGAAGTTTGCCTTGCCTCACGACCGTGAAGATCGAGGCATCCATTGGGCGACGTATTCTCCCAAAGCTCCTCTTATTGGTAAGAATTTCGATATGCATTTGAAGCAGATCCCGTAGTTGCTAATTTCGACCGCTTGCAATTATTTTTCATCATCGAGTATTCTGAGTTTTACAAAAGAAACTACACACGTTATCACAAATGCTATCATCACCGTCATCGTCACTGATTTTGATAACAGGGCTCACGTGGTGGTTTCCCGTTGCCTTCCACACCGGACACGAACAGATGGGAGGTGGGAAATCCGGTTACGGCCTACTCTTAAATAACAGCGCCAAGGGGCCAACTGCTAAACGTCTCTTTCGAAGGAAGGAGCCGTGATTTGTGTGTTCTTCTCAAACCACAGACATATAGACACTTTTTTTTAGCAAGAAGATAGATTCCGTTTCAAATATTACAAATAAAAAAATTATAATTAGTTTAACACAACTTTTAAGGATTTTGGTTTGTCATGCTGCAAATTATTTTTTCTTTTTCCATATTCTCTTATTCACACAAAAAAGGCAAACATATGTAGGCTGTGTAATTAATGAGGTCAGGCTCAACTTTGTGGAATTTACTCATAAAGTTATCCTTTCATTATATGTAGGCTGCTTAACGTCCCTTCCGAAGGACTTGCGCGTTCTCTTCAAACTGGATCCAGGACAAAATGTCCCCGGACAAAATGCTCTCGGGCAAAATGTCCCCAAACGCAAAGTAGGACAAAATGTCCCCACGCACCTGAATAAATATTAATTATTCTCTCTCAGATGCTGATTCGGAGATATTTCGTCCGGTTCCTCCTCAAGCCACCCAAGTAGGGGACGGGATGATCCCAGGTTGAAAAATCCTGGCCACCGCCGGATTTGAACCCGAGACTTCCGCGAGGAAAGGCAACGCTCTAGCAACTCCACCACCTCAACCCCAAATGCTATACTATAAAGGGAAAATAAAACGACAACTACAAACACGCTTCAAAGAACACAATGCACACTTCAAACACGGCAGTTTTGACAAATCTAGCGTTGGTAAGAACATCCACGAAACGGGTCTCTCAATCACTAACAGCAGCAATTAATTTGAAATTAAAGCAGCGGCAAATCGAAAATTAAACGCACTAGTAAGCCTAAAATATTCAAAAATCAAACCAAGTCAATGAAGAACGATCTCGGACCGATCCCACATTGTTTTCTGGAAGCGATTTCTCGGGAAAATCCTCGGGGATAACAAAACGCCCCTTGCGGTAAATCCCTTTAAATATTTTTGAGCAGCTGTCCTATTTGTGGGATTTTCCGCAGTAACACCGTCGCCGAATTTCCGCGTTGTCGGTGCTTTTCCGGATGGATTTTCCCGAATACGGGGCTCTTGAATATCTTCTGCTGTTGTTTTTTCTGCTTTCTTGTTTCGGAGAGGACTTTCCACTGCTGAGCTTCATAGTTTTCAGTGGTGTCGGCAGTTAAATATCGTCCCTTTCAAATTCGCACATCCTACACCTCCCTTACTCGCACTCGCTATTTTTCTCCCCATCTACCTAGCACGTACAAAAAAAAACAAAAATACCGACGCACGCGTTATTTTAAAGAATCAGATTTCCTCGAGTTGCTTCTGAAGATGGTCACATCGTAGCCGAAATGCGGATCTCGTTTTTTATCTACGTCTACCCTGCAAGTCACCTTTTTGGTGGGTGGCAGGGGATGCAGTGCACCAAAGTTACCTTTTCCTGTTGTGTTCTCTAATCTTACTAGGAAAAAACGATCCTCTATCTATATCAGCGTTTCTCCGTGACATTCCATTTTTCTCATAAAAGTTTTACATTGGGCAGCACTGGTTAATGAAAGGCTTGTGTTTTCGGTTGTCAGTGTAACATTGTCAAACGATTGGTGGTTTAAAATGGATTTTATCGGTCCTTGGTGGATTATTCAGATAATACACCGGCCACATACATACATAAAAGTCAACTAATCATTCATACATATTATAGTAGCACTCAGAGGCTTAGCATTTTCCAAAAAGAAAATTACATACAGCAGCACAGAAGGTATTTCAAAAGCAATCCCGCAAGGTCTCCCAGTGAGAATGTTTTTATAAATTATAGGTTTTTTTCCCAAATCAAGCATCTCCCGAGTGGACGTTCATCTTGTTTCGAAATTGAAACCGCATTCTTACCGTCGCAAAATTGCGTTTTTCAGGTAATTACAGCTACGCCATTACCGATGCGCTCAATCGAGCACGCCGTCCGCTTCGATACACACACACAAATATATATATATATATATATATATATATATATATATATATATATATATATATATATATATATATATATATATATATAACAAACTTCGTCCCACGGACACGTCCTTGAATTCGTTGTCTGCGCTCTGTGCCGGAACTAGGACGGTGCAAGCGGGGCAACTGCCCCGGGCGCAACTACCTAAGGGGCGCGAAAAAATCCAAAAAGTAACTAAACAAATGGTAATTTATTGAACGAGGGGGCGCATATTTAGTAGTTTGCCTGGTTTGACCCGGGCGCTAAAATTTCTAGTTACGATGCTGTCTGCGCTAATTTATTATTTCAAGCATTTCCCCTAGTCTTCCCGAACGACATCCGGGCTCCTTCACCTGATTGATTCAGCAGCGCTACCGAAGTCGATGAAAATTTCTTTTTGCTTTGGCCGCATTGTGTAATGCGAAAGAAATAATGCATGTTTTTGGCGGTGGAATTCGTGTTTCCACGAATAATCCGCCAACATTTATAATTATGTCTTGAAACTTTTATTCCTGGCAACGGGAATTTTTCAGCTGGATACTTTAAAATTACGTGGTTTAACAAAGAGTGTCACTTTGAATTGCATAAGAAGAGAAAATTCTGCAGACTTTAGTCATATCAACAATTTTTTATTAAAACTTTTGAAATTGTTCTCGGACAGTAGCGTAAAATTCTTAACGGCTCTTTAAAATATATTATTAGTTTCATTTCCCAAATATTTCGATTTTATTTGTTATTTTGATTTGTCTCTCACGTTGGAATGAATTTTCAAACAAAATACGTAATTGAAAAAACTGAAAATTAATGCCTTTAGTTCGAATCGAACAGTTTTCACGCACGAAATTGGCAAATGGTAATAATTACTAAAAGCTACCTTTATTTTTGGAGGGATTGTCAAAATAAAAGTGCAAAATATACGAGGCAGGTTAAATCCGCCTGTTGCTTTTCCGGGATTCACAGGACTTTCCCGAAAATACCGCCAAGTATTATCAGGTGGAAAGGATGGTTTACTGGGTAAGGCCATTGCCCTTTCCCAAAGGGCGTCCAATCTAGATTAAAATCCTTTCTTTGGAGAAGAGCCCCGTCACCCTGAGGATTGTGGAGATTGTGGGAATCGGTTTTAATGGAGGAGCGACGGTGGCGACAGCCGTGGTTGAGGGTCGCACGAACCGGTTTGAGTTTCAATCTCGTACTACGATCCGAGTTGGCTGAATTCTCCATCCGGGGAAGGAGAGGGAAAGCAGTGGAGGATATGCGATGGCGATAAGCTCAGTCTTCTGACAGCGAGACGTGTGTTAAGTGGTCCCTCCTCTGTTCCCCTCCGCGCCGACGAAAATTCGCGGCAGCTCTCGCAGTTCGCAAGAGTCCACGCTAGACATTCCGCGTGACGCTGGAAGAGGACCGATCTCTATGAGGGCCGTAAGCTTTCATCGGTGAAGAGAATTTTTTTAATAAAACAGCCTGCAGACACTTCAGTGGTTTTGTAATCGTTTTGTGCGCCGTCATTTGTTTTTCGTGAGATACGAGTGGACTTTAAAGAGGAAGTCATCAACAGTGGATATTGGTGTGCCTTATAATTGAGGAAAAAGTAACGCATCTAGTTTAAACTCTAATGGATAAGTGAAAAGAAGGAAGTGGCGAGACGATCGCATTAAAGTTCCTTCGGAGACGTTCATAGCAGGAGAGTTATACAAGGTAGGAAATGTAAATTTCAAACAAATATTTTTCTAGTCTTGGAAAATATTATCTCCTAAGCGAAGTTCTTTGTCCGTGCCTGGGTCGAAAGGATGAACAGAATCAATCTGCAACTTTCACAAAATAATCTTTGTTTATAAGTTTTCGATCACCTCTGCGATCGTTTTTCCAAAGTTGACGACTTGAAATAAAATGAGATATTGAAAGGCGGGAAACTTAACAACGTATAATTGCTTTTTTGTATGACAATCTGCATAGACGCAGTAGCGCCAGTAACGTAAACATTCATTGCGGAGGAATGTTTCTAAACGGCTATTTTAATGAAGATCAATTTTTGACCTACTTGTCCCAAATTAGAAAAAATAAGCTTTTAGAGTATTGATATATTATTTCCAACAAAAAATCAAAATAATGTCAACTCAAGAAAATTTGATTTCTTTGAATATTAAATGCGTATTCGGGTGAATCCATCGTGAACAACTGCCTCGAATGATTATAATGTGTGATTCCAGGTATTGCACCAGGTGATTCATGTTTTCCTACATGAGGAAAAATGAATTTCCACCCTAAATTGTCACAACAATAAACAACATGGCAGCGTCTTAAATTATCGATTACCATAAATGAAGTGGTGTAAGTGAAACGGAATAATGATATGGCACACAAAATTCCATCTGCTTTCTATTTCAATTTTTTGTTCCTGCTTCTCCCGGCTATTAATACGTCACCGAAGGTACCTTAGCCAATGAAGGCCACTTCAAACGACCTTTCTGTCCCTGGAACTGGTCGGTTTGGGGGGAAAGGTGGAGGAAGGAAAGGGAAGTATGGGGGCAACTGAAGTGCTAGAACGAGGAGCAAAAGACGTTTAAAACCACCGGAATGGTCAGCACGGGATTATGAATAAGAAATCACTTGGATAAATTTTCGTCGAAAGTAATCGTCGTAAGCATAGAGATTCATATGAGATGATGAGAGAGGTCATGTTAAAAGAAATTGCCAAATATTGATCTCCTGTTCAAAAGACAGGTGGTTAGACGGGTTACTGGCCTATGCCACCGTTGAGGTCTCCATCCGCGTACGAAATCGGATGTTCCTTCGTGTTCGTACTTAAGCTGATAAAAAAAACAGCCTTACAGCAATTTCCAGAAAACTATCCAATGGATTGAAAAGTGTTCGAACATTATTATTTTTTTGACAGAACGGAAACAATATTTTAAAATAATTTTTAATGTACTATGTCAAATGTGTTCGATATACAACCGTAATAGATGTAATGTAGTCTAGATTTATGTTAGACGTACCCTTAGAAAGGTTTAAAGTGGATTGCGTCGATAAAATTAAACATTTAGCATATTTAATGCAACTTTAAAAATCAATTCTATTATTGAAAATCTTTTTCTCTATTCTTGAAAAACTTTATTTTTTTTGTTGTGATTGTTTCTATATTATATGGCATTAATATTGTTATGCTTTGTATCATAATAAAATTACTTTTTCGCGCAATCAAAATGTTTCTGTGACTGATCTCTTAGAAAATTTATATTTGATACATTCCAAGAGAAATTCAAAAGTCGATAATGAACATTTTAAAATTATGTGATGAGTAATCTTGAAATGCATTACCAAGCAATTCTAAACACTCGAACATTATGGTTATTTTTTTCATATGTTATTTGTAGTAAGAAAATCGGTTACAAATAATTAGTTAATTACTTACGTAATTATTGTTTTGTTTTTCTTTGCCCGGTCTCGGACACATCTGGTGTATAAACTCTCGAGATATGCCATAATAATATTCCTCTATTCATTTGCAAATATAAGTAATTTTACCATAGCGAACGTAGAAAGAATAAAACAGTTAACATAACACATTGAGCGTACCCAGATAAATTTCAACGAGGGCTGGGGAGTCGCATACTTTTCGTATACTCTGGTGCACGTTTACAGTAATATATAAAAATGTTTATTTTAAATAATAAGTTTTGAGTGTTCGTGGAAATACTTAGTTAATTTTAAAGAGGATGCCAGTTGCCTAAAGAGTTTGGCGTTTATTAAGAATTTTTCATTTAAAAAAATAGTGCCATTGGGGAGTGATTTACATAAATTCCATCAAGGAATAAGAAACCATATTTACCTCAAAATTATATTATTTGATTATATAATGAACACATTTAATTACGGCATATGTAAGATATGAAATTAAAATGGAAGATACGACCAAATATTAACTAATCATCGAAATAATAATTTGATGAGCTGCAGTAATTGGTAGTAGAATAAAATAACAAAAAATTAGACATCTTTAAAGAATATCTCATCCTCTTGAAAGTCTTAAATTTTCATTAATAATTGAGAGAATATGCAGAATGTGTTCGCGTATTCAAGCAACTGAAGATAGTCGTAATTATTGGTCTTATTTAAAGCTATTATTTAATCTTATTAGATAATTGGTTCCCAACATTTATAGGTGCGACACTTCCATAGATAAACAATTTCGCACTCTGGTGAAACAAGGTTGTATATTTTTACACACGGTTATCACAACGTTTGAACGCATTTATTTTTTGGTACTAGCTCATTATCAGTTTATTAGAGGAAAATATTATTATACCATTTACCAATCAGCATTTCCAAATTGTTTATTTAATAACTTAACAAAGTTTGTCGCGTCACCACTAAAAATCAACTGCGAAATCCCGGCGTGCCGCGGCGTTCAGTTTGTGATTCTCCAAACCTATGTGTTATAATTTGGAACATTAAGTTTAATTAGTGGTTTATAATTTGATTCTTAATTTCTGTCATGTCACTCCAAAAGTAGTCTGTTGTGGGCATCAAGATAGATAATATAAAGTGTTGTAACTTGGGATACCAGACAAAAAATTCACAGGTAATTTATATGAACAGTACATCAGAACTACGCTTTGTTATAAGAATTCGTAATGCATGTAAGGTGTGTTTTATTTCAGCTCACCGGAAATGCATCATACATAGTTACAATACAAAGTGTTGTCATTCCTTATTACTGAATTATTCCTCAAAGTTACGCCAGGGACAGTAGAAATAAATATCTTCGCACCTCTATCCGCTTATCACGATCGTCCATTCAATAGCGCAGTAGTAATTACACGTAGATTCCTCCTTCACAACCCTCTTAAGGTCGAATTCGTTGTATTTTTATTTTCTCAGAATAACATTCCGCCCTTGAAAATGGTGCGTCATTCTGAGAAATTTTTCCACGACGCACATTTAAAAAAAAAATACCTTCCTCCTGGTCGACATAAGCATCCGAGAAAACTTTCCACGATATAATTTGCTTAGGTGGCAGGCAATCATTTTTTTGGGTAATAAAATCAAAGACGAATGGAGTGTTCTAGACGTGTTCGTAGAACGGGTCGAGAGAAAGAGAATAGCAGATTGGCAACGTAGTCTGTCCATGCGATGTCTGGATCGCAGATTTATTTGGAGAGGTGGTCAACCCTTCCTGGAGGAAAGAGGCGGTGAGGTGATGTCTGCAATTGGACGTCGAAGGCCCGGGAGGAAGCGGCGTGTGTTGTGAGGAGCCTATGCGCAGAGAAACTCGTCTTCGGCTAAAAATAAGGATGGACGGCGAGGGAAGATATAATGTTGATATATTGGACACGAAGAAGATTATTTTCCGCTTCGCTAATCGCGCCGAAGGTTTCCTCTTCCTTTCTTTAATCTTTTTTCAGCGATCTCGAGACCGGTTGAGCCTTTCTCCATCCCTTCTGGAGAAATATAGATCGGAATGTTTAAAGACGAGGTTGTAGGAATAGTTGAAGCACCAGCGTATATAGGTAGGAACGACCGTGACGATAAGATACGTGAGATCGATTGTAGGACGGAGGGTTATCTGGACTCGTTCTTTCCGAGGACAATACGAGATCACAATTGAAAATTTCAACCCGCGATAGACAATCTTTAGGTAGGTTTTGGTGCATTGCACCCCCTGCCACCGACCAATTAGGTAAACTGCAGGATAACATGTAGATGTAATCAAAGTTTTTTTCAGTCATATTTTAGATTTCTTCTATCTGCCTTAATCAAATTTTGATGCTTTTTTATCATCTCATAAAGATCTTAACAGGTCAAATGCAAGTTAATTTTACATAACAAAATGCAATCGATTGGTTTTACATACGGACGATTTCGTTAATCAGACCACTGAACATTTTTTTGTGAAAATATTCTTTCCACAGTTATATTATTTGCCGGAATGACAAACATAAAGCTACATTAAAAAATGAAAAAGGAGAAACCTCCTTGTAACCATAAAAATTAAAAAATAAGTACACGAATAAATACACACCGGCATAGAGAAAATTACTCCACGTCAGGGATCGAACATTCACACAATCTCACACACTCCGGATTTAGCGGAATTTTTGATAAAGCTACATCATTTGTCAATTTCCGAGGTCTGCTATTGAAATTCAAATTTCGAATAAAACAAAAAACACCGACAGTAACAAGATCTATTAATCCAGTCATCATTCTTTTCTTTCAGCTCTTTTGAAATTGCATTTTTAAGCAAAGAAAACTGATTTAATTATAAGTTTTCATCAATTTTAAATTTCATGTCAATAACTATGTGTCCTGAACCTCAAATTTGAGACGAATTCTCCTCCAATCACACGGACAAAAGTTCCCTAAAACAATATAACAGTCGCCTGATTGTGGCAATGTCTCGTTTCCCTAACAATTACAGATGTCGGATACTTCAATATCCACGCCAACGCCACTGATAGTAAAATATCTATTCCAACCTTCCGGACAGCAAATATGGACCCGCTTCCATGGATATGCTCTTCCTGCAAATTTCCTTTCCGCGTCTGTACTGTGACTCCCTCGTTTTCCCCTTTTGACGAACGAAATCGTCTGTATGCAAAACCAATCGATTGCATTTTGCTATGTGAATTCAACTTACATTTGACTGTTAAGATTTTTATGAGATGAAAAAAATATCAAAATTTGATTAAGAATTAATTTGATAGAAGAACTCTAAAATAAGACTGAAAAAACCTTTTGTTGCTTTATTATAATGATGTAAAATTATTCATGAAATATATAAATTAAATTGCTATTAAAATAAATAACATGATGATCCAAACGGATTTTATGATGCCTACTTTCCATTTAATCATTTATTTAATATTCATATTGCCTATAATAGCTTTAAAATCACCGGGGATGTGTTCCCAAATTTCATAATTAGCGTTTTATAACATTACCCAGAGCCGCGCCGGTCGATGGGTGCAAGGGGTGCATCGCACCCGGGCGGCAACATATAAGGGGCGCCACTTACGGACGGGCAATAAAGCTTCTTAATTTTTTCCTTTTCATCTCGTACATTTGAACGCATACAATTTAGTGATACTTGGTATTAAAAAATCATTTGTCATTTTTACTTATTAATCAGATTATTTTCTTTGCACACAATCAAAAAGAATTAACTGGCCCCAGGGCGGCAACAGTTTTCAGGCAAGCTCCTCTTTCGGAGAGAGGGCGAGTTTTTAGACCCAATAATTTTGCGATGCGACCGCCCCAGGCGCCCTTCCAGAGGGTGCGCCAAATTTTGAAGCAATGCATCAGGGCGTCGAAAATCAGGGGCGCTTAGAAGTTTGAGGAGAGTTTACCGATTTTTAGTTAGCTTTAATATATCATAGATAAGCCTGCTAAATTATATCTTGGTTAATTTTAAAACTTTCTTCAATGGAATATTTTCACGCGTGCAAAATAAAGTACGCGGAAAATCCGAGAAGCAAGCGAAATGGACTACCTCTCTCCAAGACAAATATGGGAGTGTCATTTCGCAAAACTCGTCCTCTGAAAAAAACTGGCGCCCCTCGGCATAAACCCTGAAAACGCCGCTTGCCAGGCAGTCTTTCGTCAATTAAGATCCCGCCTGCGGTTTTCAGAATCTTTTATCCCTTTCGGGGTGAGAGGTTGTGAAAACGAGACGTCATGGGAGCTGAGCGACTGTAAAATTCTTATCTTGCCCTTATGAAGGTCGATGGCCCCAGGTTCGAGGCTCCCGCCGCCAGGGACTCCTGCCGATCTTTTTCCCTCCCTCTTTTGGCCATTGTCCGGCAGTAAAACAACGCCGAACGCGCATAGCGACACTTTTACTCCGGTTAATAGATTTCAGCAGTTATTTGCGAAAGATGGCAAAAATCGAGGGTGAGGACGCGGCTTTACATGGAACTGAAGTTCTTTACCTAATATTATAATGTAGTTACTTTATCTGTATACAGTTTTTATTTCAAGAAGCTTGCCTTTCTAAGATAAATTTTAGCAAACGTGACTTTATCACCGATACAACATCTATAAATATAATTCTCAAGTATCCGTATATCTGTCTTCTTTCGCGCTTTTTTGGGCGCTTTTAGATTTATTAAAAAGATTAAATTTTGTATGATTGTAGATCACAGGTTACAACCGACAGGAAAAGTCGAAAACTTCAGAAATTCGCATTTTGGAAAGTATTTTTTAACCTCAATGGTTCAATTTTATTCCGCATTAGGAGGCACTGAAATCGATTAAATGTGTCACAAAATTGCATTTAAAAATTGCTTTAAAGTTAGTTACGAACTTGAAACTCAATGTATAGCTGAAAGATAGTACTTAGTTATTTTTAAGACAAAACAAAAGTCCAAATTTCAGAATTTGATCAGAAAAAGTTTAGATCTCTCCTCTTCCAATCGAAAAAACCGTGAAAACGCATCCGATGCTTTAAAATATAAAGAAATCGGCACTTTTGAGGTGGTATTGGTTTTTAAGTATGCATTTGGGTCATTTAATCTTATATAGTCATTATGTTGATGTTCACCGCTATGTAAGTAGATGATGATGGTGTCAAAAAAGTAATTGGATAACTTCTTTCACATTCAAATAATAATTATATGAATTTTTGAGAGAGATTGACAGTTAAAGCGGGATATTTGTAACTAATCATTAATAATAATTTGTAATTTATCTGGTTGGGTACCGTAGCCGCGAAGACAGTAGTTTATTATAGCCTTCCTTAAATTAATAACACCTTGTAATTTAAAAATCGAAAAAAATTGGCCTTAGAGAAAGGCGGCATAAACTGCTTGCACCCGGGCGGCAAATATTTCCGACGCGGCTCTGACATTTCAAATACATTCGAATGGAGTATTAAATTCATCACGCGTATTTGTGCAGCAAAAATAACGCTATAATAAGACTATACCGAATCCGAGTCCAACAATAGTTGTTGCTAGGGCAACGCACTCGTAATGAGTGATAAAAACTGCAAAAACGCCAAGTATTTACGTGTAATTCTAAGAAATAAAATCGACGAGCAAAATTCTACGATAACAACGAGAATCTTCATTTCTTTCCTCAGAGAATATAGAAAATTCCGATCCAATATTATAATTCTGAGATATTTTAATGTGCAAAAGAAAATTAATCTGCACGACGGATTTCAGATTTCCCATGTAAATCAAATGGGAAGGTTAGTACCTGTAATCGAACCCGGGACTTCAATTTTCGCGACAAAAACCATCCTCGGGAGCTAGGCCTTGGTAGCATGAGATTTCCACCAAGTGTCGTGAAAATCGAACTATTGGTTCAAAAATTAGTAGGGGAACGGACAGACAGACACATACACACACAAAGACGAAACTATAAGCCTATTTCCATTCTGGAAAGTAGGCTAAAAATTTAAGGGTCTGCAAAAATTTAGTGTCACATTTTTTTATATTTCAAGCGCAAAAATAAAGCGGGATTAAATTAAAACTCGTGTAATGGTGTCATGTCGCCTCGTGATATACAAGAGCGCTTAAATGTGGCAGAAACCGCGGGAAACAAACCTTTGAGCGAAAAACATCAACTTCCTTCATATTACCGAAACATCTGCGTGGGTGTCGTTTTCTTGTTCCGCTAGTTGAGAGGAAATTTTGCATCCGAAACTATTAAAATATTACAAATTTTCTGCTCCTCTTAAATTTCTGCTATGGATATTAAACTGTAACTGCCGGCCTTAAGCGTCTTTCTCTCTAAGAATCTAAACGATTCTTAAAGCTAGTACATTAGAAATTTTCGTTGAGTTCTACGGTGCGTGTGAGTTTTGCAAATCTTCATCACTTCATATCTATTCTTAAAGTCGAGCGCGAATTCGCGTCTCACTGACACACAAGACATTTTAATCACAACCGCGATTTGGTTTTATTTAAAAACCTGGTTCACACTCAAGGCTTCAAAGTCGTCTGGGTCGAAAAACAAACAAAAAAGTCAAGAGATAATGAATTGCATCCCGTGGGGGAGCCGATGGTTGATGGAATATATTCTGCGTGTGTCCGCGCGTCTGCGGTAATTGTCCAACGTCTTGGTGAGATCGTCCTTACGAGTATGTCAGGCATGTCAAGGTCGATGAGTCACCAGAGCCGCATTAAAGCGGTTGATGCTATAACAGGGCCGCGTTAGGATTATAATTGCTCAACGAAGACTGCATAGTCGATTCAGTCTAACTTGAGCTCCGACATAAAGCAAGGGAGAGGGTGATGTAACCAAATTCCAGAAAATGAGAGATCGAAGAGATATGGGCAGCGGTTGAGCGCTATGTGGCAACGTTGCTGTCCAGTGGTTGGCTGGGGCCCTTTGTTGACAGCTCCGACACTCAAATTTTTCTTGGTTGTAAGAACTCAAAGACTCTTTCGACTGTAGACGACTGGAGGTTTATTTTTCTACGAAAAAAACAACAATTCAGAAAACTCGGTGCATCGTAACTCAATAAATAAGAAAGAACCTTACCTCTTTTTTTTTAGTGAAATAAAATATGAACGAATTTTCTTAACAAATATTAGTATTCGGTCCGCAGAAGGGGAGAGGAGGATCCTCCAGTTAGACATGCCTAATTTAAGCGTCGATGCGTTGCCGAGGGAAATAAAGCGTGTGGAGGGGATGTTGGAAGGAGGAGAAAGTAGAGGATAGCACCGAGAAGAGGCGTATCGTCGAAAATCCAAAAGTTCAGGGTCACTTTTTATTGGAAATGTAGATAATTTTTCAAGGGACGCCGTCAGGTAACCGGGGAAACCAATCAGTTTTCCCAATGTTTTGCATTTTGGAGACCAAAAGCACAGCAATTTGCGGAATTCAACTACATATTTTCGAAGTTCAGCGACTGAGACGATAATTAATTTTTGATGGCTTTCGTCATCCAGCGCTTTGTTGTGAAATTTACCGTTTAATGCAATTGAAAATGAGGAAATATCAAAATAGCAAACTAAAAATGGAGAGTTTTCCCCCAAAACATTGAAGAAAACCTTGTAATATGAGAATTACGATCCATAGAGAATTAATGGGTTATTCCCTAAATTATAATTTCAATATCGTTTACAAATAAATTTTCTTATTTTTATTAAAATAGTTGAGAGATACTATTTATCGTATTTTCATCCGCATTTTTAACGATGTGATAATGGATTCTCGAAGTGATTAAAATATAATTAAAAAAATTCGGACCTGAGGCGCAGTCGCCCGGACCAGTTTAGTATCGACAGTCCGCCCATGGATATACTTAATATTAAACAAGTATGGAAAGAACTACTGAAGCAGAGAAAATGGCTATTTCAACATAAATGTTTACAGACAGACCGAGATAACGTGCAATAAGAGATATAATACTGAATCGATTGGCGATAAAACCAAGTCTCTAGCAGCTTTCGTTTAGGAGTTGGCGCGTCAAACGGACAGACGGACAAACCATGAAAAATGCATAACGAGACAGAATACTGAATAGGCTGGCAGAAAAACAAAGTCTCTGTCTGCTTTCGTTTTGGGGTTAGCGCGTCAGACTGACGCACAAACCGATCGCATATGCGGATTAAAAGAAACCGCTAAAAATCAACGTGTTCCGTAGTGTTCCGTAAAATATGCTTATTACGGGTTAATTGAAACGTCAACGGAATTGAAATAGACTGAAGTTTTAGAACATATAAAAATAACCATTTTGAATTGGTTAGAGTAAATTTCTCATTCACATTCGATATAAAATAGTTCAGCCTATAACTTTTCGTTTTTTTTATTAGAGATGGTTTGCAATTCGAAAATCGCCAAGAAATACGCGATATTTTCATTTATTTTACTTGAGTACGCGCTAAAAAGAAGCAAAATGGTACAGAAAAGAATGGTTTATGAGAGATGCGTACAATTTTCCACTTGGTGTAAAGAACGTCCACATTTGGTAGAAAACGAGCTGAATAATTCATATCTGGCTGAAGTTTATTATCGTGAAATGAAAACTTTATAAATGGACATGGTTAATACACTATAAAAGAACTTTCAAAAAGTCACATGTTACACATCAAGGTTGTTTTTAGCATGTTTTAGAAAAGCTTCTGTGTATTAAAAATAAGAAAATATTTTAGTCTCCGCAGAAGCTATAAGAAAGGATGAAGGATTGCTTATTAAAATGTCAGTAAATAGTTTCATATCGAGCTCAATAAGACGCTAAAAAATAATCGCAAAGATATATTTAACTATGAAATCCGTGGGAGACGGACGTCATAAATATGTTACATTTTCAACTATTTATTTGAAAAATACATTAATAATTAGTTAATAACCACTCCGTTTCCGCACTAGAGCGTGACTCGGATTGTGGCGGTATACCGGGCAGACCAAGCTGAGAACGAAAATCCGTTTTCCGCTCTGCTATTCTCTCGCCTTAGGAAACTAACCTACGTTTTTCTCATATGCTTCTCAAGGACATGTCCTGTGTTTACATCACTCGAGCAAAGTGATCTGCTAGAGCAGTGATGGTCAACCAGAACCTGAGAAGGAGCCAGAATTGACCATTGTACATTGCCAAGGAGCATGCATATTATTATAAATAGCTGCTTCTTACATATATAGGATATAAGAAATATCACATGAAACCTAAGGTACTTCTAGAAGTGCGGATGGTAGCCAACCCTATAATATTAAGAGTGCAAATGTGAACGTGGAGGAATTGTTCAACGCATGCGCGGAACAATTCCTCCACGTTCGAATATAGGGTTGGGTTGGGGGTTGGCTTGATTTTCCTTGCACGTTCACATTTGTACTCTCCATCGGGTTGTGTTGGGGGTTGGGTTGGTTTTCCTTCCACGTTCGCATTTGCTCGTTTTTATTTTGATGGTTAGGTTTGTAAGATAGTGTATTCTGGATTCATTATATAAGGCTATAAATCTTGTTGATTTAAATATAAACTACAACAATGGATTTATTAATTTAAATAAAAACAACAACAATTGAACTTTTTAAAAACAAATCAGATGATATAATAAAAACGGAGCGGATAACACACAAGGTCCTAAAAAAGTGTCTAATTTGGCTGATCTATTATGTTCAGTCAGTTTGTCTTTTACTCATTTCTATAGTCTGAGAATATGATTAATGTAGTTTACATTTGTAAAAAGGAATTGCAAACTTTTCCACGTTTCCGCTTTTTGCCAAAATAAATCATTCATTCATTTTAAATGTTTTTATTTCCGAAAATTTTTTACACACATTTTGTTTTGTAATTACATGTTTTTACAAGTATAACTTCATTTCACTTTCGGAAATCCCGTTTAGGCCGTAGCCTCTTCGGGTCTGCCCACTAGTTTGAGTCACTTCACTTTTTTCAGCCCGTGGAAGATTTTTACCGGGATGTGGTTTGGTCTGGCATTTGCCCTAGGCAGAGGGGAAACCGGTAAAACCCTCTGCAGACCGCCGGGGTTTGCACTGTCTTGTTTCTTATTTGTTAACAATGGATAAACTCTTTAAACATAACAGTTTTGCCAAGAAGAAAATTCTTTATATAATTAATGTATCTGGAAAACGAATACACCTTTAGAGTCTAACGCCAACTAATAGTACTTATCTCTGTAATATTATTGCATACGAGTAGCTTAACAACTTAAAAGCATAGTAATATTGTGGCGGGGAAACTCTTCACAAGAAAATTGAGACGTCACCCACATGTGTGATGGAGAGATGTTTCATTAATTACCAAAGCAGGCGAAAGGAAAAAGATCAACCTCTGGTTCATCCTAATACAATCCTTGTTTTTACATCTTATTCTCCTACAACTCGTGATTTTAACTCTTGACAGAATACGGCTATTTCTAACTTCCTATATTAGGATGAAATGTGGCGTTTTTCTCTTGCCATAGTCGATATACCATCTACCAATTTCGCATGATGGGTTTTTATATGACTGGTAGGAACAGTATCCTATGAACGGGAATATTTTTGCCGATATATTTTAATGAGAAAGGAATCGAGCTGGATCGTGAGCTCGCATCGTCCCATATAATCACACACGACAAGAAAAACTCCCTTAAATTTATATGCTACGTCCATTGCAAAACTCTTTCACTTTGACCTCTCAAAAAATTTCATCTGAAACGCGTCACTGTCATTTCACGAATCGCGCTTCAATGAACCCAGCGTTTGTAAGTAAATTTTCCAATTATCATTGTTCGGCCGAAGCGACTTCCTGGTATTTTTTTACCAACCGGTTAGCAACGTTCTTAAACTAATGGAACACATCAAAAAACTTGAATTTAATACTGTTTCAGTGGCGTAGCGTAGTATTAGCGAACCGGGTCCACCAGCCAAGGGACCCCAAAATAAACGAAGCATTTCATAAGAAATTATTTTTATTTTGTCATATTAATTTTTTTACTCGCTATTTTTTGTGAATTATTTTTAACCATTCCAGCTCTTAGTTCGGGATATCCCCAAGTTCATCGTAATTTTTCCGTTCGTCGAGAGAGCGCTAATTGTTTTCAGTTATCGCAATGCTTCTGACGAGACTCATCAAAAGAATTGAAAATTATGTGCTACCGCCGTGTCATATTGAAAGTTGCTTAGTCTTGCTCTTATCGATGGATAGTAATTTGACTTGTCATTGGAAGGCCATTTTTCACACAAAAAATAATAGTATGACGCACCAAAAGGAATTTTTTCCCTGGGCAGAAGGTTTTTCGTCTCTGTGGTTGTTCGCACCGTTAGTTTGTAGTATATATGTACATTGATGTGTGTCGGACGGACGAAATTAGCCTAGTATATTTTCTCGCTATCGAAAGAATTGTTTGTTTCAGTTAAGTAAGGATGTTGGCATTTCAAAATCAGTCGCTCTTGAAAAGTGGTGCCATTTAGCGTCCCAAAATAGCCTTGAAAGGCACAAGTTGCGCCACATGCTATTTTTGAGTTTCCTTAGTTAAGAAAGGTAAATAGAGTTAAAAGTTTAAAAAAATCCGAATGCCTTGGGACCATGCAGCAGACGGATATCCGAAAATTGTGGATTTTTGAGTGGTGTGGATCGCATACTGTGATTTGACATAATAAAACAACTTGTAAGTGGCATTTTTATGGAATGAATGATTCATAAATATAAATGTGTAATCAAAACAAATGCGTATAAAAGGTAATATTGAAGGAAATACATATTTCGCAAACAGTTTGGAATTTGATTGAATTTAATTTATTGCTCATGGTAGGGTACATATAATGTCAATTTTCACAATACCTTTTGTTTATAATAATTCATTTTCATAAACGTTCATTAGCTGAAATCATTATTCAAGAAATAATGAAAACCCCTTTAAGGTCATTTTCTTCGGTAAGTTTTTGAAGTTAGTAGATGGATTTATGCTGGAGAGGAAAACTTAGAAAAAAGGCAATAGACGTATGAAAGTTTAAAATACTGCTATTCTTAATCTTCTGGCCACGACGTTGGCGATACTCAAACGTTTACCATAGATCTGAAGGATATAATTTCCTAGTTGAGCATTAAGATTCGTATCTTACGTATGGCAAGGTAGTTGCATTATCTCTAATAAAATCCAGCTGCGAGGAGCGCGTGTTAAATAAACGGCGCAATATACATTGCACAAGCTTTCTCATATAGTACGAATATACGTTCGGTCTCACTACACTCTTTGCCCCGAAATTAACTCTGTATGTTTGGCAATTCACTGCCAATTATGTTAATAATGCGTAGCAACAGAACCAAAACGACTGACACCATCAACCTCTCACGTCTAATAACTCTCGCTAATAAGCGCGTGGCGTTAAAAGAGAAGCACGGAATTTTAGACTAGGGAAACCCCCGGTCCCCCCCCCCCCCCCTCTGACGCGCGCACTGAGCGCCTTGTACAGAAATAATGCCACTGGACGATATATAGTAACTTTTTTGGGACATATGGCTTAGTTAATATTATTTGTGACATCAGGCTGTAAGTTTGGATGGATTTTAATCGAAGCCCCTATATCCATTTTTGAGTAAATCGAATTTTGTTTCAAATTATCCAAGAATCAAGTGCCCTTAATTGTTGCGCAATATAGGGTATCTCTTCAGAATATATTTTATGAATGATATTACCCATAAATATGAGATGTCATTGGATTTAGTTTAACCGTAAGGCTGTAGTAAGAGTTGGAATGGATCGCGGCGGAGGCGTGACGTCATAAGGCTTAGGTAAAGTAGCTTAGCGTACATTGTAATGTCACTGGACGCCATATAGTGATTTCAAGAGACATATGGCTTACGCATTATTATTTGTGACATCAGACTCTACAATTGGATTGATTTTAATCAAAATCCTCTGGAACCATTTTTGAGTAGATCCAATTTTTCTAAAAATCGCCAAGAATAAATTACCCTTTATTTTTGTGCAATATCATTTTTACGAAAAAATGGTCAGCAAATGTTGATATGTTGCACAAATACGTGATATAATTCGATTTTATGTACGCGTTTGGGCCCTAGAACGGCGAACAGACCGACAGACAGACGGCATGGCAAAAACCACTTTTATGGGCTTGGGGACACCTAAAACGTGTATTTCCAGCAAAATCTCGAAGTCATATTTTTTTCTCGATAACAATGCTTTCTTAATGTACTACATATATGAGAAAGTAAAAAGTAAAATATACTGCTTATATGAGAAAGTAAAAACCCGCCATTTTAATGGGAAGAGAATTAAACGAATCCACGATTTGAACTCACTCTAGCTTAGGACGGGATAACTTCTCTCCATTGTATAATTTCCCATTAAAAGGTTTTCAAATGCGCCTTCTTATTCAAAGTTCGATTCGTCGAAATTGACTTGGATTTTTTAATTAAAATACGTCAAAATCTAATGAGCTGACTGTAATTTCTCGGAATTTGCATTACGAAATCACAATAAATACAGGAGTTAAGACATCTCGTATCCCCTTTGTTGCAACAGAGAATTGCCGTGGAAGAAACACATGGATTTGTGTTGTTGATGCTATCGGAACGACTATGAGGTCATGCAATTCACGCACATCACGCACGTGCCCATCTTCTTCAGTTATATTTCGCCTTAAGTTTTTAACGTCGTGATGATAAAGTCACTCTTTTAGCGCGAGCACAAAAAACGAGCGGCCTTAATAAGAATTTAACGGTATTACATGGGCAGCGAACATATGTTCCATCCGAAGGAGTGACGAAATCAAAATTTAAACGGTCACGCCAGAATCTGCACGATTCCTTGCAACTAAAAGAGACTAGCGCGGGGATACCGACCTTGACGGCGAGGATTCCTCTTCAAATACCGGGCCTTCTTTCAGTTTTGTTCGAGTCGGTCATTATTGTTGGTGCAGTTTGTATTGAATCGGCCACATTTAGTTTTTGTCGCACTTGTGGGTGCCATGTACGATTTTGACTGTTCTACAGGAACCCGCTTCTGGGCTAATCATAGAATGTCTCGAAGAAATTCAACATTACCTATCAGCTTTCCGGGAATCGGACTTTTCCTTTCTTACCAGGAATTCTTTCTCAAACGGGTTCCATAATCGAGTCGCATTCAAAAATAGCTGTTTGGCTAACGGAATGTGACCGCTACATATTTAGTCGTTTCTTTCATCGCGATTTTGCGGAAGTTTTAGGCATCGTTACTTAAATTGGAAGGTAGACTGCGTTCGAAATTATTGCAGAAAACGGTATGGACTGAACTTGCACCGCCATTGGTAGATCTCGTACTCGAGCATCCCGAATACCCTGTCATTTCCATCAATCCTATTCCTATCCGTTGTTTAAGAAGCCCTTAATCAATTTAGGCATCTCGATTAGCTTATAGTTGCTTTTGTAACGGTATATTTCCGACTAATGATATCCCCGTGCGTTGGAATTCTGCATTAGAGAAAACCAATTCGATAAATGGCATTTTTTTAGTCAGTACCGTAAATATTTTCTGAGCGTACATATTATTGTAAATCGCTGTCCCGAGAGATTCATCTACATGACCTACATGATACCCTGCAAGTCACCTTTTTGTTGGATGGCAGGGGGTGCGGTGCGCCAAAGGTCCCTAGTTTTCCTACGTTATTTTTTCCTATTATGTTCTCTTATCGTCTTAGAGAAAAACGATCCTCTATATCGCTCCGTTCTGCAATCGATCTCGCGAATCTTAACCTCACTGTCCTGCCTTCCGAGATACGTCGGGCTTCTGATAAGTCCTACTACCTCATTCGCTAGTCCCTCCGACATAAATTTTACCAGTAGTTTGAATCTAGCATGCAGCCTACGTTCCGCTAACGATTCCCATTTCAGATTTTCTATTGAACCGCTGTGAACGAAGCAACGATTTCAGGTGGCTGAAATTGCCGCATCTAGCTTTATATTTAATAACTAGTGTATTGCCCGTCATATGGCGGATAAATAATAATGTTCACCCCCTCTCTTTCGCCGTCCCTCTCCCTCGCCGTCCCTCTCCCTCGCCGTCCCTCTCCCTCGCCGTCCCTCTCCCTCGCCGTCCCTCTCCCTCCCTTCCTCTCTCTGCCTCCCTCTCTCTGCCTCTCTTTTCTCCCACCTCCCCCACTTTCATTCCCTCTTGTCCCAATCATAGCTGTCTCTCTTTGTCTCCGTCTCCTTATCTCTTTCGGCCCGTCCTTTTATAATTCTATACCTCCCTTACTCTCTATGTACCTTTCATTCTATATCCCTCCCTCTTAT
The DNA here is from genome assembly GCA_028673005.1 of Tanypteryx hageni. NCBI lineage: Eukaryota > Metazoa > Arthropoda > Insecta > Odonata > Petaluridae > Tanypteryx > Tanypteryx hageni. Next base: position 85,271,101 of record CM054117.1, on the reverse strand, counting down.
GTCCCTCCACACATCCACCTTTCTCTTAATCTACATCTATATTGCCGTTTAGATAAGCAAACGAATTCAAACTGAATCCCAGTCCCATTAGGATTAGGTATTTTCGCGAAAAATCATACGATAATTTAAGGCAATCTATGCACTCGTATATATAACACGTATGCGGGTTGAGACAACGATTGATTCTCGAAGTTTAACAATGCAATTGCGTGGTCGGCGAGGCAACCTGCCGTTTAAAAGCTGATATTTTCCCAAAATATGTGATTTAAATGTTTAATATGAGAGATTTAGAACGGTAGGCGGAAAAAGATTAACAGAATAAGAAACTTAATTAACTTTCCTAAAACATAGTTTATATTCAAAGATCGTACGTCAGTTTTTTTATAATTTTAATTTCCAATATAATAAAAGCCTGCTCTTTAAAAAGTCGATTTATACGTGTTATCTTACGGTAAACGGAAATCGCCCCATTGGAGTTGAAACCGAATCTTTTTCTTATTTTTTTCATTTAATTTTTATTTCGGAATCAAACATTCCAGCGAAATTTCAACCTTCCACCTAATAGGGAAGTTTGTCAAAAACGCGTTAAAAAGTGCCATTGATGACGTCAGCGTTATACACAGAACTGGAAAACTATGTGTAAGATAAGACATTTTTCAAGTATCCTGTTTTTTTAAATAAAAAAATTTTATGCCGCATCATTCCATCATCGATAATCATTACACTTAAGATGACGATGACAGCGAGTTATTAAAAAATAATTATTAATATATTTTTAATTTTCCTAATAAAAAGTGGAATATCTACTATCAAATCGACAACTTCGTTCGTTGAATTTCAATCTTGTAACATTTTTTCAATTAGCGTTTTTTGTCTTTTCTTTTAACAATGTGTTCATACCATCCTAATTAGATGAACGATTGGAAACGTACCAAGCGAATCCTTTACTCGTGTCTTATGTTCACGATCCGTAGCGAATTGCAACCGATGTGCCGAAACGTTGTCCAAATACAATGAGTGACATGATCTTACCTTTTCACAACATAGGATTTTCCTTTTCCTTTTTGGACAGTCCTCATGTCCTTCAACTTAAATACGTAAATATGCAGCTATTCCAAAATGAAGTATTCTGGTATTCCAAAGAATGATGCGTCAACTTTTAAAGATTTAGAACAATTGTTGTTTCCGATTTTTACTTTCTCCATTTACGAAGTATAGAAAAAAAATCTAATTCGAGATTTCAACGGAAATACATGTTTTAAGGTCCCCTGAACACGTTTTGACTATTTTATCGATGATGTCTGTGTGTCTGTCTGTATGTGATAGATTTTTGTGGACGCTCTAACTAAAAAAAATATTAATCAGATCAACGCAAAATTTTATATTTAACATTTTTATAAAAGTTAGAAGATCTGATTAGTTTTTGGTAAAAATCGGTCTACCGGAAGTGGGTGTTTACTCTTGTGACTTATCCGTTACTTTGATATATTTGCTTTAATATTTGATAAATGTACTGGAATAAATTTTGTAGAAATTTTATTTTCTACAACTTTTGTTTGATACATTTTTCCATATAATACATTGTTTAAGAGATATCTTATATTTTTAACTGCCACCACCACGCCACCTACCGAAGACTATTGTTAACAATTGACGCTTAGTTACGTCTTAGTAACTCTCCTTTTCCTTTTCTTAATTGTCAACCGGAAGTAAATATTGACAACCATCCCAGAGCTAACGACATGTAATTTACCATATAAATATGGAGAAAGTCATGTGTTACCCACATCAGTTTATTTTAATTACGAGACCCTAACAGGGGCGGTGTCCAAACTTTACGAAAGCGCATCCCTCCTCACCTAAGACAATTGTACGTGCCATTTGTCTGTTTATGCTAGAGGTCGGCGAAATGCGGCTCCGGAGCTGCATATGGCTCCTTGAATATTTACTTGTGGCTCATTAAAAGTTAGGTAAGTTCCCTAACATTTATCACTCTTGAAACATCATTATTGCAATCAATCGAATTTCTAAAAAAAAGGGAGTACAGTAGTACTGCGGCTCCCAAGGATTTTGAAAAGACAAAAAAAATGGCTCTTTTATTTTGAAATGTTGCCGACCCTTGGCACATGCCACGTTTAATCACAATTCGTGAAAATACCTATTGGGATCTGCAGTTGCCAACTTAACCATGTAAGGAAAAACAGAAACGATAGGTCCTAACTACTTGGAATTTTCAACGAAATTATACGTCATGATTTTTAAATTTGATTTTCCGCAGTAAAACTTACCTCCAATCATCCAAAATGGCAGAGAAGGTTGGTATTTGCCATACCAAACGGCCGCACTACATTCAGAATTCATTACACTTTGCGTTCTAATGTCGCTTATGACACTGTCTAAAGCAGCAGTTCTCAATAAGTCGTTTTTCATTTATACACTTTTAGTTAAACTTAATTAGAAGGCATTCAATTTATAAAACCTTTCTAAATAAAAATCGATAAATTGCATTAAAATAAACGTCGACGTTCGTCATCGATTTTTAGGAAAAATAAACGTTGATATTAGCGATCCCTTTTTAAGAATGATAAACGTTGAAAACTAAAATGTCCAATTAAATGTATAAAAATAAATGTCGATGTTCAACGTCCATTTTCAGGAAAAATAAGCGATATTAGCGGTCACTTTTTAAGAAACGTTAACGTCGAAAACAACCAGGCCTTGTAAAATGCGTTCAAATAAACTTCGATATTCGTCGCCGATTTTTAGGGAAAAAAACCGCGATTTTAGTCTTCGGTTTTTAAGAAAAATAAACGTCGAAAACTACAAAGCCCACACATATCTTAATGAAAACGAACCCACAGCGGCGATTTTCAGTACTCGTGCTGGAACATCCACGAAAAAGGTATTTTTCGTTCGCGATTTGCCTGACAGCTTTTCCCGACGCACAGTTTTTCAGTCTCTCGTTCACTCGAAGAAAAAAAATGGAGGAAAAGGCAAATGTTGAAAATTTCCTTCTCTACCGAAACGAGTTTGTGTTTTTTTAACAGGGAAGTCGAACTCTAAATCGAGAATCTGGCGCCAAAAAGCCGAGAGAGTTATTAGGATAGTTTAAAATGCATCCATATTAGTGTTCATGGCAAAGGTTGCGGTATGTAATAATACTTGCATAAGGATATTTTGTACCGTACTCTAAATAAATTATAAAATTTACAGGGGAGGTAAATATTTTGCGTCGGTTTTTTTTAATTGCTGCCGTAACAATTTTCTGTTTCTCCAGTTGGGTTTTCTTCTCAGCCGTTGTTACGCGTGCAACTTGGTGGCGTCATAAGGTGGCATGAGAGCGTGGCCATCCATAAATGAAGAAAAATTTATACTTACTTGTAGAAGGTACTTGCATTCTCCAAGAATTTCATCTCAACTTGAAAAACGCATTAATTTTTCAGAGAGGTATTTCATTATTAGAAATATTTTTTTAATTCCAAATTTTCACATCTACACCGATTTTTGTTCTTTCCTTCTGGAAAAATATTGGAGTTAAACAATTCCTAAAATTTGTAATTTTAAGAATATTATACTTTTCCATTGTGGTGTACTAATGCCACACATTTCTACCGAATTTTTAAGTTGTAGCACATCTAGAAGTGAAATAATATTTATCTATTTGCTTTATTAAAAAAAAACTTTTGCGGCCGCAATAAAAACTTCATGGAAATTTTCAAATGTTTATTTGTGCATTTGCACTAATCTCTAAATAACTTAAATATTTCAGTTCCCTAACTCACCCTGTAGTACCTAAGCATTTATCTATTTGTTTAAAATTTAAGAATTTTTAACAGCCTAACAAATTATAATATCAAAATTTCTATAATCCTATTTCTTTTTTTACAAATTCTACCTTTAAAAAAATTTCAGTTTCGTAGCACATTCGGAAATACATAAACCTTATCAATTTGTTTAAACATTTGCGAATTTTTAGTGGCCGCATTATTGAACTTTTTCAAGATTTTCGTTTTTTCTCGTCCTACCGACAAGAGATTTCCAGTTTCTAGCTCTTCTGGAGGTGACTAAATGTTAATATCCTCCTATCATATGTTATATCATAAGAAGAAATTATTATAGTACAGACGAATAATAAGGGCTGTATAGCACAATTATAACTCCCTCGCTAATCGGAAAAATTTTCCGCCGTGACAGTTGTCAAGGACAAACAGAGGAAGTGATTCTGTAGATAAGCAAACTTGATACATCATGAGAATATTACACTTGCGGGTATGTCTGTTCGGTTGGGAGGAGGAGGTTTCGTTTCTGGAGTAATCCGCCGACCGAAAAATCCACCTATGGCAAGTAAATAAAGTAATGGGATTCGGAATGGTCCGCAAAAGTTTGGATTAGAATATCGTCTTAAAAATGCCCATAAAACTTCCAAAATGTTTTCTCGATAAATTCAGTGATATCCCGCGAAACTTGGCTAACATGCGTCACATTTCAGGCGAATGTTTTAGTTTTTAGCGCTGCATCCTTCGTACAATCGCCCGCGGGATAATTTCAAATAGCTCACGCGAGATTATTGATACTCCTATTCTAAAGACTGTATAACAATTGCCGTTCCCGAATATATCCTGTATTATAGAAATAGCTATGAATATACATAGTCCCAAGTATATCATTTAATAATAACTTTCCATAATTTCAATATGCTAGTAAATAATTTTCCGTACTTAAAAAGATATAATCTCACCCCTTGATTTAATAAGTGTACGGGCTTTTAGATATTATTCTTAAAGTAGAACCTCTTGGTGTCAAGACTGGAGAGCAATTACTAATCCCTTAGTCACTTGGAGACAATATGACCACACTATGATTTATTTAGGAAATATTGATATATTTGCCGTAAATACCCACGCATAGCACGCAGGAAGCTTTTTGGCTCAAATCTTTGAAAATTTGATTTACCTGCGCTTATGACACATATTTATTCCAGAAACTTATTCGTGTCATATGTATTTTATCATCATTTGACGATCAAGACTGATGAGTAATATTGCCAAGCCTTTGTAAAATAAAAAATAAAAATGTATGTACTTTTTTTACGTGTCTTCTCTCTCGAATCGATTTTGTATAACACTAGTGGCATTCCATAAATAAACTTGAAAATAACAAGATAGCAATTGTTTTTTAAAATTCTGATTTAATGGGTTAAAAGAAGTTTTTGTGACGTATAGGACGACATATAATGACAGAGTGACAACGGAAACGCGACACCGACGACAGAATGCCTTCCTTCCAAAGCAGATGACGATTCCGGAAACATCATATGAATGGATTAAATTATCTGACCAAGTTGGCAGCGAGAAAGAATTTGTCGGATTTTAATTATTGATTTTTAAATGTGCTTCCTTTGTGTACGTAAAGATAATTCTTTCGTATATCAAGAATGAGGTCAGGCTCAACCCTGTGGAATTTACTCATTGAGAAAAAGAAAGAACTTTGTCACTTCCACAAATTTATTTGGCACGACCGGTTTCACTACGATCGTAGCATCATCAGCTGATAAATTATAAAAGTCGTTCCATATATATGTATGTATATATATATATATATATATATATATATATATATATATATATATATATATATATAGGGAAAAAGGGGGGGAGGGAGGCAAGAAAGGTTACACAGGAAACGAATGGATGGTAATTAAAGAAACGGTTAGGAAAAGGAAGGAGTTGGAAAAGGAAGGCGAAAGCAAAATAAAGTTACAAAATGTTACAAAATGTTACAAAAAGTAACAAATGTTACAAAAACTTGGTAAAAGGGGCCAAAGACAACAAAAATACATAGTATTTACAAAATATTAGGCAAGCTTAATAGAGGAGAATGATTGTGGAAAAGGTACTCATTTAAGAGAAGTGAGTCTTCACAAATAATTATCTCTAGCTGTTCAAGAGCATCCAATTTGCGACCTTTAATTTCAAGGTGGAGGAATTTAGGGTTGAAGGAACTGTGATAATTGAGGTTTAAAAGATGTTTCGCAAAGTGAGAATTCAAATTATTTAACCGGAAGTATCGCTTACGCTCCTTAATCCTCTTGTCAAAACTCCTCCTTGTTTGGCCGATGTAGACCGCTCCGCAATCATCACAGGCAAGTTTATATACACCACTTCTTAATGACAACTGTATCGGGTCTTTAGCATTAAGGAATAATTTGGAAAAAGTAACTGGGGAGTAGAAAGCAAGTTTAAGTTTAGGAAAAAGGTTGGACAATTTAAACTTAAACCTGCTTTCTACTCCCCAGTTACATTTTCCATTTTCCACGAGACGACAGACTCAGCTGACCTTTTGATGATCTTCTAACTTTCCTTCCTCGATATCATCCTCATCTTCGCCTTTCACCGCCGCCAGCCACTTCGCGGTCTTCGAAAACCACTATTATGCCACTATTATAATGAGGTAAGCAGCTATTCATCAAATGACGACATCGATGAAGGAAAACAGGAGTCGTAATGACTGTTTTTTTCTAAATAGAAAAATTATCGTTTTTCAGAATCGATTTCACAATAGTTCCGGATCGTTAGTTTACAGATGCCTGCGCGTTAACGAGATGATGCTGGGGAAATCTGAGTATGTATACCGGAAGAACATCCTCATTGCGGATTCGTGGAAACTAACTCCTTCGTCTTTTACAAGGGTCTCAAACTCGCGGCCCGCGTGGTGCATTTATGCAACCCGCGAAGTAAGTCACTTGACGCCAGCGTTTCCCAACCGGTGGTTCGCGTACCCCTAGGGGTTCGCGAGAAAAATTTGATAATGGCGTCTTTTTCACTTTCTTGGTTCTACAATTCTTAGCAATATTTTAATTTCATTCAAATTACTTGCATGGTTTTATTTTCAATTTTTCTTATGGTTCAAGAATTATATTGGAATTTTACAGGGTACTAACTAGAAACTGATGACAATATCAGAGATTCTGATTTTTTTGTGGACGCTTACGTACTATGTGCTATATAAACGTTTTATTTTTCATGAATTAAACGCGTTCAAAAATATTTGTTTTTGCAAAATTTACTCTCCATTATACCAGGTTCGTCGCCAAAACTGTTGCAACTCAAGAGGTTCGCGAAGATAAAAGATTAATCCAAGGGGTTTGCGACGATAAATAGATTAGGTCAGGGAGTTCGCGAATTGAAAAAGGTTGGGAACCTCTGCTTTACGCTACACGGCTCATGTTCGAATGCGTTTCTTATAACACATTTCGCGCAAATCTTTGCAAATAATCTACGAAGCACTGTTAAAATATCTGCGGTTTATTGCCCATTCCCATTTATAACACATGCCCAATTGGGGTACAAAAGAATGTTCTACCCGCAGCCAGCGAGTTTTTTTCGTGTCCGGCTGACATAATCTACGACGCCGAATCTAGCATTGGGGTTTAAGATCTCATCATAAGTTGGGTCTATTTATCTTCTTGTGGAGGGGGAAAGTGAATGTCCAAAGAATATGAAAAGGTGAGGACTGGGAATGTATGGAATGCGGCCCGCGGACTTGGTATGGTGGCTTTATAGGCCTCGCGGGTGTGGTGGAGAGCCACTATGCCCACCAATGCGAATTTGATACACTGATCTATTGGGATTTGTATCGACAGCGCATGTCCTAGCAGGCTAGGCAGTTAATAGACAGTGGCGGTCGAATAACCTATTGCGGCATTGGTACATGCGCGCCCTTCCGAAACAAAAGTATACGAATATGAGTGGCGCAAAACTCATTATACTGTTTCCGCAAATTTTATTTGAATAATTGCCACATTTAATCATTAAATTCCAAATAGGGGGGTTTCTTAGATAATCCAGCATTGCTGAGGTGCATTTGCAGAAATGGTCTTTGGTCCGAACTCCGTGTTCATGTCAACAATTATGATTGTCTGGAACCTTTTTTAACAGCTCTTCCTCATTTATCTCGGTTGTCAAGAGTTCCAGTTAAACTTCGTCCTGTTATGGATTATAGGACGGATCGTCGAAATTTTAGCTAAAAGGCCACACACAGAATTTCAATTCACTGTGTGGGCCGAATGATATTTATGTCATGGTTCTGAAAAATTTCTGAAGCGCAAAACGCATCATTCATCTAAATGATAAAATAAACAACCTTATTATTCGGTTGAGTCAAATTATTCTGTTTTAATCATAATAGAAAATCTCTCATTGGTAGCGTTGGTGGTATTGTGCATGTCTGATGGTAAGTTTCAACGTATAAAGTAGGTAAAAAACAATGAATCATAGGGAAGGACGGAAATCTTTAATTAAAGTGTTCACACATGGGATTACAAAACAGCGAGCGTGAATAATGTGGAATCTGGAGTACAGTCTAAAGATTTTGATGGATCAGTTTGAGAATATTTTTGTGGGTGACGCGTCACAATAGTGATAACCAATTAAATTGCACACAAACATGCAAGCGCAAACTCGAACATGCCTTTATGTATGTATAGAATAACTCAGTCCATACTTCTGCCAACGTTTCCGAATTATCCACTACACGCAAGTAAATTGGCGAGCGAGATGAAATCATTGTGACGGTGAAATAAAGATACTACTATTCGGCCTCAGTTTGGAGATCCCTAGTTTTTAGCACAAGCAATATATGTAACTGTAAATTACCTCATTTAACTATTATATGGACATAGGTAGCGCAGGGGCGGATCTAGGTGCATAGCTTAAGTAATAAGAAGGCAAATATATTTACTGACAACTATTTATGCAAAATACCGTCCTATTATAATAAATATAAAGCCTATATTATACACTGCATAGATATTTGCAAAATATTTCTAGAATGCCTATAATATGAAATAAAATAATTAAGATATTATATTAATGAAGATTAATCATCTACCTTAGGGAGTGAGGGGGTAATTACCCTATCACCCCCCTTTGTTTCCGCAACTGAGGTAGCGATAAAAGTTTTTGTAACGGTAGAGGTTGTGCCATAGTAAAATGAAAATATGTATGCTCTTAAGCGTTGTATAAAATGTAGTTATCACCATTATTCCTCCATTTCCGATTGTCAAATACAAATCTCTCTCGCAGTTATCTCGAATGGTGGCCAAATGCGACCAACTTCCCATCCAGTTCTCAACGTTCCACCATTTTCTTTCGCTGTCTGAAAGGATCATTTCGTCTTTGCAGATGTTTCACGTTCTTCCCGTGGCAGCCGTTATCTTGGCCACCGTCAATCTGATCTCCGCGCAAGATGTCAGAGCCGTCGACCACTACATCAGCGATCTTCGACCAGCTGCGGGCATAGGGATCGGGGAACAAGTCCCCAGGAACAGCAGGCCGGAGTTGGCGGCTCGCATTGGCGCTCCGGCCATATCCGAAGATACCGAGGAGACGATATCTTACGTCGAAGACTTGTTAGCCGGCAGAGTACAGTCGACCAGCAATTCGCCCGAATCGATATACGATTCAGACCGAGAAGTCAACCGTGGGAGCATCGAGACGAAGCTCGATGCTGGGATCCAACCGAACACGGATGAGTCTACGGAATACTTTTTGCCTAAGACAACAGCAAGCAGAACTCAGAAGCCGAGGGAGGCGGCGATGACCCGCATCACCAGAGGGCCTCATCCCACCTCTCCCTGCCCTAGCATCTTCTCCTACGAGGGTACAAAGGCAGGGAAAGAGCGCTGGTACGGTGTCATTCTGGTTTCCACGGATGAGGAGCTGACGGGTGTCAGGCTAGAAATACGACTGAACAAGGCGGCCCAGCTTCTCGGAGTGAGTCGTTTAAATAGTTACTAGCACATTTTCGTGATTACAAACGTATCAAGCGAGTATCGTCGACATTTAAAAAAAATTTCCGGCAAAGATTTATTTTTGCCGTCATATTTTTTTCACGCCACTACGGTAATTCTGATCGACTTATTCGGACGCTTTATTCGTGCAAGTAAGCCAATAAAATATTTCCATCGCGCTCTTGCTTTTATAAATTTCATTTCATATTTTGCAAATGGGTGCTGATAATAGCGTGAGATGAACGGATGAAAGTTCATTCCCAAACAGCATTTTCCCATAATCTTTTATTATCTTTGTTCGCTGTTTCTATGCTCTCGCCGCTTTCCAGAAATGTAACCCCCGCGAATAATGCAGGTATTTCTATTTTTTTTAATTATTGAAGTTTGCTTTGGTGTTGACGGTCGACTTGAGCAATTAAATTCATGGGCTAATGGATTAAGATCATTATTAAATTTTTTCCACTGCGAAGTTGTTTAGTCAAGTCTTTCATCTTTGTGAGGACTAGATTAATGAATTTATAATGTATTTTAGTTGACACGATTGATCTATTTGGAGAATTTGAGAATTAACAGCTTGCTTTATCAAAATAATAATATCGAATTTTGAGCCACAGCAATAATTTAGCTGTTTGCTTTGTGAAATATAAGGAACCCAAATGGGTAATTATCAATAAAAATATTTAATTATTTTCTTTTAATTGCTTTCTTTTAAGTCATTTGATCGCCCTTTCGTAATTATTTCAGTTAAAATACACCTTCATAAAATTTTCAGAATTATGTTCAACCAACAATTCAAGCCATTATCAAAGGGAAATAAATGTATTTGGTTCTTCATTATATTTAGGCATGGCTAGGTGAAGTTTCCAGTGTGGACAATATTCAATATACAATTTGGAATGGTAGAAGGAAGATTGAACCAGGACCGCCCCTTTCGGTGAAGTTTTTTGTCAAGTACAGTGAAAAAGAGGCTGACCCACCAAGGATAACAACAATCAGACTAAATGGGAGGCAGATTTGTCCAAACAGCCATGGTTTGTTCAATGATATGACCATATAAACATAATGCCTGTTATTACTTACAAGATAGAAGTATTATACTTTTTACGAAATCATCACCATTCCTTAGTTCATTATTCTCAAATTTTAAAACTGCTGATTGTTAAATGTAGTATTTGTCATTGAATTTAACATTTATTGGTTTCATTTTAATTGATTTTGTTGAAGGATTTCATTTGTCATATTTTTAATATCAAAAGGCATAGATATTAGTTTTAGCTGCTCATAAATGAAACTTGGGTAACTCTCCATTTATGAAAAATGTAGTTTCAAATTGGCTAATAAATGATTTTCATGAAAGTTCCAAAATGTAGCTTCAGAGTCATCCGAGGTAATTTGTTTACCTGCTCTGCTTATGGCTACAGTTCTTAGTATTGTCCTCATTATTGATATTTCTTAAAGACACCTAGAAAATTCTGAGGTTGAATGGATCCTTTTCAGTGGTGTCTGTTAAGGTAATATATACTTCAATATAATTTCCTGTTTCAAATATCATAAATATATATACATAAACATAAGTTAATACTGTCTTTTTAAAATTCACCATGACTTAATGTTTTTGCCATTTTGAATTTATTTTGTTGATTCTACATTTTACACATTTCATTTTTAATATCAGATGATTCACAAATTATTTGTAGCATATTTTGAATTTTTTTTTCTTTCATAAAATAAGAAATGAATTAATGAAACATTTTACTATATGCTATAAACAGAAGATTTAATATTCCAAAAACTCATTTTATGGCAGAGTTTTTTTTATCTAGAAACATGCAGAAAAATTGAATTTTTTATAGGATCAGCAGCAACAGCAGTTCCACCAAGAATGACTCCCACTAAACCTACAACAACCCCAACTAGACCGAAACCTGGTATTACCACGAGACCCAACATTCCTGCAAGGCCTCTAGCCACTCCAAGACCTCCAGCCACTCCAAGACCTCCAGCCACTCCAAGGCCTCCAGTTACTCCAAGGCCTCCAGTTACTCCAAGGCCTCCAGTCACTGCAAAACCTGCAACTGAAAAACCAAATGTTGGAAGCCAAATTAGTCCATCTTCTGAACTTGGTGAGGATTTTGAACTGTTTATTGATTATACACTTTATTGATTAAAATCAATTGGAAATTTACTTGAATATATGTGGTTAAATAATGTCGACATCCCCAGGGCCTCGCCAACTTGAAGTCGACCGATTGGTGAGTGTTTACTGGGCTTCCTCATTCCAACATCTTGTTGCCATCCATATGTATATATATATATATATATATATATATATATATATATATATATATATATAAACCATTCAAATTGAAATAAATACAGAGCATGATTTTATGAACCATAGTATTGAGTACTTGTGGTTCTCTGCATGACTGTATCTATACTCTATTTCAAATGACTTGGCAGGTGAGGAGGAGATAGAAGAGAAAGTGGACGGGGTGAGACACTGAGCGAACCAATAGGAAAGGAGGGGAGCCTAAGCATTCAAAAGCTCACTCTCCATTGAGTCTCCCTAGAAGTAACGTTGTGTCTGAGTGTGTTCTGTTGCCACATTCGTGAATTCCCTTTAAATGCCCGCCAAACATTACGTGTGTTTTGGTGTAGAGTTGGCAGTGTCTAGCTTGAGCTTTCTGCTATGAGGTACTACCCTACCTCTTAGCAGTGGAGACATATGAGTGGTCCCTAGTACGGCCGAAATTTCACTCGCCTAGTCATTTGAAATAGACTGTAGTCGACTAATTTAGCTAATATTGAACTTATGTTATTGAAGAATCTACATATTAATCATTCCTTACAACAAGAAGAGAAGCATAATAAAGTCGAAATTTGCTGCTCTTGCTAAGATCATGCCTTAGTCAGAATGTGAAGGTTCTAGGAATTTTATGGAAGGTTGCTTTTTCCAGAATTCTTTGAAGCATAACCTCAGGTAGGCCTTGTCAGCAGAGCCTGTTCCGCCATTATATTATTAATTTACAGTACCTTTTTGAACTTTGAAAGGATTTTATTTTGTATTTTTATATAACAAACATGTTTTTTTTAAAATATAGCATACTTATTTTCAACATTGAAGTGTACATCATGGGACTTTAGGCATGTCAATCAGGGAACATTCCCCCTAACTCCCAATTTCCCATAACTTCTGGCTCTCACCAATTGCAGGTTAAGTCAGTAATATAGCCCTCACGGTTGGTGCAGAAATACTGTACATGGAGTTAAATGTATAAAATATATAATTTTTTACAGTCTGTAACAGTATCCACAACACTTTTGTTTTTGCTTGGTATGAAGTCAGCTGAGTCTTTCATTTTAACCAGTTCCAGTATTTCAGTAAACTGCTGTTAAAGAAATTCATAGAATATTTTGTTTTCTTTAACATTTTATGACATCCCAGAAATCAAATTTATTTAATTTTAGAATAATAAAAATAAAAATTGCATGAAATTGTATAAAAAGGCCACAATTGAAATGCTAATTTAATAATGGTATATTTTTTGTATTTTAAAAATAGTCATTGTTCCAAAGCTGAATATAACATTAAAATTCACTTACTATAATAAAACTAAATTGATAATAAATGCAAACATCTTGTATATGTATAAAATAATGTTATTGCTCCTAATTAGATAAATATTACTGTATTAACTTGAAAAAAAGATGAGGATTTTTCCTGAAAATTGCAGAAAAAAATTAGGAGTTGTCTTACAATCAATAACAAAGTTTTAAACATTACACAGAACACCCTGATGCCGATTCTATGTCCACAAAAACTTATGTTGTGGATTTTAAGTTCATAGTTGTCGACTGATACCTGTAATAGTAAATGCAATTGGGTGGTTGAGTGTTATGGCTGTTTTGCATGGGCATCTGAATGTTTTATGCAGGGTGGTGGTGGCAGAGTGGTTAGAGCATTGATCTTCCATGCAGCAGTTTTTCAAACAGGGATCGTCCCGTCCCCTACTTCTGTGGTTTGAGGAGACCGCGCAAGTCAGTGCTCCATCCTTCAGAAGGGACATTAAGCAGATGGTCCCCTTGGTGCTCTTTGTAAAGAGTAGGCTAATGCCGGCACTGGGTTTCCGTCCTCCCTTCTGTCTGTGTTCGGTGTAGGAGTTATGGTTATAATAATCCAAGAGATTGATTTGTCATGAATAAAAACAAACAAACAAACAAACAAACTTGGTGCTCTTTGTAAAGAGTAGGCTAATGCCGGCACTGGGTTTCCCTCCTCCCATATGTGTGCATTTGGTGTGAAAGAAGTTATGATTTTAATAATCCAAAAGGTTGATTAGCCATAAATACAAACCAACAGCAACAATGATTTATATTGATGCAGATGAGTTTATTCTTATGAGGCACATATGATAGTGAATATACAACCTTAAGAATTACAATGTAATCCATGCAGTCATTTTTGCGATGTAGTTCATGTGTGTCAGCATTTGAGTCTGATGGAAAAAAATATTATGGGATTGTTCCTAGTTTTGCTGTTTGATTTCCAGTCATTGGTGATGTACAACAATATGAGTTGTCATAGTTTCAGTGGACCATTCCATAAAATTTTCTTGGGCTGCTTGAGCACCCTCAGCCTCCCCAGTTCTGACATCACTATATTTGGCATGGTTGTTATAGAATTCTGATTTCTTCTCTGGACTTATTAGAGCTCTGGTGAATTGTAATGGTTTAATGCATGGCATGACAATATAAGTTTCAATAAGTGTATTGATGAATATGAATATAACATTTTATTTTTGAAGAAAATGTTTCATGGTCAATGGTGGATTACTGCACAGGCGCATGAGGCACTAGCCTGTGGCCTTGGCACTCATAGGGACATCAAAATAGTGAAAACTCGATTTTTTAAATATTTTATTTAGTATAATATTTCAAAATCAGTATTATCTACTATTTACGTAAACATCTTGTGTTTTTACTTAGGTTTGTTACAATGTAATGGTTACATTGTAACATCCTTTGCGTCATTCGCAAACACATCTCACAGGTGCCGCTGACGTTTATACAATAAATATGAAATTTTCTATTTATGAATGTCTGTAATTCATTTTGTTTAACCTACTGCATACATTTTTTCATTTTGTAAGTTGTAAACATTTTTGTATATTGAGTACCCCCTCTCTCCCTCCTCATGATCGGTTGGGAGCCTCCCGAACCATTTGTGACTGGGGCTTTCAGGTAGCCTAATCTACCACTGTTTATGGTTATTTAATTTCTTTTGCCTTTATAGCCTTACATGATCTTAGGATATTAGAAATATTTATATTTTTCCTTTCATGAAACAGCCATAAGTGTAAATTTATTTTATTTTAAGGCACATGAAAATGTTGTTTCAATGACACCAACCTATCTTTCAGTGGATGGTGTGCCATGTGGTGTAGTTGAAGTTCAAGCATCACCTCTTATTACTTATGGACAGAAGACATCAAGGGGACAGTGGCCTTGGCATGCAGCATTGTACCAATCTAAGGGTACAGATCTGTCATACATATGCGGTGGATCTCTTATTGGAAAAAATACCGTTCTTACAGGTGAAATATCTAAAATTAATTATTTTTTAGACAAGGATTAACTTTATGCAACATAAGATTTTTTAAAGTACACCGAATTATCATAAAGAATGATTATATTGTTCTTTATGGCAATATATTTTGGTAACTAGCCTGAAGTAAACCTAAGGTGATATCCTGAAGCATGAAAGTTTTAAGCTTTTTACATTTAAACAGAGAAGATGAAAGCACTTTAATAACAAATTACAATAAACTTTATCTGTGTATATATATATATATATATATATATATATATATATATATATATATATATATATATATATATGTTACAGGCAAATCCTTAAATGCGGGCACATCTAGATATGCCTAGGCATTTTGGGATAATCCAAAAATATTTTTAGAAAATGCATTTTTTCAGGATTTGTCCAGGCAATTTGCGATGTGACCAACTCATTTTGGGCAAATCTCAATGTGACTGGGCTCAAATCCTTAGCAAATACTGAGTACATTTTGTTTAATTTATTTTCAAATAATTTCAAATTAATGAATACGAATAAAATCTTACAACAAGATATATCACGATTCAAAGGTAACAATTATTTTAATGACAAATAATAAAGTTAAATGTACGTACAAATAGCATAGGAAGTACATTTACATAACAGTAAAAAATGAATTAAAATCACAATATATAGTTTGTTTGATTTTATATCAATTTATATATTTCTCATTAATATTTTAGAATATGGTTGCTTGCCTCATTCAAATTTTTATTATTTTTAATCATCGGGAAATTCTTGAAAACTCAAATTTACTTAATTTTTACATAGCTGTAATTCGTGGTAAGCTTCAGAAGCTGAAGTGTTTTGTTGCTCTATTCATTCAATGCTTTGATTGAAGTTTTCCAGCTGACACTGAACAAATATTGACCAAAATTTAGTGCTTTCATTTTCAAAGAAATGAAAAATTAACATGGGGCACTTTGGTTGATTCAAGAAGTAATTTTTCAAAGGATCAAACACTTCTAGAATTCTGTTTATTGCATGTAGTAAGGAAAGAAAGTGTGTATTGCCATTCTGAAGTAAATTATTATACTCAACATCGGCCTTTTTGCAGAAATTTTGCAGTTTCATTACTCTCACTGTATATATGTGAAAATATTTATAAATTTTAACAACTAGAGCTTCCAATTCTATTGGGAGAGTATCACACCTTGTTTGGATGCAGTTATGAATAATATGAGCAGTGGCGGCTCGTAGCTAAAATTAGTGGGGGTGCTGCTCCAGAAAATTTTTAGCCTTTGTTTTAAAATTATGTAAAAGGAAAAAAACATGTATAAAAAGAAAATTTATTCAGGAACTTGATAAAATCTTAACAAAAAAAACCAAACATTTTTTACTTACTTTAACTTAAATTGTTACAGTTCAAGCTTGATCTATTCATTTAAAAATGAAATCCATTCTTCTTGTTTTAATTTGCGCAAAAAGTTCAATAATTTTCTCCTTGATCTCTGGATGACAATTGAGGAAATTTTTCTCCATTGAAAGTACTGCAAGCGCATTTAGTCTTTCCGAATTCATAGTGCTTCTTAAAAAAGTTTTTATTCTTTTCAATGTTGAAAAGCAGCGCTCTGCCTCTGATGTAGTCATGGGAATTGTCAAGAGGATTTTTATCAGTTTCGTAATTTCACTAAAAACATCATCTAGATTATTTTCCAAGATAAATTTCAGCAGCTCAATATATACATATGGTACACGGTTTTTAACCACAACAAACGCTGAGTAAAAATAAACTTCCTTACACCATCACGCCAGAGCCGGCACTGCGAGAGCAACAGTGCTCTCTCTACCTGGCAGTCCCGCCTTCCTCCCCACCCCCCTCCTATGTGCGCATGTGCACAACAGTCAAACACCACGTCGCTGGCACTGTGAAGCGCACAGTTCCATACAAAGATTTTGTATCTTTTTCATAAACTGGGGGATGGCTACTGAAGTACTGACATTAAGCTTAAGGAATATATATTGTACTACAAAAATAAAGAAAGAATTAAAGAAAAAAGGACTCATTATATTAAATGTTATCGATAATATCAAGTGGAAATAGGGGGTGCTGCAGTTCCGCAGTGCCTATACACGAGCCGCCACTGAATATGAGCTGTGCAACCAATTCTGAGCACGTCTCTGTTCCAAAAGTTTCTTATTTGGTCACAACATTGTTCTTATCATGATGCTGTACACCACCAAAATCAGTGTTCATGTTATCACCACAAAAACTTACAACTTTATCTACAATTTTGAATATTTTAATTGTATTTACAATAGAATCCACAATAATATTTGACGTATCACCTTTGACAGAGTGAACCTCTAACAGTTTTATGTTAACTCCATAGATTGGATGAAAATAATGAACCATTATTGAAATAAACTATCTGCTTTTCTATTTGAAGTGTTGGATGATATTGTAATGAAACTTATATCATTTAACTCCATGCAAAGCTCTTCTTCTGTTAACGGAGCAAAGATATTGACAGCAATTGCCATAACTGGTGGAATGTGATTTATTTATTAATAAATAATTAATAAAAAGAATTTTTAACTGGGACAAATACTAAACCGAATGGGATGCCTGGACAACACCTAAAATCTGGAACTCTCCTGGCTAAACTGGGGCATATTGTCACCCTAGCTATTAGACTAAAAATTGTAAAATGGAATTCAATCTTAGGAATACATATGACAAAAGATCAAAAACAACATAAAAAACTCATTTGAACTGAGAGGTAATTAATAAGGGGTCTTAATTTAACACTAAATGTATAAACAGGTTTTTTTAAATTAAAATATAATATTTGGTAGGTAAATTTAAAAACGAAAAAAGTTTAAAATTATGAAACACTGATGGTGGACAGCATAAAATTGCTTAGTGGGCAGCATGTGACCCACGGGCTACAGGTTAGGTACCTCTGCTATAAGGTATTAAAATTTTATATTAGTGCAAAGGTTAGAATATCATAATTTCAAGATTTGTCATTAAAATGACCCTATTTTATGACATTTTAATATACTAATTAGTTACCTATTTAATTTTTCATTTATTTCACTTATTATTTTATCAACTCATTGAGGAAGAATATGATTATATATTCACATGTCAGCTTAGAATTTTTGTCCTAAGTAAAGGCAGAAATATTGGGTTTTTTGTGCTTGATCCATGTTGCCAAATATTTATGGTCATTTTGACCAAATGGCTGAAAACAGGACTATTTCCGCATATATATGGCCTTATACTTTATAAGCAAGAAATTACAATACATCTTGAAGTAAATTTGTTTTTAGAAAAATTTGGTTTTTCAGAGAATAATTAAGTCATTATCCAACTGTACCATACCTTAAATCAACAAGAATTAATGTATTGGAATATATTCTTTTGGTAAGATTTAAATACTATAAATTGCTTGATGCATATATTAATTCACCTTCATATAATTTTGAGAAAAATAGGGTCATTTTATTTGAGTCGGCTAATTTCAAAAGTATGAATTGCTTAAAAATTTCCTCCTGAAATATACTCTTCTTTCCCTTTTCAATTTTTAAATTTGTTTCCCAGATATATACTTTTGCCTTTAAAATTTCTCATAATTGAGTAAATATAAAGTATATATCATGAATGCATTTAATTATAAAAAATAGCATTCATATCATATACTATATTTTTAGGTGTTTTCCATGATTAAATATTCTTGGATGTTTATTTTAATGGAAACAAGGTAAGTTAGAATGCTATTAATAATTCAAATATTAATAATTCAAAGATGAGATAAAACTCATTTAATAGAATCAATCTTTTTCCACAGTGATTATTTTAATATAATTGATTTGAGGTTAGTCATATATAAGCTTGCTTATATTTAAATGTATATATTCTAATTTTGTTGTTATCATGTTAACAGCTGCCCATTGTGTTAGTCGGAGATATATTGATAGACCAGTAGATCCTGAGACATTGGTGGTTTACTTTGGAAAATACCATCTTAAACTATGGAGCGAAGGTGGTGTTCAGGACAAGCAGGTACATGCAATATGGATATTTTATTAACTGACTAATATTTGTCATAACAATTAACAAATTTTATATTACAGTAAAATCTGATAAAATTTTTTGCAATATCTAATCCCACTAACCCTAAAAGCAGAAGTTAATTTCAAAGAATAGAAAAACTCAGACCCCAAATACTAAAATAAGCATATTAGGAAATTAAAAACTAAGAAAAGATATACAAGTCAAAGATATCAAGATGAATTCAAATAAATTAGAAAAAATGAAATAAGGCAAAGGGAGAATCATAAATCGCATTTTTGAATCCATTGGAAAATAACAATTCCCAATTTCTTCTTTAAATATATCAGAAAACACAGATAAGAGTTGAAGTCATACAAACTATTGTTAAACCCAGCAGTGTCATCTTGAAGGACAATATAGACAAAGCTGAAGAGCCAAGGAAGTATTTTGCGAGCAGATACAGAGTTAAATTACTGTGGGGGTGTAAGTAGTTTTCTGTTATTTAATATAGACACTAGCGACATTCACAAAAGATTTCCAAAAATTCAGAATCACAAATCAACACACCTAAAAAGTGCTATATTTATGGCAGATTTTCATTATGACATTAAACAACAGAGGAATTCCAATGGATTGGAAAGCAGTGATGGTAATTCATATCCATAAGGGCAGTTATAGATCACTAGCAAAAAACTACCGGGCAGTCAGCTTGACGAGTGTAGTGTGCAAATTAATGGGGTGAATGATAGCTGACTATCTAAGAAGTTTTTGTGAAAAAACAGGTGGTTAAATGAATGCCAACATAGATTTTGGAAAGGATACTTTTGCAAAATGTTAGGATTCTACCAGGAATTGATAGATGCATATGACTGTGGGCTACAGATGGACGCAATTGATATTGACTTTTCCAAAGCCTTAGTAGTAATGAATGTAATTAATAATAATAAATAAATAAACTCAATGACATTCTTTTCAGATTTATGTAATATATTTTAAATTCTTATAAAATATTTTAATATATATTTTATACTTAACATAGAAGTATTACAGGAATTAGATTATAAGATTCATTTGCAAAATCTAACAAGTTTCTCTTTTCTAACACTCTACCTCACTGGATGGCTTCTACAAATATTTTGTGAAGAATAATTTTTAAACGAGAAAAAAGTCTGCATGACCGGGAATCAAACCCGGGTCTTCCACTTGCCGGATGGATATTCTACCATTGAACTGTCGTAGCAGATCAATTTTCTCATTTCTTAACGCGGATGTTTTCTTGGTTGGGATGGAACTAGCCAAGCTAGTATCAAACTGCCCAAACGGATGTGCTCGAAGAGATACATCAAAGAAAACTCCTCCCTCTCAAATGGTGAGATTACCAAGCAAGAAATTGATGGAATGAATCGATCTGAAGATCCTATGCAGATAGGCATAAGCTGTAAAGTTGGGAAGTTGGGTTCGATTCCCCATCATAGCAGACTTTTTTCTCGTTCAAAAATTATTCTCAACTTTACGGCTTATGCCTATCTGCATAGGATCTTCAGATCGATTCATTCCATCAATTTCTTGCTTGGCAATCTCACCATTTGAGAGAGAGGAGTTTTCTTTGATGTATCTCTTCGAGGACATCCGTTGGGGCAGTTTGATACTAGCTTCGCTAGTTCGATTCCAACCAAGAAAACATCCGCGTTCAGAAACGAGAAAATTGATCTGCCACGACAGTTCAATGGTAGAATATCTTCCCGGCAAGTGGAAGACCTGGGTTCGATTCCTGGTCATAGCAGACTTTTTCTTGTTTAAAATTTTTTTCCAAATTTACAGCTTATGCCTATCTGCATAGGATCTTCGGATCGCTTCATTCCATCAAATATTTTGTAGAAATTGTCATTTTATTCACTCAATGAATGAAGGCAAAAATTAAGACTTCTTATATAAAATACAAATGGGTGCCATTTTCTTGTTTTGATGTGTCCTATATCCAGTGCTGTAGTGGAGGGTATACATTGGTATACGCCATATATACCCACTGCTTTTTTTTGGATGAATAGGGTATACCCTCTGCTTTTTCGAACAAATGGCATATATCCTCACCTCATGAGAAATTATACAGGATGAATGAAAAAACAATTAATTATCATTTTATCGTGGCCCCAAATATTGAAGCTGCACCTGCAATTCTCGAAAATCTGCGTCCCATGAAGAGATTTAATACCAATATTATAATACTACTTTTGTTTTGATCAGATTGAAAATAAATACTGTGCTTATTATTTTTTAACTTTTTATTTACATCACTTAATTGAAATAAAATTTTCAAAGAAATTCAAAGTAAGGTCATACATTTTCTCCTGCCATTGTAACATTATAGCCGTGTACTTTGCTCTTTAAAAAATTGGGTAAGACCCCTCCTACCCCTGAAGTTTTACTTTCGTATACCCTCTGCTTCTTTTATGACTACAGCACTGCATATCAACATTATTTTACTGCATTATCTTTGGACAATTAAATTATTATTATTATTTTTTGTCAAGACCATAAAAAGTATGCATTAACTTATGAGATCATCTGCCTTCTCATGATGAATAAAGGAGAGATAAATCAAGTGCATTAGATAGTTGAAACTTTATTTTCTGTCAATTAATTCCTTGGTAATGATGCTGTATATATTCAATTAAATGGCATGTAGTATATATATGCATTAGAAATGATTGCATTTCTTAGTTTTACATGGCTAATATTTTCTCAAAAATTTTAATTCTTTTTGTAAGTAAATAAATTAGAAAATAGAATCCACTCGAAGAAAAATTGTCATTGATATAGAGCTAGCTAAATTAAAAAAGATATAACATAAAGGCTATATTGATCAAGAGAAGAATTTCTGTGGATATAGAAGTGTCTAAAATTGAAGTATCTTAAAGTAGATATGGATGTCAGCTAATTGATCAATTCATTTGGGAAAAGTTTCTTTATTCACAAGGCTTAATAAGTTGTTTTATGCTTCAATGAAAAAATATGAAAAGGACTCTTTGAGGAATTTATATACTGATTTAGAGCTCTGGCGGGCATGATTTTCTAGGCCAGGCCCAGTCCAGCCCATATATTGTCGAAGAAATTCTAGGCTCAGCCTGGCCCGTGGCCCTTTTAAAGCCCCTCAGCTCAAGGAATTCAATTATTGTATTCCAAATTTTCTACCAACATCTGTGGGCTGTTCAATGATTTGAAAAGAGTTTTTTTATATCCACATATTCGTATGCCTTGGAAAACCACAAACAAAATAAATTAATATACAAAATACACAAATATAATGTTATAGGCAAAAAATATATTAACCAATTCATTACAGAGGATGAGTCATACTCCTTCATCACTAACCCTGGGTTAGTTTACTTAAAAAAAACCCATGCCACTTTTTTGCTTGAACCCATCCAGTAAGGACAACTACTGTGACTCATCCTTCGTGCTGAATGGGTTAAATAAAAACTTAGGCAAATTGTAAAGATAAATTTCAGACACTAATTAACATATTTTGACCCATCAAAGCCTGAAATTTTTATAACAAACTTGATATATTCAGCAATTTTTAAAACCCGGCTCAGACCTATAATGATTTCCGAAGGATTGACCCATACCCAGCCTGTGCAGGACTCTATACTGATTATATTCCTGGATGTTCAATTTTTAAACCAGTATTTTTCAAACGATGGGTTGTGACTTCCTAAGGGGTTCATGAGAGGATTTTAGGGTGGTGGTAAGACTTCTTCCATAAGGCAAGTGATTTTATTCTGGTTTTAAGAGTCCTGCAGGATTTAATTAATCGAGATATTTTGTTAAAAAAGTAAAGATATTTCTGCAGCTTATCAACATACAAAAACTTGTTTAACAAATTAGTTATTTTTATTTTATAAAAACTAAAAAAATTATATCTCAGTAGTGATTAGTGCTTAAAAAATTAAACTATACAGCACATTTTGTCTGAAAGTTTTAAATACACATACATAGTTGCAATTAAAGTAATTTATAGTGCAAACCTTGTATTTATAAAGAGCACAAAACTCTCTTATTATTAATTTCTTTATCATAATTTCATTATAATAGTATGGGGAGAACTTGTGTTTTTATTACTTCTTGAATATTCTTGGGAGTTGCTGTGACCAAACATTGCTTGACAAATCTGCCTGAGAACCACTGATTTAAATGATATACTGTTGTATAGTGTACAAATATTATTATGATACATAACTTACATCTGCTCTAGATTGTCTTATTTTTCAACTAAATTATAGGTTCGTGAAATTCATGTGCATCCTGACTACAACAGCACTGACTTCCGTGCAGATATTGCAGTTCTGATTCTGTCAGCTCCTGTGGATTTCACAATTTATGTAAAACCAGTTTGCTTATGGGATAGGAATCGAATTCAACTTAAGGAAGTGGAGGGTGTCGAAGGAGTGGTATGAAATATTTTTCTATTTAGTAATATTTTTATGAATTAAAATTGGAAATAATGAAAAAGTTCTGCAATTATTGTTTTGTACATTCAATATATATATACTAGTAGAAGGAGCTTGCATTCTGCAAGAATATCATCTCACCTTGAAAAAACATTCATTTTTCAGACAGATATTTCATCATTAAAAATATTTTTTATTTCTAAAGATTTCACCTCCGCAGCGATTTTTGTTTTTCCTTTATGTAAAAATAATAAATTAAAACAATCCCCAAACTTTGCAATTTTAAAAATTTTATACTTTCGCCATTATGGGGTACTAATTCTACACATTTCTGCCAAATTTTTAAGTTGTAGTACTTCTAGAAGTGAAATAATATTTTTCTAATTGTTTAAATTTTAAACATTTTTAACGGCCGCCGCAATATATTTATGGAAAGATTCAAATGTTTATTTATGAAAATGCACTACTCTGTAAATAGCTTGAAAATTTCAGCTTCCTAGCTCATCCCGTAGTACCTAAGAAGTTAGCTATTTGTTTTAACAGCCAAACAAATCAAAATATCAAAATTTGTATAATCACTATTTCGTTTTTTTACAAATCCTACCTTCTAAAAAGATTTCAGCTTCATAGTATATTTGGAAATACGTAAACCTTGAAAATTTGTTAAACAATTGCGAGTTTTTAGCGGCCGCATTGTTGCTCTTTTTCAAGATTTTCGTTTTTTCTAGTCGGTTTTGTCCAAAATCCTAACTAAGAAAAAAATTTCGAATCTCCAGCTCATCTGGAAGTGCCTAAACATTAGTATCCTCCTATCATTATATATCGACGACTCTTACAGAGGAGGAGGATATAACATACTAGTAGTTGGTGCTTGCATACTGCAAACATTTCATATCACCTTGAAAAATCATTCATTTTTCAGGCAGACATTTCATCATTACAAATATTCTTTCAATTCTATAGATTTCACCTCCACAGCGATTTCCGTTTTTCCCACATGTAAAAATAATAGTTTAAAACAATCCCCAAATGTTGCGATTTTAAAAATTTTACACTTTCGTCATTATGGGGTACTGATGCTACACATTTTAGCCAAATTTTAAAGTTGTAGTCCTTCTAGAAGTGAAATAATATTTTTCTAATTGTTTAAATTTTAAACATTTTTAACAGCCGCCGCAATTCATATATAGTAAAATTGAAATGTTTATTTGTGCAAATTTACTACTCTGTAAATAATTTGAAAATTTCAGCTTCCTAGCTCATACCGTAGTACCTAAACAGTTATCTATTTGTTTAAACTTTAAGAATTTTTAACTGCCAAACAAATTAAAATATCAAAATTTTTATAATCCCTACTTCGTTTTTTTAAGAATTCTACTTATAAAAAAAATTTCAACTCTGTAGCACATGCGGAAATACATAAACCATGAAAATTTGTTTAAACAATTGCGAGTTTTTAGCGGCCGCATTGTTGCTCTTTTTCAAGATTTTCGTTTTTTCTAGTCGATTTTGCACAAAATCCTACCTAAGAAAAAAATTTCGAATCTCCAGCACATCTGGAAGTGCCTAAAAATTAGTATCCTCCTGTTATATCATTATATATCGACGACTCTTACAGAGGAGGATATAACATACTAGTAGTTGGTGCTTGCATACTGCAAGCATTTCATCTCAACATAAAAAAACATTCATTATTCATATTTCACCATTACACATATATTTTTAATTCTAAATATTTCACCTCCGCAGCGATTTTCGTTTTTCCCACATGTAAAAATAATAGTTTAAACAATCCCCAAATGTTGCAATTTTAAAAATTTCACACATTCTTCATTATGGGGTACTGATGCTACACATTTTAGCCAAATTTTAAAGTTGTAGTCCTTCTAGAAGTGAAATAATATTTTTCTAATTGTTTAAATTTTAAACATTTTTAACAGCCGCCGCAATTCATATATAGTAAAATTGAAATGTTTATTTGTGCAAATTTACTACTCTGTAAATAATTTGAAAATTTCAGCTTCCTAGCTCATACCGTAGTACCTAAACAGTAATCTATTTGTTTAAACTTTAAGAATTTTTAACTGCCAAACAAATTAAAATATCAAAATTTGTATAATCACTATTTCGTTTTTTTTTAAGAATTCTACTTACAAAAAAAAATTCAACTCCGTAGGACATGCGGAAATACATAAACCATGAAAATTTGTTTAAACAATTGCGAATTTTTATCGGCCGCATTGTTGCACTTTTTCAAGATTTTCGTTTTTTCTAGTTGGTTTTGCACAAAATCCTACCTAAGAAAAAAATTTCGAATCTCCAGCACATCTGGAAGTGCCTAAACATTAGTATCCTCCTGTTATATATTATGTTATATCCTCTGTAAGAGTCGTCGATATATAATGATATATAACATATAACATACTAGTAGTTGGTGCTTGCATACTGCAAGCATCATCTCACCTTGAAAAAAAAATTCATTTTTCAGACAGGCATTTCATCATTACAAATATTATTTTAATTCTAAAGATTTCACCTTCGCAGCGATTTTCGTTTTTCCCACATGTAAAAATAATAGTTTAAAACAATCCTCAAATGTTGCAATTTTAAAAGTTTTACACATTCTTCATTATGGGGTACTGATGCTACACATTTTAGCCAAATTTTAAAGTTGTAGCACTCCTAGAAGTAAAATAATATTTTTGTAATTGTTTAAATTTAAATAATTTTTAACGGCATTAGTACCCCATAATGGAGAAAGTGTAAAAATTTTAAATTGCAACATTTGGGGATTGTTTAAAACTATTATTTTTATATTTGGGGAAAACGAAAATCGGTGCGGAGGTGAAATCTTTAGAATTAAAAGAACATTTGTAATGATGAAATGTCTGTCTGAAAAATGAATGTTTCTTCAAGGTGATATAAAGTGCTTGCAGTATGCAAGCACCAACTACTAGTATGTTATATGTATGTTATATCCTCCTCTGTAAGAGTCTTAGATATATAATGATATTGCGAATTTTTAGCGGCCGCATTGTTGCACTTTTTCAAGATTTTCGTTTTTTTAGTCGGTTTTGCACAAAATCCTACCTAAGAAAAAAATTTCGAATCTCCAGCTCAACTGGAAGTGCCTAAACATTAGTATCCTCCTATATCCTCCTCCTCCTCCTCTGTAAGAAATGTCTATATAGAATGATATATATATATATATATATATATACATACACAGGGTGTTCTTAAATTATGCCAACAAAATGATAGGGGTTGTAGGGCAGCATGCTCGATGTACAAAACACCCAGTCCCAGTCTCCTGTTCAAGCTACGAGGTGAGAAATCTCGTACCTAAGCACCCGGCATTAAGTCAGTTGAGCAGTTAGCTTCCCGGTTCTCAATCCTCTGGATTTTTTTGTTTGGGGTCATATCAAGAGCCTTCTGTATGAAAATGCAGTCGGTCAAGAGACAGACCTTTGCCCTCGCATCCAGATGGCTTGTGATTCAATCCTCAACACGTTGGGAATTTTCGAACGAACGAGGCAATCATTGTTCAGAAGATGCATGTTGTGATTGCAGGTTGGGAGGCAC
Source organism: Tanypteryx hageni (assembly GCA_028673005.1). NCBI lineage: Eukaryota > Metazoa > Arthropoda > Insecta > Odonata > Petaluridae > Tanypteryx > Tanypteryx hageni. The sequence goes on along the minus strand of CM054117.1, from coordinate 85,243,640 downwards.
CAGTTCCAGCATCTCCTTTAATGAATCTTGTCCCCTACTCAGTACAGTCATCATCATAGGTAGTCTGTCCGTAGACAGGTCCGTGATTATTCTTGGTTAAACCTGGTTCTCCATATACTCCTATTTTCCGCTGTCCTCTTCATATCTTGATAACTCTCTTTCCCTTTCAAATCGTCTATCAGCTGAAACCTTTTCCTACCTCTTTCCCTTTTCCCATCTAGTTTTCCTTCTAACACGTCTTTAATCATACTCTCTCTCCTCAGGTAATGTCCAACCCAGTTAGCCTTCCTCTTTCTGATAGTCTGTATAATCATTCGCTTCTCTCCTATTCTTCATAGCACTTCATTGTTTTTCATCCCATCTGTCCATTTTATCTTCAGCATTCTCCTCCAAGTCCACATTTCAAAGCTTTCCAAGTATTTGATGTCATTTTTCCTTAGCGTCCATGTTTCTGCCCCATACAATGCTATACTCCATACGTAGCATTTTATCAACTTCTTGCGGATATCTTCCCTTATATTCCCTGTAAGTAGTTGTTTCTTTCTCCTGAAAGCCGCTTTTGCTTTTCCTATTCTAGTTTTGATCTCATCCGTACATTTTGCCTCTCGTGTTATGATACTTCCAAGGTATTTATATTCTGAAACTTGTTCTAATGGCTTTCCCCCAATAGTTATGTTCAGATTCTCTTCTTTACCCGATATTCGAATGACCTTGGATTTTTCTGTATTTATTTCCATACCGTATTTTCTACCTGTTATCACTAGTCTATTTATCATTTTTTGTAGTTCCTCTTCCTTTCTTGCTAGAAGTACTTGATCATCTGCGTATTTCACTGTTCTTATAATCCTTCCTCCAATTTTGAAATCCCGTGTGCCTTCTAAAGCTTCTTGCATTAGACTTTCTCCATATATATTGAACAGGGTTGGCGATAGGCAGCAGCCTTGTCTTACTCCTCTACCGATATTTATTCCGCAGGTGTCCACATTCTCAAACCTGACCGTTACAACTTGATTCTCATATAGATTCCTAATCAGTCTCCTGTCTTTCCAGTCTACACCTATATCCTTTAATATCTTCATCAACTTTACCCAATTTACTCTATCAAATGCCTTCTGCCAGTCTACGAAACATGCGCAGATATCTTGACTGTATTCTATTGCCCTTTCTGATATGATTCTAACTACTTCTATAGCATCTCTAGTTCCTCGTCCTTTTCTGAAACCGAATTGATCTTCCCCTATTATTTCTTCTGCCTTTTTCTCCAGCCTTTCATTAAGAATCCTCGTGATGATCTTCGATGTGTGTGACAGAAGGCTTATAGTTCTGTAATCTTTACACTGCATTGCCTTTGGCTTCTTCTTTAGAGGGATCATTGTTACTTCTAGAAAATCCTGAGGCCACTCTCCCGTGTCGTAAATCTTATTAATTAATTTCGTGATCGCTTTTAGTCCTTCTGATCCTATGACTTTAAGTATCTCAGCCGGTATTCCATCGCTGCCCGTGGCTTTCCCCTTCTTTAGTTCCACTATCGCCTTTTCTACTTTGCTCTCCATAATACTTGGTCCTAAGTTGTCTTCTTCAATGTTTTCCTCATTTTCCAGTTCTATTTTTTCCGTTCCTGCCTGTTTGCTGTATAATTCCTTAATGTATTCTTCCCATACCTGTGCTACATCCTTTGTTTCTGATACTATCTTCCCATCCGTATTCATAATTCCTTTACCACAAATTCCATTAGACAGTATATGTGGATTAATAAAACATGCTGTTATTTCCCGAAGTTTCAATTTCTTTTTCTTCTAACTTGGCAAACACATGTGCCACCGAATACACATCCGCAATCCATACACTTATGCCTGCAAGCAATACAAAGTAAACAGAGTAAGCAAAATATTTCACTGTGCACCGAGGCAGTGCATTACAGGTGGCATGCAAAGCACAAGGATTGTCTTAACACTGGGCACTTAGATACGAGATTTCTCACCTCATGGTTTGAACAGGAAACTGCTCCGGACACAGGGACCTGGTGTTTCACACATCAGGCATGCAGCCATACAACCCCTATCATTTTGTCGATATAATTTAGGAACACCCTGTACATATATATACACATACACATATCATAGTTATATTTTGGTAAAACAAATAACAATAAAAATTATAGTTTTTACTTTTTGGTGTATACTTCTATAAACATTTATGAAGTTACCATATTCACAAATTTTCAATAAATTTAACAATAAATCATAACATAAATTAACAGAATTTAATTCCATAAAATACACTAGTTCATTTGATTCAGTTCTGGATGAAATAGAGGAGCAATTTAACTTTTTAAATTATAAAACTTTATAAACAAAATATGAAGCCACCTGCATTGCTCAAATGACAATATCTTCCAGCTGTAGTCCATTGAAGGCTTAATGAGTAACATTGCACTAAATTATGATGACATTTGTGATTTTGTACTGTAAATAGCTTGAATTTCAATTTCAATTCAATTCAATTCAATTCAATTCAATTCAATTTCAATTTTATGTATTAATTGTCAGAAATACAGATAAGGATTCTAAATTTCTCTTCAGTAAAAATAAATTATGATCTCACAACCATAAAGGCATCCAATTCTACTCCAAGTCTTATTTCATCTTGAGTTTCTATTCATATTATTAACAGCTATGGAACATTTGACATTCTATTGTATTATTTCTTAATAAGCTGACTTTGTTTTTCATGAAAATATTTGTTTCTAGGTTGTTGGGTGGGGTTATGATGAACGTGGAACATTAACAGAAGATTTGATGATGGCAAAGATGCCCGTTGTATCTCAACAAACTTGCATCTGGAGCTATCCACAGTTCTTTTCCCATTTCACATCAGAGAAAACATTTTGTGCAGGTTTTAGAAATGGTAAGTCAGTCTTAAATAGTTTAAAAAAATATGGCTCATTTCCTTATTTCTATCAATAATACAACTGATATATTATGAGATTGAAACAAATTTAAGGGTTTTCACCTTGCATCATCTGTTTGCTAAAATTAAATGAATGAAAATTATAATATTTTGAATCTATAATAACTAAATAAATTAATAATATCTAGCTTTTAGTGTATGAGATATTGAAGTAGAAAAAAATCATAACTTTCTGATTAAATATCCCAATAGATGGTATATAACTAAGAAAAAATTCTGAATACAGGCAAGCCAATTGATAACTTTAAAAGTTTTTTGTTGTATTCAGAAATGTGACTTAGGCTTCACTACTGAATATATTTAATCACAGCTTCATTTACAGGGACAAGTGTATGTAATGGGGATAGTGGAGGTGGAATGGTATTCCCGAAGACTTCACGACCGGGAGGGCCAGAAATTTGGTTTTTGCGTGGAATAGTCTCTTTAAGTACTTCTCAAGAAGATAAGAAAATATGCAATACAAAGCATTATGTTGTTTTCACAGATGTGGCTAAGTTTTATGATTGGATTCAGAAATATCGCTGAAATGAATTGTATAAAATTTTATTTTTAGGTGCCATAGTAATTTATTTGGCATATTTGAGTTCCAATTGATGCCAAAATGTCAATCAGCATTTCATGACCAGGTTGGTTTTACCCACCATTACATCAACATGTACTTCAAAACATTCTGCTTGTGCTTTTTCTAAAAATCCCCCTATTTTAATTTGATGAAGTATTTAGGCATAAACAGTAAATGTGTGTTTACTATGTGAAACATCAAAGTAAATAATTGTTTTTAATCAAACCTTTAAATGCATTGAGGGGGAAATCAATTTTTATATTCTCTAACAATAATTTTTTAAATTATTTTAAAGTGTGAGAAACTGAATGTAAAATCCTGTAATAAAATATAAAATTATTATTTGATATCTAAAATTGTTGGGGTTTGCATAATTATTCATGAACCTTTTTTGATATAAATCCCTTCATTTAATTAAGATATACAGTGAAATTTTTTTACAAATTATAACTGTTGTTACTTTCAATATTAAACAAATTATAATAATTTTGAATTACGATTATATGGTATTAAAATTATGCTTAAGTAAGCAGTAAAAGTATGGAGGCAGAGGATTTTTTAAATGGAAGCAAATAATGTTTTACAAAAGAACATTTTAAAAAATCATCTCAAGTATCGAGCATGTTTTTTCAGTAGCAGTGATATCATTTTTAGCCCAAAATTAAATTTTCATCCCCCTATCATTTGATGAATCTTGTGACTTTAATTCATGAACGTTATTTTTACACCCTTGAGATAAAAGAGATGAAGTGTTAGGAGTGATGGTTTTCATATTGTGTGCAAATGTGCAGGTTAGAGATCTTAAGCTAGTGTTGTGTTTTCAGGATAAGTAATAAAACTGGTTGCTGGAACTCTCATTGTAAATTATTTCGTATCAGAACTAAAGGTATTGAATTTTTGATCTCTCTATATACAAATGAGAAGAAGGAAACAGGAGTTGTTTTGAAGATAAAATATTTTAGTGTTTGTTGTGGTGTAATAATTACCGAATAAAAGCAAACACCTTGATTGATGTTTATAAATTAATAGTCACCAAATGTATTGTTATTCATATGAGGAGGACATGTTATTTTTTGCTGTTGATAGCGTACTTCTGCATGCGGTATTGTTAAGTCTTTGAGTGTTATGTTGTTTATCCTATTTAACAATAAATGTGTGCACCATTATATCACTAAAATATTGTTTGATCAGCAAATAAATAAGTTCAGACATACTCTAAACGTAATTTTAGTCATTTAAGCAGGCCTGCTTAATATCACAGAAGCTTTTATATAGCACTGAATTCGGTATTTATACCATTGTTATATGTGTAATGTGCGTGGGTGCACATGTGATTTCGTGTGTTTTATTTTTGTTTTCTGGTGCGTACAGATAAAAACATCATTAACTGGGGTTGTTTTTACATGGAAATTGACCACATTGCATTCCCTAAAAACCATTATTATATAGCATTATTTCGGTGGCAATCCAACCAGTATGAGATGTGTGCAATCTTGGTAAACGACGTATGTGCCGCACTGTCGCATATCCTCCCGACTATATTTCACATTTTTTCTCCATTTGCCGTTTAACTTAATGGTTTGCTCGTCTGCTGTCTCCAACCTCTCACCCGTATTGTCAAATTTATTTTTATTTAGATTCTTCTTTCATTCAGTTCGCCGTAAAATAAGAAAACATTCTTTTAACATAATGTTCCGTTTCTTCCTACTCTAAATTAAAAACCGATTCTGACGTTAGCTGCTTCTTGTCAAACCTGGATTTATCCTTGCGAGTCGGTTATTGTTTCTTTTCAACAACCTTTGCTTTCTTCCATCCAGGACTGCATCTCTCCTGTATAAATGTATCCTATTCATAAACACTTGCACAACTTTTTCGCTCTCATCAAAGAAACCATAGTTGGAGGTATAGCTGTCGTATTTTCTATAGATGCGTGCTATAGCTCGGTAAAATAATCTGACATCTCATGGGACATAAGTTGGGACTGACACCGGAAGACATTTCAAAGGTTACTATTTAATGCTCGCGTATTAAATGCCTCCCTTTGTGGGAAGCAAATGTTAACAGATCGCCACCGGGAAGACACCATTCTGGATTCAGATAATTTTGGGTGAGGTCTTCAGCGTTTAGGAGCAGTGGTGCTCCAAACTACGGCCCGCAGAGTGTGTTCATCCGGCCCGCCATAAATTTTGCAATCAGCAAGGACACAATGTAGCGTATAATGAAAAAATTATGAAAAAATGTGTTTTCTTAAACCCTCTATTCCTATAACAGTTAAATATATTTAAAACAAATCGGTTAATACCTACACGCAACTAATCTCTTTAGTTTCCTTATATTATTTTTACTTTCTCCATATACGAGGCATAGAGAAAGTATTGTTCAATGATATTTTCGACTGGGTGAGCCCAGTGAAGAGGGCGGACGTGGGCTATATGGCCGACAAGGAGTGCGTCAATGGGTTATGTGGCCCTCGATCCGAAAATTTTGGTCACTGTTGTTTTAGAGGATGGAGATTATTTTAAATATTCAAGCTGCCTTTGGACGAAATATGTTCCATAAAATTCCATACATATCTCAAAAAAGACGGAGTTGGTACTTTCGCTATGTTTTTAATGGAAATTTTCTCTTTCAGGTTGTTTCGCCGCGATGGTGGCTTTAGTATACAGTTTCGCCAACGTCGGTTGGTGACAATTTGTCTAATAATGTCACAATCGCGGTGTAACAAACAGAAATATCAATATCTCAAGGAGAAGACATTTCGAAAAATCCGAGGAACTCATTTTTGCAATTTGTTGAACCATTAATTTCTAAATTTGTATTCGTATCACGGATTTTGAACTGTTTTGATAAGTTTCCCTTGCCAGAAAGTCATATGATAATACGCGCAGTTTACCCTCGCCCTGACGTTCCCCATAGCAAGTATATCACTCCTTAACATATACCAGCGACATATAGTTGGTTTTTATTTTTATACTAATTTGAAATATATATATATATATACGTCCCTTAATTTACTCTATCGCTGAAGAAGGGCATAGGCCCGATAAGCTTGAGTGTTTTTTGTTTTTGTGTTCGTGTGTTCAACGTGTCTCTTCGACACCCCCAGCAGCCTGCCAACTTGGTCTCCGACTTGGTAAGTATCCGCTGGACTTCCTTCAACACCTTGTTGCCACCCTCATCGCTACCTTTTCATTTCCTTAAGTCTCTATATATATGTGTGTGTGTGTCCAGTGCTGTAGTCGCAAAAAAGCAGAGGGTATACCGTATACGAGAATAAAACTTTGAAGCAGGGTCTTGCCCAGTTTTTTTAAAGCACAGGATATACCCTATTCATTTGAAAAATGCAGAGGGTATACGGCGTATACCACCGTATACCCTCCACTACAGCCCTGGGTGTGTCTACAGTACAGCACTGATTTTCATAACTTATTTTAGCAACTCATGTGGCCATGAGCTTTTCGCCTCGATCTTACGGACTAACGCCTGAATCGGCAGCTCTTTCCCCATATAGTCCCTAGTCGGTCTACTGTAATTTGAAATTTTGGTACGTTGGCCTCATATTCCTCTCTCCGTTCATATGGCTAAATTCGTAAAAGAAGACGAAATAAATATGTAAATTTTTTTATTTATTTCAATTTCAAGGCATAGTATTAAAAATTAAAACCTTTGAACCATGTACTATTTTCTTTCAAGGTACCGCATGGAATCGATGTTGAAATGGCAAGGTCAATCTTGAGAAGCATCAACGTCTGCTAAAATTCAGTGTGCCATTGATAAAGAAAACTATAAATGCCATAAAATCTTTATTTTAAACAGGTTTCAACATATTGGAGTTAAATTAGAATCGTTTCACAACTATAGCTTTTATAGCATATGGCAGGAATCGGCAACCTTTTCTGCATGGCGGGCCACATTCGTATGTATGAATGCTTACTTCATTAGTTACCAAGAGAATAGCGAAAATAAATGAAGTCAAAATAATATACTAGCGTTAAAAATTCATCAAAAAAGGTTTTGAGACCATAATTTTGCTGAAGAATATGAAATCGTCCATACTAAATTTTATCGACCACTTTTTCATCGTAGCTTCGCTGGCCGCATGAAGCGCTCTCGAGGGCCGCATGTTGCCCCCGGCGCGTAGGTTGCCAACCCCTGGCATATGTTATAGTGTCTCCTTTTTATTGGTGGATCCTGTACATAATTATTCTACGAAATCACAATTACGAAAGTTCACGAAATTACCTTTAAATACCCACATTTTGATTGATTGATTTCATGACTGATTTCATGATTACGTGATACATGATTAAAATGGATTTTTCCTTGCTACAATGTCATAATTTCGTGGTAGAGCGTTCGCTTCGCATTTGAAAAGTCCCGGGTTCGAACTTTTTAGCCTAAATAAGAGGGTAGAAAACGTATACAATCCAATTTTAAAGTCGCGATTCGAAATAAAAGGCCCTAAAAAAGGAACTCAGGAGAGATTTGAATCAGTGAACAAGTGTCAGTCATTGCGTCCATATTTCTTTTGTTACCTGAGCCCTTAATAATCAGCTCGTATTAATATAATATCAACAATAATGTAATAACACTTGCTTTTTTTCCTTCTAAAATTTTAAATAAAGAAGTGAATATATATGAAAGTATATTCATAGAGGTAGGTATCATAAGAAACTAAACCAACGCAATGCATGATTACCAAGTTTTATTTAACAAAAAGGGTTCTTTTGTTATTTATTTTAACAAAGATAGCAATAACAACTATGTTATTTCTATTTGCAAAAGATGTTACACTTCAATACTTTTTAACACAAATTCAAAGAATCTTTAAGGAAGTTTCTGTTTCGTCCACTGCCAGCGTATTATTCTACACTCGTCGCCTTAAGGTTTAAAACGTCCACACGGTGTGGACCACACCCATCTATGTTTATTTATGAATATACTAAGCGGGAGCATAAGAATTTCAAAGCATTTTTAGAAAGCTTTTAGGGAACTTGAGGTCATCCTCTTTTTATACTCGGACAAACTTTTAAAGCCAAAAGGAAGAGGGACAAAAGATCGTGTTATAAATATACCAGTTAAAATAAAATATTGAGATGAAATTTATGCATACATGCATGTGTGTGTGTGTGTGTGTATTCGACTGTTCAAATGCGTCAGAATAGCCTATTTGGACGTTAAAATATCAGTTGCCGACGCTGTTTCCGCTCGGGTGGGATCTTTTATTTAGGATTTATCTTTTCTACCAGTCTCCGCCTCCTCTTTCCCTCTCCGCAATCCTACCAGTCAGTTACTCTTCCGCTGCCACTATTCTGACTAAACCATGGCCCCTCAATGGTCAAAAAGTGATGTTAGTTGGATGCTCGAAAATATAAATTGTTTTGGAACCATCCGCTTTCACGCAGCCAGTCCTCCATAATTAAGGTTTTTTTCCTCCTCTAGTCCGCAGCTAAAATTTAGCGAGGTTGCGCCTCACCTCAAGACTTTCTCAATCTTCGTCTCTCCGCCTTCTTAGAGGAAACGGCATTCTTGTCCCGTGATTCCGGAGCGTGAGGCGACACCTGTCCCTCAGAAGTTCCGAGGTTTACGAACGGCAGAAAACACCCGAAGGTTAAAATTAATTTTTTGCTGCAGCAATAATTATAATTTGCGTGTAGACACTAATTCTAAAGTATTCGCTGTGTCTACAAATGACTTGGAGCCTTGTGCCGTCCCTTAATTGCCTTCTACTTTAACGTTCGCCGTAATGTCTTTGCAGATATTTTCTCTTGCGTTCTTGCGATCCTCCTAATCTAGAACTTTAGATAACTGTTAAGAAGATATGTTTGCCGTATTTCTATGGGTCGACTTCATGTACTGTTATTCCATTTACTTAAGCTGCACCGTCAAAAAATCAGGAACCATATAACAGAGGCGAATATAGGACCAGACGATGTAGGGCTCTCCCTACTATGGCCCGCGACCCAATTTAATATGGCCCTCGAGCCTGTAATATGCCTTTGCCATTTTTAGCCTACTTTCCAGTATGGAAGTTTTGTTGTTGTGTCTGTCTGTCTGTCCGTCCGTCCCCCCTATTAACTTTTCAACCAATCGACCGATTTTCATGAAACTTGGTGGAAATTTCTCGCCACATGGGACGAGCTCCCGAGAATATTTTTTGTTGCGAAGGTTGAAGTCTCGGGTTCGATTCCAGGAACTATCCTTCTCATTTGATTTCCATGAGAAATCTGAAATACATCGTGCAGGGTAATTTTCTCTTGCACATTAAAATATCATAGAATTGTAATATCGGAGCGAGTTTTGCACTATTCTCTGAGGAAGGGAATGAAGATTTTAATTTTTATCGTAGAATTTTGCTTATCGATTGTATTTCTTAGAATTTCGCGTAAATACTGGCGTTTTTGCAGTTTTTATCTCTCATTAAGAGTGCTGCCATAGCAACAACTATTGTTGGACTCGGATTCGATATATTCTAATACGTATGCGCGTTATTTTTGCCGCACAAATACGCGTGATCAATTTCATATTCCGTTCGAATGTATTTGTCGTATTTTAGAACGCTAAATTATGAAATTTGGGAACACAAAGAGCTACATATCTGCGATGACTTTAAGCTATTAAAGCCAATATAAGTATTAAATAAATGATTAAATGGGAAGTAGGCATCATAAGTTGTTTGGATCATCTTGTTTCTTTTAAAAAACCTGGGGCAAAAACCAGTGCCAACTGACAGGTATCATTGAAATAATTATTATTTCTTGAGGTTCCCCTCGAAGACGTAGAACTACGATCAAAATCGATCTCAGAAGCTCACCAACTATAGGTATCATAAATACATATGAAAATAAATAATTAAAAATTTCATAGGCTGTTTTCTTCTGTAAAACTTAACTACTACTATAGTTATAGGTAACTTTTACCCGTAGACCATGGAAAAAAATGTTTTGAAAATATTAAAAGTTCACAAAAATATTGAAATTTTTGTGCGATCTTGGCCAACTATAGCTAGAAGCATATGGAAGGTTTCAAGGAATATCTGCGAAGGGAAGGGGAAGGAGACCGAAAATAGACAGACATAGCGGTAAAAATGTTCCCATATCGGGGTTTAAGGGTTAAATTTCCGTTTATGCCTAATGTATGGTTTTAATGCAGGATTCCTGAAAGACCTTCAGGCGATGAAATAAATTTTGATGCCCTTTTTAATTAATTTTCAGTTTGTGATAATATAATACCGATAAAGTTTCGTGAAAATATTGAGCAATAAAATATCTACGGAAATAGTCTTCGACGTTTGTTAAAACGGTTTATGTAAGTTTGGTGTCAAAGCATTATTTTCTTCTAGTCCCTCTATAGCTATGAATTGGGGCTGCCATCCTCCGAAGCCCACATTTAACATCCCTATGTACAAAACTATCGCTAGGACTTATTGTTAGTTGTATCTGGCAAGCTAGACGTTTCACTTCTAATCGCACGTAGGATTCATAGACGCTTGAGCTATCGTTTGTCTTCAGAGGCGGTTGATTGTTTTTCTATTAATAATCTATTATTTTGCTTTATCGTTACACACTTCATTTTGTACTTAATATTGTTAGATATTGTTATTCGATAAAAAGCACTACATATTTATATAGCTCATGCAACTTTCAATTCAACTAAACATCAACCGAACAAATAAATGCTAAATCATCATATAGTAGACGATTGCTGTGAAGAGGAAAGCTATGATTGAGAAAAAAATATTTTGTATGCTTCCTTATAGGTAATTCTGAAGATCACAAAACAATGCCTCGTCCGTAATTTCATCGTGAGGTCAGCGCCGTCTAAACGGGAACATCTTCAGATACTAACGAAGATTTAAGGAAGAAGTAAGTTTGGAGGAGACAGATAATCCAATCGTAGATGTTCTTTGTGGTCTTGATTCAGAAGCAGTAATTTTGAAGTGGATTCGGTCTTTCTTCCCTCTCCTCTCTTGGTACTTGTTCTAGAAGGAAATAGAAGAACTCTGACTCATGGACATCATTCTTTCCGAGGAAAAGTGAAAATGTGAGACGCGCGCTAGAGCAGGACGGGCTTCAGGCAGGTGCCATAAGTGCTATTGCTCGCATGGGCCCCGCTTGACGTGCTTCCACATCGATGCATCACCATTTTACCGTCGGCAAACAATATATTGATAAAGAAAGTACATATGTGCAAAATAACGCTAACTGGTTCTAGACGACTGCCCAGGGTGGCTCGGTATTAATAGCGACCACAGGACAACAGCAGATATTTTGTATCCTTGAGGACATGCCCATTTCGGTGGTAAATCTTTACCCATTGTCTATCCTCTCCTTGGATTTTCACAACTCGGGTTTTCTCACTCCTTCTCCCTGCAGTCCCAAGGTAAGAAAACCTGAGGAAAGTTTGGGAAAGATCAGAGCGAAAACCTTCTGCGAAAAATTTACCCACTAACCCCGCGGTTTCCATCTTTCCGAAAAGGACGTTCTAAAGGCGACCGAAAATTTGGGCCCTGGTGCGTTTCATTGCAGCCCAGGAAAAAGAAGATTTTATTCTTAGTTTAGAAGAGATTTTGGGAGAGAATTATGCTTTTATCGGGAGCTGAAGTTCTTTTCTCATACGCAAGAAAATTGATCCGGTACCGAAGAGGTTCGCATCTACCTAAAATAAAGTAAGTAGGGATTACATGTAACATCAATTTCAGTTTCCATTAGAAGAGATGTTTTCCATATTTTTCATGATTATCATATGTTTAAAAATAAAAGCAACTTACAGAATGAAATTTCCTCGCTGTTTTGTTTAGGATTTCGACCATAGAGACAATTTGCTCTATTATCGCTTTGTCGCCTCTGCACAAAGGAAGGAAATTTATATGTACAGGTAAGTTGCAGTTTCTGTTAAGTTTTTCCGTTTTTGCGAAAAGAAGGGGTTAAGTACCCTAAGCAAAATGTCTTTCTGACTGTAAGACATTTTGGAGCTGTTTTTGTGTTTAGTTTCAATTGAAATTAAAGGAAGGTCATATCTGGCCATAGGCGGCAAAATGTACGCGCACGGCTATCTCTGTCGGAAACTCGGTCCTTAACTATGTAAGGAGAAGTTTATCAACTCCTGTATTGCATAACTGACGACTCCGCATATACGATGACATTGACATAATTTGTAAAGGTTCATAAAGGGAAAACTTTCTAGCAAAAACTTTCATTAAATGCATACAATTCTTATAATTAATCGTGGCCGTAAAAAATCAAAGGTTACGTTTGAAAGCTACATGTTGAGGACAAATAAATGGCATGCACGAATAATAGAGATTTCCTGTGCGTCAAGATTACATGTGAGCGTAAATGTTTAATTATGTATGGTAGCATTACTTTCAAAAGATGCATTGACCCGGATTCGATGTTGACAACAAAATAGTTTAAATTTTATTGCAAGTGACGTGGTCGGCTATTGACCACCTGCTGCGATAGGACTGGTACGTGATCTCTGTTTTAGGTTCTGAATCTCGAGATTCGATATCCTAATCTGAGTCAATGACGGTGGGGAGGTCTGCGGGGCTAGAACTTCACCTCGAACCGTCCTCGAATCGAAGAAAACATTTTTTGCCAAGAATTTTCTCCGCGCGTTTTTTAGTTTCGATTCGATTCGCCTCACTTAGGTGAGAGCGGATTCATTTAAATCTGTGGTTACTATATTTTTCTGGTTGCCCCGATTCGATTCGACTCGATTAGTTGGGAGCGCACCATTTCCTTCCCTCTCGACGTCCATCTCTCTCCCTTTCTCTGTTTCTCCCTCCCTTCGTCTTTCTCCCTCCCCATTTCTCTCTCCCCCTCCCTCTCCAACCCTTACTCTTCAAATCCTAATTTTTATCTTCTTTTAAGTCTCAAATTTCTGCACATCTAGGAACCCTGGAGAAGTAGACTTCAAAGAGAAGTTTATCCCCGCAAAACCCAGATTTCATAAATGCCTACGAATATTATGCTAACTAGTCAGTAGAGAATTTATTTTTCGGGTTAAAAATAAAATCGCAGTCGGTGAATATTTATCGGGTTTTTTTAAATTTTAAACAAATGGAGTGAAATCAGGTTTTAATGAAAGCAAAGCAATTACATTTTTAAAGAATTTTTGTGTGAAGTTTTCTTGACTCCACATTGTGATTCAAGCGACGGAATCTCCGTCGTACATACCATGGGAAATCCACAGAGATAATTCTCGAAAATAAAGAAGCATATTATAATAATTCGGTCACGCAGTTATCAATATTAATTCTGTATAATTCTATAAACTGGTATTTATGTATTGTTTATACGCTATGAAAATCAATTATAGTACCTTCTTGATTATGAGAACCATTCGAATTTATTAGTTTCTTTGGCTACGCATAGCGCGAAAACGGCAAAGATAAAAGAAGCTGCGCCCTTTATTACCATCAAAATAAGCAGAAGTAATACAGAAGGCAATTCAAAAACTTTAAGATATATATATATATATATATATATATATATATATATATATATATATATATATATATATATATATATATATATGTAGGGTGGCCCAAAAGTCACTGAACGATTTTTTATTATAAATTTTTTATTTTTTCAGATATAAATAAAGGAGTCTTGGGAAGCCCATAATGAATAATTATACCAATCAATGAATACAACTAATATATATATAATATAACTAATTTTTGTTTAACAGTTAAAAAGCTATAATAAAAACAAATCGTTCAGTGACTATTATATATATAAACTTAAGGAAAATAAAAGGTAGTGATGAGGGTGGCAACAAGGTGTTGAAGGAAGCCCAGCGGACACTTACCAAGTTGAGGACCAAGTTGGCAGGCTGCTGGGGGCGTGTATATATATATATATATATATATATATATATATATATATATATATATATATATATATACCAATCAAGAGGTTGATTAGGCAAAAATACACGCATATATACCTTGTCTGGTTTCAAGATATCCGCATTTAAATCAGCCGAAAAACTGTGACATAACTTCTCCTCGCAAAAATTTCTATCCTCCTAACTTCCTTCACACTCCCTCTTGTCTCTGTTCCTGTCGCCCCTTCACTTCTCACTACTCAGTCCCTCTCCACTCTTCCCTTTACCCCGTTCTCTCTCTCTCTCAACCCCACTATCCTCCTCCTCCCCTTTCACAGCTTCCTTGAGAACACATTCATCGACCACCAAGGCACTGTGCGTCGAGCTTCCAACACAGGAGTTTGTGATCGAGAGAGTGACGAACGAAGTGGGACAGAATACCTTGTGCTTGCGTTAAAAGCGAGCCGCAGATTTCGCCGCGACGATACCAACCGTCCTAGTTCAGTGTGGCAGCCACAGGATATACGTAAATGTTTTGTTTTTTTAATTTTTGTCAACCGTCTGTGGTATGTGCGCGATGATCATCACCATGCAACCGCTCTGACTTTCTTGTCCTAGGACTTGGAATGTAAATTCACCGAATAAGTTAGCCCTTTGGTGAGTAGTGTTTTTATCTATGTGAAATAAGGCGTATTTCGTCGCCATTTGAATTTTAACGCTTTCTTCCGCCCATTTTTGTTTATTTCAATCTCATATAAGATGGATTATACTTTATTTTCATTGTAAAACGCGGACTTTATTTAAGAGTTGCATACTCGGGTTTCTTCTGTGTCGCCCCTTTATATCTATGCGTAGATTTAGTCTGTCGTTTTTATCGTTGTGTGGCACGTATGTATCCTTTGCATACAGTCCATATAGCGTGGCGATTCATATTAACAATAACTGACAGTATTATCGCTCGTAGAGTTTGAAATTGTTATTCGCGTTACCCTTCGAGTGACTGAGTTCGAATAAGAATCGTTGCTTAGCAATTTACGAATATCAACTAGGTTCCGGCGTAAAAACAAAGAGATTACAGTTGAAAATTTCAGTATTGAAATTTATCGAATGTATGCCGCTAATATAAATGTCTCCCTAAATTAAATCTTTCAAAAATAAAAAGTAACCTACGAATGTGATTACTGTTTGCAAAGTATGAGGGTATTTATTTTTACATCAAATTGCTTTGACTCCTTTGATCTTTGTGCTGAAATAATTGCTTTTAAGAATAAGTTTTGGCCCTTTTCCTTGTTTTCCATCATAAAAGTATACCCCGATCTTCCAAAAACTTCTATAAACTCTCAATTTTAGCCGGCCATGGTAGATTAGAATATTTGCCGACAATTACTAATGTCGCGGGTTCGAATCCCGCCTAGGGCGCGGATGATTGTGTACTTCATTCCTTGTTGGTCTCATTGTCAGTCTACTGTAATTGACCTTGTGCTGTAGGCAGACTCTTTGGTAATTAACCTTGTGAATGAGAGCTTTTTTCTTTTTGCTTTTGATCGCCTGTGGAATATAAGACGATGTAAATTCTAGTAGATGAGTCATTATGCTATGCACTGAAAAATTTTGTAAATTAGTTTGAGAAGTATTACTTACAAAACTCTTGAAACTATTATGCTACTATAAAAAACTGATAAGTAGGAAAATGTGAGTTGTATGAGATTTTTATTCGTGGTTTTGGTTCCGTATGTTTTTATTTGGGAAACGTCTGTGACCAGCTTATTTGGGAGAATAAAGAGATTGAAGTAAGAAAATGAAAGCGTTGATTGATCCGTTGTAGGCAGACTCTCCGAGTTTTCGACTCTTCTCCTTGCTTGGAAGATATCTACGAACGAAAAAGGACCAAATTTATTTTTGAACCGTATCCTTATGCGTCTTCCATCGTGATTTCTTGCTGTAACCAGGGTCAACCTGGCTCCGATATAATGAGCGAAAACGTTCCATTAATATTTTCGTGGATGTTTAGAAAATGAATATCTTTTTGTTTTGGCGAGTAGTTCTTTCCAATGCAGCCGAGTAGAAATTATTCATTTAGAACAGAAGTTTCCAAACATTAGAAAGCCTCACTCCCCACCATCTAAGAAAACTGTCTTTGCGCTCCCCACCGCTCCGTATCATGTTCTGTCACAATTCATAAACAATACCAACTGGACCTAAAATTGTCGTTAATATATAACCACCTTAAGAAAGGCATGGACGCAAAATATACTTCTTAGCCATTTGAGGGTTAGAATTTGACTGCTGCTAATGGTAGATCTCACGATTGGGATATTTAAACTGACAGTGAATATACGTCAAATCTTTTGCGCCCTCCCGGTCTATCCACCTCGCCTCCCATAGATTGAAAATCACTGACTTAGAGCATCAACAAAGTTGAGCATTTAATAGTTTCGGCTAATCTCGCAAGTAACTGAAAGTTACTTTTTCTGTGAAGGTTAAAAGTTAGCCCAATATTCGACAGAAACGTTTATAGAACACTTAAGAAATATTATATTGGAGAAAGTCAAAAATGTTATATTTCCATCTATAATATAATATAGACGTCATCCATTGATTCAAATTCCACCAATCACATTTTAACTTCGCGAACAACCGCCGTAATACGACATTTACTGTAAATTTAGCATATAAAAAAGAAGCACTAAGTGTTTGCAAATGAAAGATTTAAAGTGTAAATCACTTTAAAAACAAAATTGAACATTAAAGTTTTAATTAATGTATCTTCAATTTAATTTACCAATAGAGAACGAATTGATATATTGTTGGCACAAAAAAATCTGTAAACAGAGCTAATTTCCGAGAAAGTCTACCTGAGAGATCAATAAATGAGGTCAATCGTGATTTTCCCAAATAATAAGTACGCACAGGTATTATTATCTTCTTTCTAACATTCTACACAAATCGTGAATATTATTTCATTTTTTATTTTTGTTTCGTTTCATTCTATTATATTATAAAGGAGCGTTTACACTAAGCGAGCATTACTGCAAACGAATTCCTTCGCTTGATGATTCGCTGGTTACCGCCCTGATAGCGAATATCGAACTCGTTCGTTCGCTCTCAATCACTGTTCACATGGTTCATATTACAGCGAATCCATTCGTTCGCTTGTGATCGTTCTCTCGTGCTCGCATAGTGGAAACGCACCTTAAGATTCCAACCGCAACAATCGATCTTTTTTTATTTGTTGTGGGCGCTCTAACTCAAAAACTATTAATCAGGCCAACGCAAAATTTTATATTTAACATTTTATAAAAGTTAGAAGATCTGATTAGTTTTTGGTAAAAATCGGTCAAACGAAAGTGGGTGTTTACTCTTGTCACTTATCCGTTGTTTTGAAATATTTGCTTTAATATTTGATAAATGTAAAAATATACTGGAATCAAAGTTGTAGGAAATTTTATTTTATACAACCTTTGTTTGATACATTTTTCCATATAATACATTGTTTAAGAGATATCTTATATTTTTAGCTGCCACCACCACGCCACCTACCGAAGACTATTGTTAACAATTGACAGTTACGTCTTAGTAACGCTCCTTTTTCTTTTCTTAATTCTAAACCGGAAGTAAATGTTGACAACGATCCCAGAGCTAAGAACATGTAATTTGCCATATGGAAAAAGTCATGTGTTGCCCACATCAGTTTATTTTATTTGAATATCGAATTTTATCTCCAAAACTGTCTTACTTATATGCTCTTGCAAATTTTCCTCTGGAAAAATTTCTCCTCTATCTATATAATCGGCACCTCAGATAATTTAAAAGCTAGGAAGAGGAAAATATTGTTTACGAAAGAAATCTTGATCACTACCGATGGGTTTTGGTTTGTTTGTATCCATTAACAAAAGTTTTTCTTTTAATAAAATAATATTACGACTACTGAGGATTTCCATGAGCCACTTTTAAGTTCTTTCCATGCAAACAAAGCGTTTAGCAAGTAAAAGGAAAATGACTATCTACGACGAAGTAATTGACGTAGCTATTATAGCTAGTATAGCTATTATTAATTAATTATTATTACAGCTACAATGAACTATAAATTAATATCGCTTCCCTTGAGTTAGATTACGTACTGCTTGTATTTAGGTAAATCTACGTGTGTTTTGAGGAAAAATGTACTTCTTGGATTTTATTTCAACATTACGTAAAATTAAAATTGTGCTTACATCCCGCCCCGCCAACGCGAGGAGAATCATTTCGTGTGGCCACCCAACTACATCCGAAATTTGGATTAACAACGAAGCCGTGTTGCAATCCTCTTGCGGATGGCCCTGAAACGCAGTGACTCTTTTTACTCGGACAAGAAATTTTCATCCGTGTGGTGAAAGTTTTCATTCGGAATACGTCGGAACCTGCTAAAAGCGGGATATTTGCTGTCCCTCCTCCTAACGTGTAGCGAGACACTGGATTTTATTTCCGAAATCGGGATTGTCCCGCCCAAATCGGGACGGTTGGCAACCCTAGGTGCAATAATTCGGAATCGGTAGATAATATTTACATATTTCTATATTTATATTCTATGAATATCAAGTAAAATTTACTGTACATGAAGGACAGCTGATTACTACGAATCTGAAAGAAAAAAATGGAGCAGTTGAAGCATCTAAATGGAATGAGGATTTGACTTGGAAGCGAGCGTATACGTAAAGTTCTCAGCGCATAGGGTGGCAAAGAAAAAAGAAAGTAAGATGTTTGGGGAAAATAGGATAGGATATAACAAAATTATAGGATAGTTACAAAATTGCGTTTCAATTTTTGTGTAAGAAATGTTTTGGAGAAAATCGTAAGGGAAGGTAATGCTTGAGGGTGTGCTCAAAGTGCATAAGGAAAGTAATATTATAGGTATTTCTGACGAAGAGATAACGGTAGAAATGTTTGTGATTGAATATAATTTTGAGAGTTTAACCTTTTATAAAACGCGGGAAGGGGGTAAATATGATGCAACGTAATTTTTTGAAACCGATGACAGATGAAGGGAGATGATATCTTCATGACAGTTGTTTTCGCCATCTTCATCGCCAACGTCGTTGATTCCATTTCAATGTTTTTAATCGATTCGCGGGGCGTAGATTTTAGATAATTTTAATTAAGGCCGACCATACGCGATTTCTTTCGTTACCGTTACAATTCTAAATACATACTGCAAAATGAAATAAACTTCAATAAATTTTAAGCGCTTAGTTTTGCCTACGAAAGGAACGAATCGTAATGCTAAAACAGAAATTTGATACTCAAGTGTTCTTCTCGCAAAGTTTGTAAGAATATAAAATGTAATTTTATGAAACATTTCACGTGAATTTTTAATAATACTAAATAATGATTTAATAATGTTTATTTCCTCTACGACCTTAACAAATTATCATTTCTTTAATAAACTTTTAAAAAATTACGCGAGGAATTACGTAACTTTTTTCACGGGTTAAAAGCGAAACAATATGTTAGGAGACTCGGCGATGATGAAAAGCAGCGAGAAATGTTAATTAACGAAGAAGATTAACGACAAAATATTCTTAGTAAACTATTTCTTCTCTTATTAAAAATTCCCTCGGATAACAAATATAAGTACTTGTATTTCTTTTTTTATTTCTTTCGTAAAAAACCCTTGAATAGATACTTGAAATCTGGATAGGCAAAAATCTGCCAACAAGTCATGTCGCCGGAAGTTTAGGCGTTCAAAGGATTATTTCGGGAGTAATACATCATCGTTCTTGAAAAAAGGTGCTAAAACCAAGGATTCTTACGTCTGTCATTTTACAGCGATGAATACAATACCGTTTTTTGTGCGTTAAAAGCTGCCGGGCATTTATTTGTAAACACGCATATATTTTCATTTCCTTAACGCGCACTTTAAATGGTATATTTTATTTACTTTTGTATCTAGCGACAAGAAAATCAAACACATTAATATTCATCTCTTAATAAGTCTTTGATGGAATTTTCTCAGAACATATTTTCGTCAACAGGAAAATGTTAAACCAAAAATATCTTCCGACGGCTTGATATGTCAAATATTAGCATAATGGCTTAGTTGTCAATACTTCCAATATTCATAAAGAACGAAGGATGTTTTTCAATTCGTGCTAATGTATGCATATTCTTAAATATCAATCAAACCATAATCATGGCTGCTTTTATTTAAAAATGAAATTGCTATCCTTAGATTTTTAAAGCTCTCCCTGAAATATAAATACAACAAAAATAAGGTTTGAGGTTGCATTTATAAGGTTGAAGCGGTATGAGAGTTGTACACCAATCAAACCCCGATTTAGCGCCACCGTTTATCCATAACTGACATTGGCGCTGAGGCGGGGATGGCGGTAAATCGAGGTATATGCTTGCTCTATGAAGTCATAAAGTGGAAGTTCTGTTCACCACGATTAAAGGGCGCTATGCGGGGATGACTCTATATAGAGAAGCGCTACATCGGGGTTTGACTGTACATCGTACCACTGTCCATACGTGTGATATGTGCGGCGAAAATGGCGGCCGAATAATCGGGAGCTGCCGGTTGCTTTTATAGCAAGATACAGACTATTAGAAAGAGTAAGGCAAACTGGGTTGAACATTACCTGAGGAGAGAGAGTATGATTAAAGACGTGTTAGAAGGAAAACTAGATGGAAAAAGGGAGAGAGGTAGGAAAAGGTTTCAGCTGATAGACGATTTGAAAGGGAAAGAGAGTTATCAAGATATGAAGAGGATCGGAAAATAGTAGTATATGGAGAACCAGGTTTAACCGTGAATAATCACGGACCTGCCTATGGACAGACTACCTCTGATGATGATGACATCATGAAGTGTTTAATATATCACACTTGTGTAATGTTTTATATATTTTTTACACATACTTTAATTTTTTAAATGTATCTACTAGTAGCCCGTGACACAGCCACGCTCGTGTACATGTTTTAGAAATATAGGTGGATGTTTACATTAAAAAATATATAGTTGGCTGTTCACGTTTTTAAAAATACTATTATTCCTTGATCAATTTTAGAGGGAAAGGTTAAAAAATAATGAAGTTAGGACAAGAAACCAGTTTATTTTTGAGTGAATTGTACAAACAGGAAAAGAACTGCTAAAAAGGGGAAGCTTTATTTAAAAGAAGAAAATCATTATCAAAACCACAAAAATTGGCGATTTTCCCTGGATTTATTAAATAAATGTCTGGGAATAAAAAAAAATTAATTTAACCACTTCCCTGATGGGTTTTTTTCCATTAGTGGGTCAAAAAATCATCACATTATTTTATTACCTTTTTCAATTACTTATAGGTAGGTATAAAAGGAAATGTAGTCATTTCTGTTGTTACAGTTTTATTTAGCAAAATATTTTACTTTTTTCATTGCCAACTACCCTGATTTTTACATAAAATTATACATTTTCATTTCAACACCAATCATTAATTCATGTTATCTAAAATGCTATTTTTTCCGAGCTAATTGAAAAGAGACTGTGGCTATCAAACTATGATATCTTTGATGGAGCACATTTTACATTTTTTTCTAACACAGTCCTAACAGGTCGGTTTCTTACATGTGCCACATCGTTGATTTGTTTGTCTGTTGCTTTTGGATAAACAAAGGTGACTTTTTTGCACTGGTTTCCTCTCGTGGTCACCATCAGGAATGAGCTTTTTCAGGATACAGCTCAACTTGAGGCATTCATAATGTGGTAATCTGCCACTACATAGTCATCAATTCATCTGTGGCAGAACGAATTGATGTTATCAAAATTGCAGCCTTGTTTTTTTTGGAACGTGTGAAATCAAGTTATATTCTTTTGTGAAACCATACATTGTGCTAACTTCTTCTCTTCTAGATAGGAATTCTGTGGGTACCTATTTATTTTTTATTTTTCAGGGTTCCAAAATAGGTCAAACTTTTTATTCAATTTCTCTCTGATTTCAAAATAAGTTATCGGCAGTCTCAGTCCTGTTATGTTTTTCAAGAATTTGTATGAGTCTCATAACAGTTTGACTAGGTTTTTAAAGTTTTTTTTTAGTCCAGATGTATGGCCTATTCCATCATTATCTTCACTGTAAATATATCTATAGTAGTTGTGTGCATTAGCTAAAAGTAGAACTTGTTGATCATATTTTGCAGGCTTATTAGGAATGTACATCTTGCAATGACACATAAATTACTATAACAAAAACAGAATTAATTAATTCCATATATTATTATATAAACATGCCAGAAAGACCAAAAAGGAACATAATAATTAAAGAAATAATATTGCTATAGGTGAAACTCACATTTATTGAAAAAATGTTAATTTGCATAAAGTCACATTTTGTTACATAACTGGTGTGGATGGGTTGAAATGACCCATAAGGATGGTAGTTCAGTGGTAAAATATCCTCCCATCAAATGGAAACCAGGGTTTGATTCCCCGTAAAAGCAAATATTTTACTTGCTGCAAAATTTTCCAACATTCCAGCTTATGCCTGTAACATAAGGATCACATAATCCAGGGCTGGTTTCAGTTAAAAACTATATGTAAGCGAGCTGAAAATTTGGCACTCATCTGGTTATCAAAGAAGATAATAATTACCTAAGACAGGGTAGGAAATAATAATAGTAATAGTGATATATTTATCAATTAGAAAATGAAAATTATAGAATATATATAAAATTTGCACTTATAACAAACGCTGCTTATTTAACTAATTACAATAACTTGCAACAGAAATCATTAAATATCTTTAGTCTAGCAAATGCTTAATAACTTAAAATGGAACAATGTATTGTTGTATTGTCACTTTATAACTTCACTTGTCACAAAGAACCAATGAAAATTTATTAATTTGAACTATTTCTGCTCAAATCACCTGTTTAGTGCTTCATTCCAATTTGAGTAACACCTCATATGCTCAGTGGAATTTTTCTGTCCTTTTAATATCAAAGTCATTCTGCCAACTTCTATTGACATTTTTATTTGCCAAAGCATGCACCACTGCTGTACTGCAAGCAGATGTAGTAAAATCAGAGATCCAACTCCACCGCATTGCATTTGATGGAATTAAAAGAAGCTTCTAATTGGATATTTTTTGTTTTCACTGCCTGCACCACGTAGATGGAAATGTACCTTAATGGAGGCTAGCAGAGGCACTTAGTTTTGAAATGTAGCTGACATTGCATTGCATCATATATTGCCTGTTTGCTATCTTTTCATGTTCTGTGCAATAAACCTATAAAAAAGAAGTTCTTCAAAATCCGAAATATTGATTTTGCCACTCCTCTGTAGTGGTACCTGTAAACAATTGTTTATATCGCTTATGGCTGAAACCGGCCCTGATATGATCCATTAATTCAATCTATTTATAATTAGGCAGTTATCACCATTGAGAGGGTAGGAGTTTTCTTTGATGTATCTCTTTGAGGACATCAATTAAGGCTGGTTGATACTAGTTTGGCTAGCTCAGTTCTAACCTAAGAAAACATTCCCATTCTAAAACGGGAAAATTACTCTGCTAATATAGTTCAGTGGTGGAATATCTGCCTGGTAAATGGAAAACCCAGATCATACCAGATTTTTACTTCTGCTTCCAAATTTCCCTAGAAAATGAAAGAGTAATTCAATTAATAAATATGGTTTATATAAATCAGGTTTGAATTTTTTTTCATTTGAATTTTTTAGTTGACTCATCACCTTCTCCAAAAACCATTAAATGTTCCACCATCGAATAAGTTTTCCAACCACTGTTCTAGAGGAAGAAAGAGAAAATGAGAAAAATTCTGATAATTACTGTATATGAATCTCTAAGAGGGCAAAAGATATTCAAACTTAATGATTAGGTGTGAGATTTCATAAATCAATTAATTAGTAATGTTTCTGCCATGATCTTATCCATCCATGATGCCGAAAAGGATAATCACAATAAGTGGTTTTTATAAAAAGTGAAATCACAAAAATCCTATGGATACAGATGGAAAACTTTTAATCAAGTGGTGGTTTAGTTATGTTTTCACAACCTCCTTGGATTCTGAAATTTTGTGTGAAATAATTTTTACAACTCTAATTGTTTTTTGAATCAAAAATATTTCTAAGGACATCTATGGTATACCATGTGGAATTTGAATGTTTATCAATTTGCTTTTATTTATAAAAATACATATAGCTGTAGCTTATTGATAATTTTTATAAAAGGTTGCTGGCATGATTTTTATGCTATTTACTGGCTACTTATTCACTTTTATCTGTTTTCCACAGCAGGAATACTTCTCAAGATGGTATCCAGAGTCTTCTTCTTTTCTACTCTTCTTCAGCTGATGTGTTTGCCTGGCAATGGACAAATCATAGAAATCCTCAGTTCTGTCATTAATGGAAACTCAGAAGGAAATCAGCCAACTTCTTTCTCAGGGAACAAATCTCCCTATTATTCAGGAAGTCAACCTGTTTCTTACTCAGGAAATCAACCTGTTTATTACTCAGGAAATCAACCTGTTTCTTACTCAGGAAACCAACTGCCTCCCTCTCCATGTCCGCAAGTCTTCAAGTACCAGTATATTCCAAATGCATGGACCGGACAAGTCCTTGTTCCTCCTTCAGTGGGTATGGATTCCAATACAGGGAAACTAATACCTGTGAAGGTGGAATTGCGACTTGCTCTACCAGCCAGGCTTCCAAACGTATGCAAAATCACTATATACATCCATGTATTATTAGCACAGACAGAGAAATCCAATTTTAGTCATTACGAGATACTCATAATTAACATTGGTAAGACTAAGGCAAAATTTCACTCCCACCAAAGCATTTAAACCTGCGACCTTAGTTATAGAATGGAACTATTTTAGTATAGAGTGACCATTTATTTCACAATGCTCTGATAACATAGAATTTGTTCATTTTCCTGTTCAAGATGTGTAAAGCAAATAAGATCTAGGTTTTTTCACTCAGAACATTGTTATCTGGTTTTTCTCTTCTTCATAATTTTCCCCCTGACTGTAGTATAATGTAAATGTACCAGTGTCCTTGTCAAAATAATCCATTCTGAATGTCATGGATAATTAAGAAGTTAAAGTGATTTTCATGAAGATAGTTTTTATTTGGTCGATATATTTCATTTTGTTAACAATACAAATGAAGGAGAAATCAATTTTACTTACGTTACCAGGATTGTTAGTAATCAGTGATATGTCAGGTTCTTTGGAGGATCTTCAGATCATTTCCATTGTGATCAACCTCACCTCTGCATATGTATTTTCAATAGGGTATCTTCACTCTTTTCTCTTTTTGCAGAAATATGTTGGCAAATTGGAATTGGCTGAAAGCAATCAGGTGGTGTGGCAGAAACTGAAGGCACCCTCTCGAAATAATCCAATTTTATATCGAGTTCACTTCCCCCTGACCTCTCCATTACCATACCTCACCATGGTCACCGCAAATGGAATCTTGCTTTGCTCAGCAAGTACTGGTGAGAAAAAGTTTCAAAGACGCATAAATATACATATATGTATTTTGAAATGGAAAACACTCTGTTGCAAGTTTTAGTGTCATTCAGAAAAAAAATATGGCTGTGGATGCATTTCATATTTTAAGAGGTTAATTTAAAAAGCTATAATATTAATTATGATATGGCATATAAATAGAATGAAATTTTGAAAATTCTTTTCCCTTATGATTACAAGATATATTTTGAAATTTCTTTACCAAGAAATATTTTCAGACATTTTCCATACTCCCTTGTATTATATATAAATGTCATTTATCTTCCCATATCATTGAAAAACAATTTTCTCTGAAGCTACTTATTTGATATTTTTATTTATTTTAAATTATTATTTGTATATATCAAACTCTTAAACCAAACATTTTAATTTTTAGAAATTCATTTATAAAATGATACTTTTATGTTCAGCATAATTGTAAAGAAAAATGGTGTCAATTCTGTTAAAACCCTTTGCTATAGCATTTATTGTCATTTAAATATATAAATGTAATGAAAGGAAAAAATGTCAGTTTTTGAGGTCAAATTGATGGCAACATAGGAAAATTTTGAATTTCTTGAGGAAAATCTCTTTCCTAAAATATATATTTATATCTTATTAATATTTAATTCCTAGAGTTTGATTTTTCAAAATATATTATTTCCTAAAAGTCTAATATATTATACAGGGTGATTCTGAACTCTACTGACATAATTATAGAGGTAGTAGGGGGGTTCGAGTAGAGCACAAAATGCCTTGTCCCAGCTCCCAGAACCGCTTAACATCCGAGATATGAGGTTTGGAAGTTGATGCCTCGAGATAGACAACCTGGTCATATGGTGAGTCTATTGTATGCGATTTTTGACATCCCTTTGCTGTGAGGCATAAGAAGATAGAGTGAATGTAACTGGCTCTTTGCGTAATGCAGGTTTCTAATACTCTTACACCATGCTCGGCAATCGCAGAAGCTGCTCAAAATGGTGGCCTTGAATTTCACAACACAATGCACACCAACGTGATATTGTTTGCTGAACATGTTCAAAGATATCAGGCATGTTCCTAATTTCATCATTGGCAGCTTGAATGTGGGGGATGATATCTTCCTTGTGTTCCACAGCTGTGTCATATACTAGGGTCTTGAGATGTCCCCACAAAACATAATCCAGTGCAATCAATTCAGGGGACTGTGCTGCCCATGGCACAGGACCACCATTCCCAATCCATTTCTTGTGGTACCTCGAATTCAGATGGTTACGCTCCATGGGCAAGGGGACCATCATGCTGGAACTACATGTGCAGGCAGATGCTCAGAGGAACATCTTCCAGTAATTGAGGCAGGGTTTGGTCCAGAAATTTGTAATACAGATCCTCATCAAATGAGCAGGAAGGATGTGTGGTCCAATGACGTAATTGTTCAGTTCACCACATGACCAAGTTGCCTACCTCAAGGTGCAGGGCATCAACTTCTAAACCTCATATCTTGGACATTAAGGAGTTCCACAAGCTGGAACAAGGCATTTCATACTCTACATGAACCCCCATACTACCCCTATATTTTTGTTGGTATAGTTCAAAATCACCCTATATATATATATATATATATATATATATATATATATATATATATATATATATATATATATATATGTGTGTGTGTGTGTGTGTGTGTGTGTGTGTTTTTGTATGTATGTATGTATGTATGTATGTATGTAATAATTTAACACTGGCACTACCAAGATGTGACATACCATTAAGTAGTACGATTCCATTGTAAAATCATCCAAACTTTTCTTTCCATACATAGACTCATTACCAGTTCGTGGCCTGACTATGATCAATTTGAATCATATATTTTACCCATACTCACAACAAGCCAGTGCTGGAGACTCCCCTAGTGTGAGTACCATTTACATCGATGGAACTAATTCAAGACCAAGCAGCAACCAATATGTAGGAAATCAACCCCAAACAGTAGTCGTCAGACCTGCTCCAGAAATAATTTATAACACTGGAAATATGGAAGTCGGTCAGCACTCAGGCTTGTCCCAACAGCCTTCAGTAGATACTAATAGATTTACAACTCCTGTTACATATGAAACTAGACCTACTCCTGCAACCACGGCTTTTATTCCAGTGGTGACCACTGAAACTCCAGGTAAGAAGAATTTTGACTCAATATTTTTCACAATACAAATCTCAAACAAAGTTAAGTACAGCAAAATCTCTATTCAGATGCAGTAATCCCTCACCAAACACAACTGTGGTTTTCATTTTATGTTTCATAAATTGTACACTGTTTTACCCACCACAGTATCCAGTCTTGAGTGTCCACAGTTCTTCATGCAGCCATTGCTAATTGGGTGACTTTTAATTATATTAAAATTTATTTTAGCAAAGATGCTTCATATGAACTATGCTTCACAAGAAGGAGAGACAGAGGCAAGGGAAAATTTTTATCTCTTGATAGCACCATGTATTTGTCAGAATGTGAAGTTTCTGGGAATTTTATTGTAGTATTGCTTTTTCCAACATTATTTGAAGTGTAGTCTCAGAGCTCTGCAAATATATAATTAATTTAAAGTACTTTTATGTACTTTGGATGGGTTTTATTTTTATGATAAACATGTTTTTAGTGTTTTTTTAATATGCCAATGTGATCAGTTTTTCAGTGTGTCTGATACCCTTAAACCTCCTAAACAAAGGCAGATAGGGACTTTGTTGTTTTGCCAATCAATTCAGAATTCTATTTTGTTGTGTACATTTTCTTGTGGAGGTCCATGTGTCTGTCTGTCATGCTAACTCCTATATGGTAGCAGTTAGAGATGTTGTTTTTCCACAAATCAATTCAGTATTCTGTTTTGATGTACATATTTTCTTGTGGATGTTTTAGAGGCCAGCAGAATGGGGATAAAAAATTTAATTTACATAATACATCTGTTTGATACTTCACAAAGACTAGAAAGGCTGAGTAATATAATTAAAGTTTCATTGAAGTCAGAATGGCCTATGGCAATTTATATAGCAAATTGAGAGAATTGTAATGAAGTTCATGCGACTTTGATAGTAACTTCAGGCAGCTTCTGGCTGATGGCATGAATATAGTTTACATGGCTACCATCCCTAGGTGCTGACATCTATTGTAGCATTATGCACAACTCCCAGTTCATGCAGCTTCCATATGATGGCACTTATACTTACTTGTAGTGTCCTGCACAGCATGCTTGCAATATAGCCCTTTCCTCCCCCAATTTTTTATTACCATATAGCCAATTTTACTTGCTGGGCAAAGTTATATACCTATGCAAAGCTTCAAAGGTGTGGATTTGTATTATAGACAAACACACAAACAGAATTTCAGATTTATATATTAAGATATTATGTCAGACTAATCACTCTAGTACACATACATTTTAACCTTCTGTATAAACAAATTTTTTTTAAAAACCTGCCATGTACTGTCTGCTTCAGAAGCTATGTCCTTATTTAAATATTGCATATTTATTATAGAACTTAAGGTGTCTCTCAGGGGTCCCCAAATACCAATTTCCATGCTCTCGCAGATGCCTTTTCAAATGTGAGAAAACCTTCTTCGTAGTGTGTGTAGAAGTGCTGCTGTTGAATGACAATGCCCACCCTCACCCATCCCAAACCACATTGATCCTATTACACTTGGCACTGAGAAATCTTTCTACATGTATTCCTGATTGATGCAGTTGGATTTCTACCTTTTCCCGCATTTGAAAAGGCATGTACGAGGACAACACTTTGATCGACCGCTACAACAAGTGCATGAACAAGCATGGAGACTGTCGAAAAATTGCCTATGGGTGTGCCTATATCTACCACCTGCGCACTTGGATGTAACCCATTTGCACTTGCAATAAAAAATTAGGAAATCTTGATTTTATACTCTCACTTGTGATCGTTTTTGCAATGTAATCAATAGGATGTGTTGGCATTTGGGTCTGGTAGAAAAAATATTATGGGATTGTTCCTAGTTTTGCTATTTGATTTCCAGACATAGGTGGTGTACAACAATATGAGTTGTCATAATTTCAGAGGGCCATTTTGAGTATCCTCAGCCTCGCTAGTTCTGACATCACTATATTTGACATTGTTTTTATAGAATTCTGAATTCTTCTCTGCATTTATAGACTAGAGCTATTGAGAAATGCAATGGTTTAAGGTATGTCATTGTAAGTCTCAATAATTTATTTATGAATATCATTGAGGCTTTATGAAATTGATTAATGAAGATTTCATTTCTTTTACCTTTATAGACTTATATGATCTTATGATATTCAAAATATTTACAATTTTCATTTCATGAAACACCCTTAAGTCTAAAATTATTTTATATTAAAACACATAAAAATGTTGTTTCAATGACTGCAATCTATCTTTCAGTGGATATTGTGCAATGTGGTTTGGTTGAAGTTCAGGCATCACCTCTTATTACTTATGGACAGAAGACATCAAAGGGACAGTGGCCTTGGCATGCTGCACTGTACCAATCCAAGGGATCAGATCTATCATACATATGTGGTGGATCTCTTATTGGGAAAAATACTGTTCTTACAGGTGAAATATCTAAAATTAATGATTTTTTAGACAAGGATTAACTTAATGCAACATAAGCTATTTAAAAGTACACTGAATTATCATAAAGCGATATCTTGAAACATGAAAGTTTTAAGCAAATAATATTGAAACAGAGGAGATGAAAGCACTTTAATAACAAATTACAATCAATTTTTAACTGTAATCAATGGTATAAGGCAGGGCAAGGCAACTATAGCTAAGTGAAGAGCCACTTACAAAATATATATTTTTAAGGAGGACAGGAAATAATTATTTAAAAATCTGATGTGGCCACCGCATGACTTTCTCCATACCTGTAATATTTATAAAAATTCCAAATAGGTTAAATGATAATAAATATTTTGAAAAATTTAAAGACTTTAAAAAGAACAGAAATAAACTCAAACCATAGCCTTCTGATATTGGATATTGCCACGAAGCTCCAATAATTAAGAAAATAAAAAGGAGAGTTACTGAGATGTAACTAAGCGTAAAGTGTTACCAATAGTCTCCGGTAGGCAGTGGCGGATTTACGCCTCCTGGGTCACCTGGCGCTAAACATTTTGGGGCCCCTGGCGAAACATGTGGAGACCCCTGGCGAAACATGTGGGGGCCCCTGGCGAAACATGTGGAGGCCGCTGGCGCTAAGCAGTCGGGGGCCCTGCAATCTAAATATACAGTAACTCCTCGTATAACGCTCGCCCGCATAGCGCGGTTTCTCAATTACACGATTTATTTTTTAGGGACAATTTTTTACATAAAGCTCTCATCCCCGCAATAGCGCGCAAAAACTCGGGCGGCGGACTATTTCGCGGAGTGGTGTAAGTTGGTGTAAACTTTTAAATGATGGGAACGCTGTACTGTGCACGCATACATATACACTCACGCACTCACGCACACACGCACTTATTCACGCTCAGTATATGGCAGTGGGAGTATTTTAACTTTAAGCCTCAGAACTTGATAGAGTTGCGTTGAATCATCCTCCTGCTGAACGCACTATACGATTTGCGCGTAAAAAAATCAATCACGAAAGTTACAAATGGGCACGCTAGCTACACACATAGTCATTTTGTGCGGTTAGTGATTATTGTTCTATTGTAAACATGATTAACCCTTATGATGAGTGGAAAGCGTTTGCAATGTGATATTAATGCAAACGAAAAATTGCTTATACTGAATACTACGTAATACATACAAGCATGCTAACACATACTGTACATGAAAATAACAATAATAAAATAAAATAAAGGTGTGAAATGTCAGCCGAAAACGCAATCCATCCGTTTTCCATTATTTTTAATGGGAAAATTGTCACCGCTTAAAGCGTTTTTGCTTAGCGTGCAAGTTTTCACAAACGTAACTATCGCGTTATTCGAGGAATGACTGTATAATGAAACCGCTTCTAACGGCTATCTTCTTTTGTGACATCTCTTAACGATCGTTTTTCTACGGAAACATAGAGTGGTTCCACTGATTTTTAAATTGAGACATTTAATATTTCTGAGATTATATACACGAACATTTTTTCGGGGCCCCTGGCGCGCGCCATTTGCGACCTCCCCTAAATCTGTCATTAACAAATCGGTTAATATTATTGATTTTATGCATTCAACTCGCGCCACAACTCTAGGAGGAAATCTCATTCAGATATTCCCGAATTTGAAATTGCTATTCCCATTTGTCCTGATTTCTCTTGGGATATGCATATAGGTCATGCGTTCGATGCACTCGCAAAGAATTATATTTACACAGGAAGTGTTGCTAAATGATACCGAAAAGATGGGAAAAAACGTTCATTTCTTTGACTTTACTCGATTTGGATACCATTTGAGATTATTAGTTCGGCAAGAGAAGAAACTACAGTTTTGAGTTATAATAAGATAATCGCAGAGAAATACGGGGAAATATATATTATTTAATACACCAAAAACCCTTAACTCTAGCGTTAAATTATTTGCCGATAGCTTAAACATATATAGATTAGTAAACAAAAATGGAAAGATGTACTCTAAGTCGGAGTGCATAGAATTTTTTCCAAATGCGTTCTTTGAGATCGACAAAATTTAATAAAACTCCCCAATACCAAATTTCACCAAAATACGTTCGGCAGATTCGAGTTTAAACAAGGTACATTGGAAACTAAATGTGGTCGCTATTATCGTCCGATTTTAACCAAAATCGGAATCGAGTTGATACGGTACAATGTAAACAAAATGTGGATCTTCATGTACAGTGATCGTTATTATCGTCCGATTGTAACCAAAATCGGAATCGATCAACAAATTTTAGTAAAACTCCCCAATAGTAAATTTCATCAAAGCGATTCATCCAGCGATCCCCGAGTTGAAATGGTACATTGTAAACTACATGTGGGTCTACATGTAAACTGGTCGTTATTATCACCCGATTGTAAACAAAATTTTAATCGATCAACAAATTATGTTAAAACACCTCAATATCAAATTTTATCAAAATATGTATATTACCAACCCCATTTACATTATTCATAACTGGTGACTATGTGCTATGACAAATTTAAAGTGGAGATGGTAGCGTATCACAAGTTAGTAATTTAAAAAAGCTTTAATAAATGGTAGACAGTAGAAAAATATGTTTAAAATATTTATGCGGCGGTCCCCCCCTCCCCCCCCCCCCCAATCCTCAACATAAGCACTAGCAAATTTAATTGTTCTTTTTCCGGATTCTGGGGCGGTTTCCAATTTAATAATAATTAACCAATAATATTTCGTTTGATTTTAACAAACTAATGTTTAATTTCTCTACGATCGTTAACATTACATTACAGTTCCAGTCAAGGGACATGGTCACCTTGACTACATTTTCTCAAGAACACTTTCATGATTGGGCAACAATTTAAATTTACGATGAAGTACAGTAAAACCTCGATTATCCGACTCTCGTTTATCCGAGTTTCGGCTAAACCAATCAAAAAGTACATGAGCTGTCTAACCATAGTGGGAAAGCGTATGCCGGTTGCATACACCGAAAGTCGGTTCACGCGGGAGACCCTCGGGAGGCGGTTCACGCGAAAGTAATTATTTGATCCAGTAAAATAAAATTATGATTAAATATACATTAAATGCATTCTAATCAATAAATAAAATAAGTTCATAGTTCACAAGGTTTTTTTTAAATCTAGACGAAAATCTCCCGAAATTAACTTCTTCTAATAGTTGATTCACTCGGGTGACCACTGATAATTTAATTTTAATATTTTTGTAAATAATATATTACCATATTATTATTATTGATTATTTCACTGTAAAACATGCTGAGCTGTATGTGAAATACTTAAATAAATAAATTATTTTTCTAAATGAGTATTGATTCCATAGTTTACGAATTATCCGACTTTTCGGGTTACCCGATGGTCCTTCGCCCATACAGGTCGGATAATCGAGGTTTTACGACGATTTTAGGCAAGAATTAATTAAATATCATGTCATTTTAATTGATTCTACGGTTGTTGGAATTCCTAGAATCTCGTAGTGGTAAACGCGTTGCAATCATTTTAAAAGCTGTCAAAAACGTTGATTCGCTAATCAAATGGAGAAAGAAAAAGGTTATGGAATCTAAATCTTCGTAGTCATAGGCTCTGTAACAAAAAAACTGCAGCTGAAAATTTGATCAAAATCGGACGGGAAATTGAGGTGTAAAAAATGCGCGATTTATGATCAGAAAGCATGAAAGAATCATGTGCCACCTGTAGAGGCGTAACTTCAGTTTTGAGGCCCCAACGCAAATGATTAAAACGACGCCCCCATAACAAAATTAAATAAAAATAAATACATGTGATATAAATTTTTATTTAACATTTTAAATACATAATAACAAAATATGCTATATTCGAATTGCATATTTATTTATATTGCGCATACACAATTCACAAAAAAATATTTCTTTAATTAATAATATCAATAAAATAAAAGAATTTCCATTTACATTTTTTTATATCGGAAACGTATTATATTTTTACATTATGCTAATAAATTAAAAATAATTTTATTTATATTGTAGGTATTACGTAACATTTAAATCACCCTTCTCGATTTTATGATAGCAAATTTGTTGATAACTGCATCCAAATTTTATAATATTTTCTTAGAATCTGAGCTTTCCAGCAACCAATAGGCAGGTTCTTCAGAGCTTTATCAGACCGTTCAGAAAAAATTAGGGACCTTTTTAAGAAGTAAACAATAATTCTTGGTTTCTTTCTTTATAATTATTTTGTTATATGGAACCAGTTGAAGATAAAATGGACAGATAGGATGAAAAACGATGAAGTGCTACAAAGAGTAGGAGAGAAGCGAATGATTATACAGACTATTAGAAAGAGGAAGGCAAACTGGGTTGGACATTACCTGAGGAGAGAGAGTATGATTAAAGACGTGTTAGAAGGAAAACTAGATGGGAAAAGGGAAAGAGGTAGGAAAAGGTTTCAGCTGATAGACGATTTGAAAGGGAAAGAGAGTTATCAAGATATGAAGAACACAGCGGAAAATAGGAGTATATGGAGAACCATGTTTAACCAAGAATAATCACGGACCTGTCTACGGACAGACTACCTATGATGATGATGATGATGGAACCATCGTTCTAACATTTTGGCTAAAGTTTTATATATTACCCTTGACCGTGGCGCCGCAAATGACTATGACCAAATATGAAACTGCGTCCTAAAGTACTCTGTTCTCGTTTGAATAAACAGTGTTTGTGCATCGAAAAACTTTTCCTTTTATTACAATGAAATCTTCTGTTAAGATGGATTTGGGTTGGGTTATTGTAGTTGCATATTCACTTTATATGAATATATTACTCGTACTATTTCAAATTTTTTACGAGTTCCTTATCTTACTATGATTACAATGACGACTTAAGCACTACGCAGCTCTCATATTTACCATTTTGGCGATAGTGTCAGGGGGAGGATATAATGCGCTTCCTCTGAATTTTTAAAATTGCGTTTCATTGTAACGAATATATTTTGGTCATCCTCACGACTTCCTTATACTGACATTTCGCTGTAGAAAGAACATAAGAGCATAAAAAAATATGAAAAGAGCCACATGTGGATTACGATCCATGTATTGCCCAGGTTGCTATTAGGTACGGTATTTACCCGATTCCAAGACGACCACAAATCTAAGAGGACTTCCCTTTTAGCAGACTGTCTAAACAGAAAAAAGATTTTATGACCTAATTTCCCACTGAACTTGTTTGGTGTATATTTCAAACACATGTATTCAATATAGGTATACTATAGGTCTACCGCGATCAAAAGAATATTTTGGGTGCACAGTGGGTGTGGCCTAATCCCTCATTCCACTTGGCACCCTCTTCTATCGCCCATCTTTACCGCACGGGCTATCGCTGTCTCGATCATTTTCTAGCTAGACTGTTGCCAATTATTCGCAAAATTTCGTCTAGGCAGCAACTGTAAATAGTGAGCACTGACAACCTAAGGAGGAGAAGGATGGTCTAGTAGTGGGGTGGGGGAAGTCAAAATGACCGAGGGAACTTCCCCTCCGTGACGGAGAAACTTCCCCTCCGTGCGCGGCCGAAATCTGTGCATGTTCTTATCTTTGCGGCATACCTATAGTTCGTTCATTAATTGAAATGGTTTGTTTCAAATAAAAAACAACTGGAATTTTTAAAAATCAATTTTTTTTAATGAATACAGTATTAATTGAAATCTGGATTGTAAGTTTGTAATGAACATTTTCAGTAGATACAATTATTTTAACCTGTTTCATTTATATAAAAAAATATCGATTAAATTGATAACTATTCTTCCTATGGTTCTACGACATCTCGTTGCGGTTAAGTTCACCGTGCGTCAAATCGTCGCACAAAATATTCGTCGCGCGTCAACACATCGCACGACAAACTCATCGCGCATTAATTCACCTCTCAACAAATTCGTCGCAAGACACCATGACTGGTATAGGGCGGGGTGAGACACTTTTTCATAACAACATTTTTCATTATCTTAAGATAATACCAGATTGAATCGCAAGTCTCTTTGCGAATTACGCAAGGCAAGACGCATTGACGGATGAATGGCAGGGGGTGAAGCCCAACCCAACTAGTGTATCTCCATGCCATACCCAGGCCATAGTGACTCGCCTTCCAATTTGTCTCGCGACAATTGTTTATCGCGTAGGATTTGTCTCGCGATGAGTTTTTCGTACGATGAATCGACGCGGGACGAGTTGACGCGCTACGAGTTGATGCGCGATGAATTGACCGCCATGTATTGACGATATATTACTTCGAACTCGAATTTAAGATGACCCTCGATTTTCGCAAACTGAAATTTGGATGAAAACCTTATCTTGGATATCGGTAAATACGGTATTTAAATTTTGTGTCAACAAAGGTTAGAATAGTTTCATTTCAAAATCCGTCTTTAAAATGATCCGATTAAATAAGATTTAATATAATTAATTATTTAATTTTTCATTTATTTTACTTATTATTTCATCAACTCATTGAGGCAGAATATGATTATGTATTCACATGTTATCTTATAATTTTTGTCCTAAGTAAAGGAGGAACTATTGGGTTTTTTATGCTTGATCCATGCTGCCAAATAATTATGGTCATTTTGGCCAAAGTAGCTGGAAACAGGAGTATTTCTGAATGTATGTGGTCTCTATACTTTATAATTAAGAAATAATTATGCATCATGAAGCAAATTTGTTTTAGAAAAATTTGCTTTATCAGAGAATAATTAAGCCAATTATGCATATTATACCATACCTTAAATGAACAAAAACTGATATATTGTAATATATTCTTTTGGTAAGATTTAAATACTATAAATGGCTTGATGCATATATCAATTCACCTCCATATAATTTTAAGAGAAATAGGGTCATTTAATTTGAATCAGCTAATTTCAGAAGTATAAATTGCTTAAAAATTTTCTCCTGAAGTCTATTCTTCTTTCCCTTTATAATTTAAAAAATTGTTTCCCAGATACATATATACTTTTGCCTTTAAAATTTCTCAGAATTGAGTAAATATGAAGCATATATCATGAATGCATTTAATTATAAAAAATAGCATTCAATTCATGTAATATATTTTTAGGTGTTTTCCATGATTAAAAATCTTGGATGATTATTTTAATAGAAATGAGATAGGTTAAAATGCTATTAATAATTCAAAAATGAGATACAACTCATTTAATAGAATCAATTTTTTGCCGCAATGTTTATTTTAATATAATTGAATTAATCATATAAAAGCAATCCTTCTTTAAATATATATATTTTAATTTTGTTATTATAATGTTAACAGCTGCCCATTGTGTTAGTCGGGGACATAATGATAGACCTGTAGATCCTGAGACATTGGTGATTTACTTTGGAAAATATCATCTTAAACTATGGAGTGAAGGTGGTGTTCAGGACAAGCAGGTATATAAAATATGGATATTTTATTAACTGACTAATATTTGTCATAACAAAAGAATAAATACTATGTAAATTGCCTAAATCTGATAAAATTATTTTTGCACTACTTAATCTCACTATATCTTAAAGCATTAGTTATTTCGAAGTACCTATATAAGAAAATCTCAGTGACAGTTTTCATATTTATGTGATATTTTAAATTCTTAAACAATATTTTAAAATATATTTTACATTTATCATGTACTGATTACATGAATTTGATTATAAGATTCAACTGCACATCTAACAAGTTTATCATTTCTAACACACTATCTCACTAGATGGCTTTTATGAATATTTTGTAGAAATTGTCATTTTAGTCACTCGATGAATGAAGGCAAGAATTAAAGTTTGCTATATAAAATACAAATGGCTGTCATTTTCTTGTTTTGATGTGTCCTATACCAACAGTATTTTACTGCATGATCTTTGGTAAAATAAATTATTATTATTATTTTTAGTCAAGACCATAAAAAGTATGAATTCACTTACTAAGTCATCTGCCTTCTCGTGATGGAATGGGACAATTCAGTGCCACTGTTTCATTGCCAGGGTTTCATCGCAGGGATGATTCAGCACAGACCATTTCATCATAAGTAGATAAATTGTTATTCTATTTCTTTATAGATACAGTTACATTTATGTGTGTTATCTTAAATTATAAAAAATACATTTATTGCTGCTTGGGCTACAACATACTCCAACTTGCTCCCCCTTTCCCCCTGGTTGAGTAAGTTCATTAAAGTGTTTTGGTTTCTTCTAATGTTCCCCTCAGGGGAGCAGACAGTGAAAATTATCTGTTAAAAATAAATCATTGTAATCATCCCATTTTTACAAGCATAATATAGAATAAACAATTCATATATATATATTTCACTTATTTACAGTAATCGTAAAAAAACCATACTTTTAACTGTGCTTTGGAAAAATATTACAATATTTACCCGTTAAGTATTTTCCGAGTTAAATATATATAATTCAAACCAATAATTTTTCAACTGTAAAAATGGGAAAATATAGATTAAAACATTATTTAAATAATTGCACATAAAACAATAAAAGAGTATTTATCTTTAATTGAAGATAGCACTACATGTTATGTATAAATTCAAAAGTGCCTATGAAGAAATATATTAATAATTTATCTACTGACGATGAAATGGCCAATGCTGAAACGGCCGATGCTGAATCATCCCTGCAATGAATTAGCCTGGCACTGAAATGGCTCAGCGATGAAATGTACCAGCCCCTTTCATGATGAAGTAAAGGAGATACATTAGATAGTTGAAACTTTCTTTTCTGTCTATGAGTTCCTTAGTAATGATGCTGTATATCGTATCTGCCCAAGTAGAAGCCCACCCCAGATTTAAGCCAACCCCCCAAAACTTTTCTCCTTTTTTGGCAAAAAAGTAAATTTTGTAGATTTTATGCTGAAGTGTGCTGGGCATGCATGGACGGCCTAGAATACATTATTTGAGATCAAAGTAAAGAGTGGGAAATGGCTTAGTAGTTGACATTTAGAAATATTACACCAATTAATAATTTCACCTTGTTGAATAATGTTCCACATTCAGTGATGATAATTTCATTCATCTTCATTTTCACAAAAACTCAAATAAAGCAATAGAGACCTTGCCAAGATAATTTTTAATCCAAGTCTATTTCCAATGAAATTAGCATTTACATTGCCTTAAGAAATTGCATTTTTATAATTATATACATTCCATATAAATTTTTACCGTAATTCAAACAGTTGAGCATCAAAAGCCATCATCGCATTTTGCATAATTGCCACTGATACCCCCAAAAGTACATGGCCGGCCCTGGAAATGACTGCATTTCTTAGTTTTACATGGCTAATATTTTCCCAAAAACGTTATTTCTTTTCATAAGAATAGAAGTTAGAAGATGGAATCTACACTAAGAAAACATTGTCATTGATATAAAGCTAGCTAAAATAAAAAGGAATGACATGAAGGCTATTGCTAATGATCAAGAGAAGATCTGTGGGCATAGAAGTATCTAAAATTGATGTACCTTAAAGTAGATGTGGATGTCAACTAATTGATCAATTCATTTGGGAAAAGTTTCTTGATTCACAAGGCTAATAAGTTGTTTTATGCTTCCATGAAAAAAATGAAAAGGGCTCTTTGAGGAATTTATAGGTGTTTAATTTCATATACTGATTATTTTCCTGTATGTACAATATTTAAATGATATACTGTTGTATAGTATTCAAATATTTTTATTATATATAATTAACTTCTGCTCTAGATTATCTTATCCTTCAATTAAATTATAGGTCCGTGATATTCATGTGCATCCTGACTACAACAGCACTGACTTTCGTGCAGATATTGCAGTTCTGATTCTGTCAGCTCCTGTGGATTTCACAGTTTATGTAAAACCAGTTTGCTTATGGGATAGGAATCAAATTCAACTAAGTGAAGTGGAGGGTGATGAAGGAGTGGTATGAAATAGTTCTCTATTTAGTAATATTTTTATGAATTAAAAGTGGTCCATTGAGTGAAAATTCTTTAGGAAATAATGAAAAAGTTGTGTTATTTGAATACATAAAAAATTATATATACCTATATATATATAAGTTTATATATATAATATACGGTAGCAGATTTGAAATAAGGCCAAAATAGGCAATGGCCTAGGGGTGGCAATAAAAATGGAATTTTAGGGCAGGAATAAAAATTAATATTAAGCAGACTTATGAATTATTATGATCCTCAGACAGACAGATATATATATATATATATATATATATATATATATATATATATATATGATTTTGATTTTGTTAAAAATAAGTGAATATGATAGCTTCAAAAATGTTAATAGAAGTATTACAGAACATGCACTCGTATCATCAGGTAAAAACTATAATTTTTATTTTTATTTATTTTTTTCAAAATGTAACTGTGATATCTGAGTATTTGTATCTTATATATTAGTAGTTGGTGCTTGCATTCTGCAAGCATTTCAGCCCATATCGAAAGTAACACCATAGGATTTTGAGGGGGTGCAGTGCATCAGGCAGTCCCTAACATCACTTATATCAGGGTTGCTTCTCCTATTGTGATCCCTGATATTCCTAGAAAAAAAACAAACCTATTCACTCCTTCTTACATTAGATATCCCAAATTTAATTGTTGTGTTTTTGCTTTCAGTATGTATTACATTTGAATTCTAATTATTAATGATACCCTCAATTACAGTGCATGATGCAATTAGTGTTTTAGATGCAGTAAAATCTTACACATTATCAGAAGAAAATATAGGTGATGATGTTTTCATAATATGCAAGATATTGAAAATTAGAATAAGTTAACTTATATACTTAAGGGAATAAACTTGATGTTAACTCAATTAAAGAAAAATGAGAAAATATATTTCCATTACTCGATTTTTCTATAACTCGAATAATTTTCACTTTTTCTTGTGATTTGAGTTATAGAAGTTTCACTGTATAAATTTATACAAATATAGTTCTGTATTTTTAATTTTCTATAACTCAAATAATTTTTACTTTCCCTTGAGATTTGAGTTATGGAAGTTCCACTATAATTTGTTATGACAGTGCTTCTTTGTATTCAAATTCACTAAAAAATAAGCACCATCTATTGGTACTCCATTGCAATAAGTTGCTGGAACTTGAAATCCTTACAGACTCCTATAAACCTGATATTTTTTGTATTTGTGAGCATTGTCAAATTTTAAAAACAAACAAACAAAGTAAGTAAGCATTACTATAGTATTAATTATTTCCTTAATGATGCTTGATATTCATCTGTATCACACTTTAAATTTTATTATTTTATGTGTGCTTATAACTTTATCTTGCTATTTTATCTGTATGTGTATGTATAATTTGACCAATTTTCTCTTGTGTCCCTTTTACTGACTTGTCCTTTATCTTGTTTTTGATCTCTGGACTTATAAACTATTATTATTATTAATTTCCATTAAAAGCATTAAAACGTCTTTAATTTCCATTAAAAGCATTAAAGGTCCCTTTAAAAGCAATGAGGTCATTGCCATGGTTTTTATACATTTCCATTGTTGAAAAGAGGACAAATTCATACTTTCTCCGATTTAAAGCAGATATTTACGCTAACCCTCCCTATGGACTGCATGAGAGATAATTCTCCTGGTAGAACCACCCAAGTCAGAAAGGTCTGAGGGAAAGAGTCAGACTAAGAAGCAGTCTTGGGGTTTTACAGCCTTGGGGTTTTACATCCCCCTATGCAAGGGCAGCAGCTTGCACAGCACCTCTGTAGGTGATGATCATATGGATCTGAGCAGCTACAGATGGGTAATCACTCTTGTGAAACTGAAGAGTAAAGCAAGGAGAAATTACCTCATTATATTTCCCATGAAAGGACTGAAAAGCTGCAAATACCTATATGGATCTCTCTGGAGTAAAATTTTTAGGAGATAATATAGTTCCCCAATCAGATCTCCAGTGGGGACTACCCTATGGGTAGCACAGAGGAAATGAAACATAATAAGAGGAAAGCAAATAGTGAGAAATTAAGAATAGGCACATGGAATGTTAGGACTATGAATTCAGGAGGGAAACTTGAGAACTTAAAAAAGGAAATGAGAAGGAACAATATAGATATATTAGGTCTTATTGTTAGTGAAGTTTGGTGGGAACTTGAAGGCAAGATAAATTCAGACGAATTTAAGATTATTTACTCAGAAGGAAAGAAAAAGGAAAGAGGAGTGGGGATTATAATGATAAAAGAGATAGCTGAAAATATTAGCAAGGTAGTGACAGATTAATAGCCGTAAAACTTCAGATGGAGCCAGTGGAAATGCTTATAATTCAAGTGTATATGCCAACAACTAATGCTGGTGATGATGAAGTAGATGAAATGCATGATCAGATTACGGAGATATTGGAAGAGGAGGGAAAAGGAAGGATCACCACCATAGTAATGGGAGACTGGAACAGTGTAGTCAGAGAGGGACAGGAAGATAACATAGTGGGAAAATATGGGCTAGGGAAGAGAAATGACAGAGGGGAGAAACTTGTGGAATTCTGCCCTAGAAATAGATTGATAGTAACTAACACATGGTTTAAGCACCACCAATGGAGACTTTACACATGAAGAAGCCCAGGAGACCAGAGATAGATTTAGAAATAGCATTAAAAATGTGAAAACACTACCAGGAGCAGATATAGATTCCAACCACAACTTTTGGCGGCAAATACACAACGTAGACTGAAGAGTGTTAAGAGAAGCATATGAGTTAACAAGAAATGGAACTGAGAAGAACTCTTTAAGAACAAGGAGGCTATCATGAATGAGCTGGAGGAAAAGTTGGGGGAGAGAGCTTAAGAAAATAGGGAAAATATAGATGTGGAGTGGAGGTACATCCATAGCAACATTAAAGATGTTATGGAAAAGAAGGTAGGAAAGAAAATAGGTGAAAGAAAC
This sequence comes from Tanypteryx hageni, assembly GCA_028673005.1. Lineage (NCBI taxonomy): Eukaryota > Metazoa > Arthropoda > Insecta > Odonata > Petaluridae > Tanypteryx > Tanypteryx hageni. The sequence goes on along the minus strand of CM054117.1, from coordinate 85,200,267 downwards.
AAAAAACCCTTGGTCACGGCAGACATGCTGCAAAAAATGGAAGAGAGGAGAAAGTGGAAGAACATAAACAAGCAAACAAGCAAGGGAACTATTCAAGGAAAAGGCAAGAAAGATAGGATGCAGAGGAATCATGAACAAAAGTGGTAAAATAGTCATGGAGCCAGTCGATATATAGAGTGTTTTGAAAGAATACATTGAGGTACTGTATGACAAAGAAGGCAAGCCAGAAAATATTGAATTAGATGAAAAAGAATATGTGGAAAAAGACCAGTTAGGATAAAGTATTTTCAAGTCTGAAATTAAAAGAGTAATTGATGACATGAAAAGAAGGAAGGCTGTTGGGAGTGATGATACACCAGTGGATGTTCTTTAGGTTTTTGGGTCAAAAGCAGTTAAGAAACTCACAAAAATTTTTAACCAATACATGATACTAGCATATGGCCTGAAGATTTTTTAGATATTGTTATGGTACCACTGGAGAAAAAGAACAATGCAAAAAGTTGTAAGGATTACAGAATTGTTAGTTTAATTTCTCATACAGCTAAAGTTCTAACCAGAAGAATAACCAAAAGAATTTAAGCTAAAATAGAAAAGGAGCTGCAAGATAATCAGTTTGGTTTCAGAAGAGGAAAAGGGACAAGAGATGCTATAGGATGTATGAGGATGATAGAAAGAGTGATAGAAGTCAATAAATATATGTACTTTTGTTTTGTAGAGTGAGAGAAAGCTTTTGAACAAGTGTAATGGGATAAAATGTTGGATATTTTAAATAAAATAGGAATAGATTGGAAAGATAAAAGACTGCTTAAAAACCTTTACTTAGATCAAAAGATTAGAGTCAGGGTTGAAGGAGAAGAAACAGAAAGTACTTCAATAGGGAGGAGGGTGAGACAGGGATGTCCTATTTCATCAGCAATATTTAATATTTATGCAGAAACAATAACAGAAAAAGCATTGATGCAATAAAAAGGATTTAAGATATGAGGTGAAAGTATTACCACCATTAAATATGCAGATGATCAGGGGTTAATAGCAGAAGACGAGAAAGAACTTTAGGGTATGACAGACAGATTAGTGGAGGTTGGCCAACAATATGGAATGAAGATCAATACCAGAAAAATAAAAGTCATGGTGGTTTCAAAGCAACATAAAGAATTAAATGTAAATGTTAAATGGCCAAAAATTGGAACAAGTACATAAGTAGTTATTATTATTATCCCGTGGGGGATTATTAGTATTATTATTATTATTATTATTATTTTTATTATTATTATTATTATTATTATTCTTTATTGGTTCATGAGATCTTAGCAAGGATATAGAACAAGTCAAGAGAAAAAATTACATAAAAGTACACACTATGACAAATGAAAAAAAGAAGTTAAAATAAAATAAAAAATATTTACATTTTTTGTGAAATCGTCCTTCAAAAAATCATCAGGGCAATGGTACACAAATATAAAACTCATTCAAGTACAATAGAATATTAAAGGGAAAGTTACTACAACTTTACATTAGCTTATCATTTAAAAATTCACTGATACAGTAATACGATTTACCTAACAAAAAAATTTTTAGTTTATTTTTAAATTGATTTATAGGTAAACACTTAATATCTGGGGGAAGTTGGTTAAAAATTATGGAGGTAGAGTGGTGTGGTCCTCATTGGCTGAGAGTGAGAGTGTAATCATGTAGATGTATATCTTCTCTACGTCTTGTGTTATGATGGTGGGTAGCAGCATTGACTGGGAATAACAAGGGGTTACTCTTAACAAAAACAGCACAATTTAGAATGTAAATACTTGGTAAAAGTTGTCTGAATATAGGCTTACCTGGGGTTCTATGTGCAACTTTTATCATAGCTTTGACAGCTTTCTTTTGCATTGAGAATAATTTTATAGCAGCACTAGAGTTTCCCGAAAAAATTATGCCATAGGCAAGATGGGAATGAATGTTGGCATAGTAACACATTTTTAATGTATCAAGAGCAATGATTTGGGCAAGATTCCGAATCATGAAAATGCCAGTGGTAACTTTCTTAACAACAGCTTTGGCATGGGGAGACCAATCTAGGTCTTCAGATATTGTAAGGCCTAGAAATTTAGTGGTCGTGACATGTTGAATTATATTACCATTGGTTTTCAGGAGGAGGCTCAGGGTAGGAGATGATTTTTTAGTGTGGAACTGCAGGAAGTTAGTTTTTTTATTATTAAGTACTAAATTATTACTACTACACCAGTCAGACATCTTCATAATGGCATTATTGGAAGAATGTATTAAAGCAGGCACGTTTTCAGCTTCCGTGAAGGTGGAGGTGTCATCGGCATAGAGGATGGCATTGGTGCTGGACAGAATCATTGGTAGGTCGTTAATGAAGATAATGAACAATAAAGGGCCCAAAATGGATCCCTGAGGGACCCCACACTTGACTGCAAGGGGTAAAGACCTTGTAGTAAAAATCCCATTTGTGGTGCAGTGCCTGTATTGAACAAGTTGTTGGCGATTTGAGAGGTAAGATTTAATCCAGCATAGTTTCAAATATCTTGGCAGTATTTTAGCGCAGGATGGAAGTATTTACACAGGAAATCAGAAGTAAGATTGCAATGGCAAAAGCAGCATTTAATGAGAAGAAGGAGCTTCTCACAAGCAATAAAATTGAGAAACATGGAAGAAATTAGTAAAATGCTACATATGGAGCATTGCTCTTTATGGCAAAGAGACATGGATGGTAAGGAGAAAAAACATTTAGAAAGTTTTGAGATGTGGGTATGGAGAAGGATGATGAAAGTGAAATGGACAGGGAGGAAGAGAAATGAAGAAGTATTAGAAATGGTTGGAGAAGAAAGGATGCTAATAAGGACAATTAGGAAATGAAAAGAAAATTGGATAGGGCACATATTGAGAAGACATTGTTTACCAAGGATGATCTTAGAAGGCAAAATTAGTGGAAATTTATTATTCATGAAGATTATTTACTTATTCTAAATTTTTGTAGTTGTATGGACAAATGACAAATGAAACATGTTGTAGTTTGTAGCTAAGCTGTTGTGACGAGAGTTCCTATGACTTGAAGTCAAGAAGTTGTATATAGTGTATAGGAACTACTATCAAAAAAGGTTCTATTTTGTATTAAGTACATTCAATTGTTATTATGTGATTTGGGCATTATGTATTAAGTGATACCTAAGCTGTTGTGACGGTAGTTCCTGTGACTTGAAATTAAGAAGTAGTATATAGTGTATAGGAAATAGTATCAAAAAGCTTATATTTTTGTATTAAGTAAACCCAATTTTTATTATGTAATTTGGGTATTATGCATTGAGTTGTGATGGGGACCCGCTGCCACCGGGACCTGCTCCCAATTGTAGCGTTTATGTGAATAATAATAATAATAATACGAAGAAGAGGAAGAGGGAAAATAAGAATAGGCATATTAGAGAATTTAAAGCAGGAATATAGTACTTATAGAGGTATAAAAGAGGCTTCCAGGAAGAGAGAGAAATGGAGGCAGTGATTCAGCTGAAACCTGCCTTTGGATAGCAGCATTATGATGATGATGAGTTATGCTAATTTGGATGTATTTGAATTCTGCCTTAAAGAATTAAGAAATCTGTTCTTTCAGCTAGACAACTGTTTTTTTCCCGAATTCATATCCCAATTTTAAGTAATTTAAAAATGGATTTTTAGAAATCCTTGCACTGAATCACATGCTTTTCTTATGGGGTAATGGAATGAAACATTGGGGTTTAAAAGGCCCCTTAGTTGAATTATAATTTTTGTTGTGATTTTCGATTTTTCTCATCAGTTGTGCTTCTCGACCTACCTACATGCCAAATTTCAGATTTCTAGCCCTTTTAGAAGTACCTAAGAGTTTTATGTCAGTGAGTGAGTGAGGCCCAAGTAGATTTATTATTATAAGATATACATATATATTATAATTTTTACTTGTAGATATGTGCACATGCTATCTAATATTTCTATTTGTGTTTTTGAAGTTACCATATTTACAAATTTTCAACAAAATTATACAACAATTGATAACATCAATAAATACAATTTAATTCTTTAAAATTTTACATAAGTTCATTTAATTCAATTCTGGAATCAATTGAGGAACAATTTCATTTTTTAAGTTATAAAAACTTGGTAAATAAAACATGAAGCCAACTATAGTGCTCAAGTGAAAATATCTTCCAGCTATAATAATTTGAAATCTTAATGGGTAACATTGCAGTAAGAACTTATGACATTTGTGATTTTGTCCTGGAAAAGATTTGAAATATTTTTTTTCGACTCAAGTCTCATGTATAATGTGCATGTTATACAATATTTGTTTATGTACTTCCAGAGAGTTTCTTAATGAGCATTATATTTAAAGAATAAATTTTTAAAAAATTTTACACAAAAATATTTTATTAGCAAAAGAAAATTATGCATAAAAATCCTTGGATACAATCTCATAATTCAAATTAGCTTCATTGAGGACATTAAAAAATTAATTCGGTAAGTCTCTTTCAATTGGCATGTCTTTGCTTTCATTGGGCGAAGAATTATTGTGGTCATTGTCGATGCTTTTTCAACACATGATAAAATATCTTTCAATAGATCATTGTCATATTTAAATGTAACCATGCATAATAATCTTCAAAGAAGCAATTGAATGGAATCACTCCTTAGTCAATATGAGACTTTAGATAAGGATTCAAATCTCTTCAGTACTCTAAGACACATTCCATCTTGAGTTTTTTATTCATACTATCAAAAGCTATTGATCATATGACATTTTATTGTATTATTTCTTAATAAACTGACTTTGTTTTTCATGAAAATAATTGTTTCTAGGTTGTTGGGTGGGGTTATGATGAACATGGAATGATAACAGATGATTTGAAGTTGGCTAAGATGCCCATTGTATCTCAACAAACTTGCATCTGGAGCTTTCCACAGTTCTTTTCACGTGTCACCTCAGACAAAACATATTGTGCAGGTTTTAGAAATGGTAAGTTGTTCTTAAATAGTTTTCAAAAATATGGCTCATTCTCTTATTTCTATCAATAATACAACTGATATATTATGAGATTGAAACATAAATTTAAGGATTTTCACCTTGTATCATCTATTCACTGAAATTAAATGAATGAAAATTATAATATTTTGAATCTATAATAAATAAATAAATTAATAATATCTAGCTTTTAGTGTATGAGATATTGTAGTAAAAAAATCATAACTTTCTGATTAGATACCCCAATATATATAACTAAGGGAAACTAAGGGAAACTAAGGAACAATACTCCATACAGGAAAACCAATTGAAAACTTTTAATAGGTTTTGTTGGATTCAGTATGAGAGTTAGGCTACACATCTCAATATATTAAATCAGAGTTTCATTTCCAGGGACAAGTGTATGTAATGGGGATAGTGGAGGTGGAATGGTATTCCCGAAGACTTCACGACCAGGAGCATCAGTAATTTGGTCTTTGCGTGGAATAGTCTCTTTAAGTACTTCTCAAGATGATAAGCCAATATGCAACACAAAGCATTATGTTGTTTTCACAGATGTGGCTAAGTTTCATGATTGGATTCAAAAATATCTCTGAAATAAATTGTATATGATCTTAATTTTAGGTGCCATAGTAATTTATTTGGCATATTTGAGTTCCAATTGATGCCAAAATGTCAATCAGCATTTCATGACCAGGTTGGTTTTACCCACCATTACCTCAACATATACTTCAAAACATTCTGCTTGAGCTTTTTCTAAAAATCCCCCTATTTTAATTTGATGAAGTATTTAGGCATAAACAGTAAATGTGCGTTTACTATGTGAAACATCAAAGTAAATAGTTGTTTTTAATCAAATCTTTCAATGCATTGAACAAAGCAATTTTTATCTTCTCTAACAATTTTTAAAATGAGACAGACAATGTAAAATCCTGTATTATTATTCGATGACTAAAATTGTTCACATTCATGAACATTTTTTGATGAAAATTCCTTAATTTATTTAAGATATATGGTGAAATTTGTTTACTAGCGATAACTGTTATTACTTTTAATAATAAAGAAATTATAATAACTTTGAATTGTGATGATATGATATTAACATTATGCTTAAGTGAACAGTAAAAGAATTCAGGGAGACGATTTATTAAATGGAAGCAAATCATAGTTTACAATAGAACATTTCTCTCTTCATTAGCTGGTGTTGGTTTTACATGAAAATTGACTACATTGCATGTCCTAAAGACCGTTATTATATAGCATTATTTCGGTGGCGATCCAATCAGTATAGAGGCGTGCAATCTTGGTAAGCGGCGTATGTGTGTCGCACTCCCGCATATCCTCCCGACTATATTTCACATTTTTTCTCTCCATTTTCCATTTAACTTAATGGTTTGCTCGTCTGTAGTCTCCAACCTCTCACCCGTATTGTCAAATTTATTTTTATTTAGATTCTTCTTTCATTCAGTTCGCCGTAAAATAAGAAAACATAACCTCTTTTAACATAATGTTCCGTTTCTTCCCACTCTAAATTAAAAACCGATTCCGACGTTAGCTTCTACTTCTCTAACCTTCTGAATTCATCCTTCCGAGTCGGTTATTCTGTTTTTTTTTCGGCAACCTTCGCATTCTTTTATCCAGGACCGCACCTCCCTCTCTCTCCTGTGTAAATGGATCCTTTTTATAAACACTTCCACAACTCTCTTGCTCCAATGAAAGTTGATCTTAACGTTACCCAGCGGTTTCCAAAAATTACAAAGCCGCGCCCCCCCGTAATCTAACATCTCCCCCCCCCCTTCCCCCTTGTCATCACGTTCAATCAAAATTCATAAACAATGCCTACTGGATCTACAATGGCAATTAATATAAACATCTTAAGAAAAACGTGTAGGCAAACGATACGTCCTAACCAATTGAGGGCTAGAATTTGACGTCTGCATATTGTAGGTCTTACTTTTAGGGTTGCTAGACAGACGGCAAATATACTTGTAATATTTTGCACCCTCCCGATCCATCCCCCGCGCCCCCTCCCCCTCCTCCCCCCAGGGGGTCGCGCCCTTCAATTGGGAAACCACCGACGTAACTATTCTTTCTTTCTTAAGAGTTTCTTCCAACTACGTATTAGGCCAAGATTCGCGGTCCCTCCATCTTGCATTTACACCCAACGTCTAGATTTCATATAGACCAACCTATCCTGAAAAATTTCCTCCTCTAGGTTGCAGGATTCTAGAGATATTACCCTCACACACGACCGGACAAACAATCCAAATACATGGGTGATATATAAAAAAGCGCTGGAAAATATAATAACAGCATGTAGAGAAAGAAAATAATTACGAAGTCTCATATCGACTTCAATATCCTGTAGACTTGTTGCCAAGGCCGGCCCGAGCTACGAGCGAGCCGCGCGGCTGCCCTGGGAGACAAAGGGGGCGCTATCCCTATCATTTATCTATGCATTACTTGCAAGTGAATAAATATTGGATATAAATTTATATCGAGGAACAGGCTAGAATCTTGATGGCATTCCTTTTAATTTTTCATTATCAATAATGTTTACAGAGCGATGAATAAATTAACTTAGTAAATATCTCAACAAACATTAACGGATGGGGGCGCTGGAGTGCTATCTCGCCTGGGGCGCCAAAATTCCTCGGGCCGCCTCTGCTTGTTACGATGTTTTCTCTGATGAAATCATCTAAATTCAGGTCATGAGGCAATGATTTTCAGTGTTTTGTCCTGTTTTTCGCTACTATGTCCCGAAAGCAATTTTGTGGACATCGTATTTTCATTTTTTAATCATTCGCAGTATTTGATTTGACTTCATCGAGTGACACTATCAACTTGGTATTTGTATTGAATGTGGCTATAAAATGTTAATTCCTTTAAATTTCCTGATCGGTTACGTAACAATACTGTTTACCTATTGTTTGAAATTTTAAAATAATTAGCTAACTTTTGAACAAAGTTATAACAAAACTACGCAAAATTTCTTTATATAACTTATAAACTAAAAAAACAAAATCATATATAATACTGCGCATATAATCGATTGCATTTTGTTTATAGATATAAACTATAGAGCATTATTTTAGAAGACAGGATGTGCTATTTCACGTATAAACAAAACATTAGCCATTCGAGCGAGTCGGTACAATGAAACTTCAATAGTCCATGGGTATTTGAAGCAATTTTTCGAACCAGTCAGAGATGACATTAGATATTTTGGTAACCGAGGCGAGGGCCGAGGAACAGGTTCAAAATCACATATTTACGCCTTCTTCAACTCAGCGCCCGAGGCAAGTGCTTCTATCGTCTCGCCATTGTACCGGATCTGAATTATGCTCTAGCTGTCAATCTATCGCCAAAAATGATGGCTTTCATTTTCTTATCATTGCGGTCGTAGTAAATAACTCACTATCAGTATATTATGTATAACTTTTCTCCTAAAATTTTAATACGAGCTAATTAACGAAGATTGCAGTTCACAGGAATCCGTAAACAACAGAGGCCAACGAAAAAGCAGAAAGTGATCATTTAAAATGTTGTCCCATCTTCTGTGTTGTCGTATTTTGCTCCACTTTGCCACGGCCATTGTGAACAAACACATTGTGTCGCATTCACCTCCTGTCCCGCAGTGTGCTTTTCAGCTGTTTCCATTGTGAGTGGAACTGACTCTTTTCAATGAGATGAAGATTCGAGTTTGGTAGACAGAGTAGGCTGGAACAAGGAATCGTTGGATTTATCATTTAAGACAGCAAGAAAGAGAAAATTTCAACTGACAGTACTTCTTTTAACTCCTCCGCCATGAATCAAGAGTCGCGTAAGTACAAACCAACAAGTTTTAAATATTTAATTATTCATTTTCTTCTTTATTATAATATCGATATAATTCTGTAGGAATTTGTATTTACTGCTATCGTAAAAGTTCAAATAACGTCTTTTTAGGCAAGTTTCTGTAGGAAACATAGTCTTATGAAATAGTCGTGTCTGTGTGTGTGTCCGTACCCCAGCAACTTTTGCGTCAGTCATGATACCCGGTAAGGGGTTCATGCTACCAGGGCGGACCTCAGGTCCATATTTTATATGGCAAAGATTGAAGTCCCAAGTTTGATTTCAGGAACCCCCTTTCCCTATTTTATTAACATAGGGAGTCTAAAATCCATTGTGCATAGATTTCTTTGTTACTTTAAAATATCTTAAATCGGGGTTTATATTGTTCTAAGGCGAAAAGTAAGTTGATTCTAAATCTTATCACAGCATTTTGATAATCGGCCATATATCCTTGAATTTCTAGTAAACGATGTCGTTTTTTGACCTTTTAACCTCGTATTTTATTGTAGTGTTGCCATGGAAACGATTATTGTCGAACTCTGTTTGAGCATAGATGAGTGCACAAATTATTTTCCACTCGACTACATTTCAGCCATGAACTATCATCCAACGTAAAATTATGAAGTCAAATTAAGGAAGGAAATGCATTGCTATTGAAAATTTGGAACATGCTTCGATTATTTAACTGCAAATCTCTACTATAAATATTTTCAAGAATTTGTTTGTTTGTTTTTGCATTTATAACGCAACAACTACAGAAAGTAGAAGCAAGATGAAGGTGCCATTTTAACCGTAATATAAAGTTAAGCAAAATGTGCGGGTTTTTAAAGCGATTTGAATTGCCTTTTTCATTAAAAAATGTTTTTATCATTTAATTTTTTCCCATTTCAATAACATGGGAATGAGCGTATTGTTGAATTAACAATCTACTACTAACTACTACTAACCTTTAGAAACAATACCTAATATTACCTAAAATAAATAATATATACTTAATATAAACTAAAGTAGGGAAGTAAAAAACACTATGAGTATTCAAAGAAGGGAAATCACCAAAAAACTGTAAATCTGGCTGTTTCGAAAGGTAGGTGGAATACAGTTTTAATGTGCAATTTTAAGCGCTTTCGTTCTCTAAAAACGTTTTATGTATTCTGCATATACTGTATACTTTATAGACAGAGAAATATGTTTTTTATTGACATTGAAAAATATCAAGTGAAAGATATCTCAGAAGGTAGAATAAGAAAACTTCTATAACACTTCTTGAATTTCGACCAAAATTTATAATCCCATGAAAATCTATATGTACAGTTTGCTTTCCTTTCAACTGAACATTTGTATGCATCAATTAAGCCAATTGAACTTATTACATTAAAACAACACTTTCAATGTCGTACTAATATACTTTTTATCGCCAAAATGGATTTCAAAATCCGGGAACTCATTTTGTTTCATAGTTTTGACTTTAAAATATTCACGTGACAAATCAGACCCACAAAATCAGCCTTTGCATGGGATAACGTATGGGTAAGCTAAATTTGAATATATCTTCAAATGTGTTTCCACTGGTTGCATCCCTAGAGCTTGCAATTTCTGCCCAAGTTTTGAATGTTTTTGAGATTCATGACCACATAATATCATGCAGTTTCTTCCAATGGAACTTAATTTGAGTGAAATAACTATATTTTAAAAGTGATTCTATCGATTGTTTATTATTATGATTATTTGATAAAAAATAGTCGCCAATTTTGTCGATCAAGGACAGGAAAAAATGTATTTATTTGGGCAAAAGATGGGAAGACAAGAAATATTACATACCATTAAGTACTACAATAAAAATTAACCTAGTTTCATTATTTGGTTTCATTCTCAAATCTTCCTCAATATTTTTTGTTTTGACTTAAAAACCCGAGGAACGTCGAATAATTTCAGCTAGTATCATATAAAATGAAATAAAAATATATAAAATCATACTATAACAAGAAGTCCAAACCAGGACTAATGCAGGCTGGTTTCTCAAATTTCACGTCCGGAATTGATTACTTATTAAAGGAAATGTTCTAGTATGCGTAAGTCATTCCAAGGAATTCTCATACCATAAATACCATTTGTAATTTTCATAGTTTATCAAAGATAGAGAAATTTTGGAAAACGAATTGATAGAGCATATCTTATATTAAATTACCGTAATCGTAGTCGTAGGCGAACTTTTCATAGGTTGGGAAGTTTATATCTCCGCCGCTGTTTAGGATATTTTCGTAATCTATAATTTTTAAAGATGAGGAAATCTCCAGTTCTTTAACGGTACTAAATTCAACGGGAAACGTTGAATACGTTCTTTTTTAAGGGAGGTTTTCCGACACCCCTGCACTCCATAAGAAAAGCATTGGAATCAGTTTCGGACATTATAAAATCGCATTTTAAAATTAGTTAAAATCAAGATACGAAGTCGGGACCTAAACGTTTGTGTTGGAAAAAGAAAGAAGTTCATTTTGGTTACCGTGAAAATTCAGTTACGTCCCGAATTTCTCGGAAAATCTATTTTTAATACGAAAAAAACGCGACTTCTAAACAATGAGAATTGTCAGTTACCATGGTCACCTCATTTGAGCGAGTGGTAATATTAGGTGTATACTCGCGAGCCCCTTGACGATATTATGCCATTTTGTTTGTTTACATGGATTTCGAACATTTTTGAAGAATCAGTGAACCTTTCCCCTTTGAATTAAGGAACCATTTTATTCGTTATTGTAGCGTCGTTTAAAAAATTAATTAAATTAATTTCTTTAAGCCAAGCGAAAATTATTTTAAACAGTATAAGATTAAAATAGAGCCCCTTGACGATATCACGTCATTTTATTTGTTTACATGGATTTCGAACATTTTTGAAGAATCAGTGAACCTTTCCCCTTTGAATTAAAGAACCGTTTTATTCGTTATTGTAGCATTGTTTAAAAATATTATTAAATTAATTTCTTTAAGCCAAGCGAAAAACATTTTAAACAGTATAAGATTAAAATAGAGCCCCTTAACGATATTACGTCATGTTGTTTTTTTTACATTTATGTTGATTTATGTCTTTATTTTGAGCCTGTTTATTCTGTAATATTTACGAAGAATGAAGTTTAAAAGGACTTAGCAAGATCAGTTATTTTTATTTATCACATCACTTGGAAAATTAAAAAATTAAATTAAACTTATCCTTAATCCTAATACAGGTTAATACTAAATAGAATCTTCTGTTCTATTTACGAAGAAAGGAGTTTACATAATTTGTCAAATAAATGTGTCTGGTCAAATTAATTATTAAAAAAAAACAAAATCAACTTAATGTGACAGCGGAGCGTCACAGGCTCTCTCGTGAATCTATATCTTGCTATATCTAGTGAACTATTCTTACAGTGATTTTACTTAAGCGATTTCTTTTCTTAAGAGGAGACCCATTAAATGCACATAACCGCTAACATGTTACCGCTAACAGTTAGCGGTAACTGATAACCAATCAGACACAGAGAGCGGCAAACACATTATCTCTCTGGAGGTCTTAGGAGCCCTGCCACCCTCTCACGCTAGGCGCCTCGCGCGGGACTCCTATGCCTATGCCTTAATCCGACCCTGTACGTAATCAGGTTATCCTCCAGCCATGAATATCTTCTTTGATAAACTAGTCATTTTTCCGATTTAGTGTTCCGTTGAAATCCTTCAGTAAAATACTTACACGAATATTTTCAGTTTTGACATTGGAAAACTTTAAATTCCTTTTTTCTTGCTGTGGATAATTCATTGCTTTGTAAGTAACCATTAAAACTTGATGAAATTACTGAAGAGCCCTCCAATTATTTTTCTTGTTGTTCTACGTAATCATGTTGGCCTATAACAATGAAGCCGTCTTTGATAAACAACTCATTTTGCGGTTAAGTCGTTGGCTTTTAATGTTGCGTTGAAATTCTTCAGAAAAACTCTTACATGAATATGTCCACATCCGGTAAATGCGAATAAATTTTCCTCAGCGCTCGTTAGAGAGATGTTTCGAAGTCAATTTTTGACAAACAACTCAAACCAAATAGAAGCCCTTGGTATGCTGTCAACACACTTCTTATTTACGTCTTCAAAACCCAATCACCAAAAATTAAATGAATCAATATTCGAATGCTTTTGTCAAATTATTAACAATTGCAGATACATTTCGAGTGTAGAGGACGAAATTTATCTCGGCCAGTGACTGAGTGTTTTTGTGTTATTGTAGTTAATTTAATCGTCAATTAAATATAAATACGGCTTGTCGGCAGAAAAAATATTTACAGGTGGAATATTAATTTTTGTTTCATCTGCGTCTTGCAAGTTATCTCTCTACGGAATTTTTAAGCTAGTTTCCAAAATAAACAGCCTTATGAAATGGTCCTGTCTGTGTGTTGTGTGTCCTCTACTAACAAATTTTCCACCAATGCACCGATTTTCACGAAACTATGCTCGTGCTGCCCACCTCTGGACTATATTTTATTTGGCGATGATTGAAGTCCCGGGTTCGATTCCAGGAACGTTTTCCCTATTTGTATTACATAGGAAATCTCAAATCCATCGTGAAGAGACATATTCCTTAACATATTAAAATATCTTAAAATTGTGATATCGGAGCGAGGTTTGTACTGTTCTAAGGGGAAAAGAATGTAGATTCTAATTATTATCACATAATTTTGATAATTGACCTTTTTTTCTTTTATTTCTACTAAAACATAGCGTTTTTTTCGTTGTAAATCGCATTTTATCGGATTGTTGCCATGTAGACGATTATTACCGAAATAGGCTTGAGCATAGACGACTGAACAAATGGGTTATTTTCTTTTCCACTCGACTATCCTTCAGCAACGGACAGCCGATCCATATATATTAGCGTATAAACAGTTAAATGTTACTGTAATCACTTGATTTTTACTTAATAATAATAAGCTTCTGTACATCAATTCTCTTTACAGATCTCCACCTGGAAACTTTCAAATATTTTTAGAGAAACTTTGTTATCTCCTTGACAGTGGCGGCTCGTAGCTAAAATTAGTGGGGGGCTGCTCCAGAAAATTTTTAGCCTTTGTTTTAAAATTGTGTAAAAGGAAAAAAACATGTATAAAAAGAAAATTTATTCAGGAACTTGATAAAATCTTAACAAAAAAACCAAACATTTTTTACTTACTTTAACTTAAATTGTTACAGTTCAAGCTTGATCCATTCATTTAAAAATGAAATCCATAAAAGAACCGAAAAAAATGAATCAAATAGAATAGCTGGAAGCAGAATAATAATCTAATTCTACACTCTTCTACACTTTATCACATTCAAGAATATGGTACACGGTTTTTAAGCACAACACACGCTGAGTAAAAAAAAACTTCCTTCCACCATCACGCCAGAGCCGGCACTGCGAGAGCAACAGTGCTCTCTCTACCTGGCAGCCTGGCAGTCCCGCCTTCCTCCCCACCCCCCTCCTATGTGCGCATGCGCACAACAGTCAAACACCACGTCGCTGGCACTGTGAAGCGCACAGTTCCATACAAAGATTTTTGTATCTTTTTCATAAACTGGGGGATGGCTACTGAAGTACTGACATTAAGCTTAAGGAATATATATTGTACTACAAAAATAAAGAAAGAATTAAAGAAAAAAGGACTCATTATATTAAATGTTATCGATAATATCAAGTGGAAATAGGGGGTGCTGCAGTTCCGCAGTGCCTATACACGAGCCGCCACTGAACATTTATTAAATTCGTTTATTTTAAAAAATATGTTAAAATATAAGGTCAGAAAAAGATTTTGACATTGTTTTTAGTATTATAAACCTAATAATTCTCTATTAATTTGTTTTCCAATTTTTCTCTATCGTTGATAAAATATGAATTACAAATGTTATTTATGGTGTGAGAATTCATTGGAATGACTAACACATACTGAAATATTTCCTGTCAATATAAGTAATCAATTCGGGACGTCAACTTTGGGAAACCAGCCTGCATTAGTCCTGGTTTGGACTTCTTATTTCGAACAGATTTCGTTATTGCTAGATTTCTTCGAAGCTTGATGACATACAACATTGTAAACTCGAGAAATGCAATTGATGAATAGTGAATGAGAATGACCAATCGGTGCGTGGAAATTAAAATATAACACCAGAGGCGAAGGAAAATATTCTTTTGTTGGCGAATATCAATTTTTGTGGTAAGGATGAGATATTTCTTCAACAAATTCGTCGAGCCGATCACTTTACCACGCCCTACTGACTAAAAATGCTTCCAGGGTCTAAATGGCGTAAAATACGCTTTTAATGCTCGAATTCAACACATTTAAAGTGCGAAAGTGTTCAAACGAATCAGGATAAATGAAAATATATCGAATAATCCGAGGAACTCAGTATTTTTCCGTCTTGTCACTCCATTAAATTCTCAATTCGTATCGCATATATTTACGTATCACGGATATTTACCTCTGTTTTGATAATCTTTCCTTGCTAGACAGCCGTATGGCAATACGTGCGGTTTCTCAACAACCTGACCTTCCCCATAACAAATATTAATTCCGTTGTGTTTAAAACCACCTCTCCCTCGTTAACATATAGCAGCGACAGATAAATCATGGTTTGTTTTTTAGTTTTATTCTAATTTGAAACTTCGGCACGTTGGCCTCATTTTCTCTCTCCGTTTATATGACCGAAATCGTAAAATGAGACGAAATTAGTATACGTAAATTTTTTAAATTTATTTTAAGCTAAAGCCGTGATGTAAAAAATTAGCATCTTTTACAACATGTACTATTTTCAAGGTTCCGCATGGAATCGATGTTGAAATGGCGATGTCAAGCTTGAGAAATATCCAAGAAAATACACTAAAAATTTAGGATCTGTCATCAAAAAAGGAAACTATATGCTATCAAATTTGTTTTTGCAAACCGACTCTAACTTAACTTCTACGCGTTAAAATATATTTATTTATAATTCGTAAGCTCAACTTCTAAAATCTTAACTATAATCATTAAAGAATACAGCGAAAATAAAAAACGGGCGATATATCTTTTGCAAACATATTTTTTTATTTCGAGTATAAATTAGTATTACAAATTTTTAATTTTCGCTCAAGAATTTTAAGCAAACATGTTTCAACGCGTTCCAGTTTAATTAGAATCGTTTTAGAACTCTAGGTTTTATGGCATATGATATAGGGGAAACGACTTTTGTGTCGTGTTCCAAAAAAGTAAAGTAAATCATCAGAATGTTTTATCGTGCGCCGCAAGTTTACTCCTTCTTTAAGAAACTTCATATTTTATACAAAAAATACAAGCTTACGCGTGCCACGTATTTGCCATCCCTAGTATAGGGTCTCCTTTTTAAATGCAGATCCCGTTCGTTATTATTCTACGAAATCACAAGTAGGAAAGTTCTCGAAATAGGCTTCAAATGCCCAAATTTCGAAAAAAAACGGGAGAAGTAATCTGCAATGATAGTCCAGTGGTAGAATATCCGCCCGGCAAGTGGAAGACCCGACTCTGATTCCCTGTCAAAGAAGATTTTTCTCGTTTCGAAATGTTTCCCACACAAATTTTGATCGAATTTGTGACTGACTTCATGATTACGTGATACATGATAAAATTAATTTCTTTCAGTCGCTGGGGGTGTAGCTCAGTGGTAGAGCGTTTGCTTCGCATGTGAAAGGTCCCGGGTTCGATCCCCGGCACCTCCACTTTTTAGTCAAAATAAGATGAAGTCGCGATGTGATTTAAAAGGCTCAAAAAAGTGGAGAGATTGGAATTAGTAATCATGTGTCAGCCATGCCCATATTTTATCCATTACTTGAGCCTTGGAGAATGAGCTAATATTATAATAAAAGCCCAAATCTCTCTGTCTGGCGATAATACTCAATGCTCACCATTGGCGGCATAGAATCCAGGGGCATGTTGTTAAATCCTCTTCGAGTCATACTTTCAGGATTTACTTGCCCCTTTTAAATTTAAAGCTGCTCATCGTCTACATTGAAGTCATGGATTCGATTCTAGAAGCCTTCATTTTATCCATTTGATTAAAAGGGACGCTCGCCAATCTCGATATAAAGGCTGGCACAGCTTGCGAGGAATATCCGGCCGCTCGTGGTGGGATGCCAGCCGAATTTCGTCCCACCTGTGAAACTTTACCGCTGTAACCTATAAGGAATAAACCCGTTATCTCAGCGAAACAAGCGAAGGAGCATATTTAATCGTGCTTTGAAAAACACTTCCTAGTTCGTATTTTTATCTTCATAAAAGCCGCGCGAGGATTTTGCAAAATAATAAAAAACCATTTTTATTACGAAAGAACCAGCGATTATCGGAAACGTAAAAAGGTGATAATAAAGCCAACTGGAAACAATATTAAAAGAAAACAAAATGTATTATCGTATTTACTCGATTATATTTCCTAAATGGAGGAGGGAAACCCGGTGGCAGCATTAGCCTACTATCACGAAGAGCACCAAAGGAGTCAACTGCTTAACGTCCCTTTCGAAGGACGAATCGCTGAGTTGCCTATTCTCCTCTAACCATAGACATATAGACGTATTATTTTTAGTTTCAAATGTTACATTTAAATATATATTTAATTTATCACAACTTGTATTCCATCATACTTAAGAATTTTGATATATCGTACAACAAATTATTTTTTCTTTTTACATGTTCTCTTATTCTCACGAAAAAGGCAAAAATAGTATAGTATAGTTTATTGTAGACACTCTTTGAGTATTTGTATAAAAAAAACGCATTGATCAAGAAGTAAAATCTTGATATTAAGGTCTATGCATGCAGGTATATGATGGATTATAAGAAATTCTGGAGAGGAGGAAAAATTACCGAGAATCGAACCAGGGTTTTTCTATAACTGAGCGGATATGCTACCATTAAACTATCGGGGCAGATTAATCCTCTTGTTTCACAATAATTTCCCCTTACTATCAAGAATGTATTCATATGCATTGATGTGTATGGAATTAAAATAAAGTTTCTCGCTAAATTGGAAGGTCGACAAATCCTGTTTTGTCAACCCGAAACATTTACACTTTCGAATGACTACCGTCGGCATTCTACCAGGGGCGTTTTTAAGACTTCAAATTATTCGGTGCAATTTTATTAGGAGGGCCATTTGTACTGATCAGCTCTAGAAATTCAAATTTTGATTTTCAAAATTTCCGAATTTTAATTTTCGTAATTTATTTCATTTTATATAAAATGAGGAAGAATTATGCATTGACAGCGATTCCGATCACAAAGGCAAGCTTCTGAGCAAGAATCAAAACGCTGGTCGTGCCATCCGTGAGTTACTTTGCATGACTTTGGGGCCCGTTGGTGTGTGGCATCGATGGCACTTACCTGTGCACGCAAAGCCGTCTGAAGGGGGGGCCTAGGTGGGCAGTCGCCCAGGGCCCCGCGGGTTTTAGAGACGGCTCTGTGTGCGCGCCTGCGCGCCTGTGCACTCTATCTCTAAAACGATCATCGCGCCATTCAATGAAAACAAGAACAAAGTGAGGCAAAAAGGCATGCAGTTGAAATAAATTCATCTCTTTTCCAGTAACTTTCACCTGAAGCAAATATAACAGCGATAACGTTTCGTGAAAATATTGAACAATAAAATAATTTACGGAAAAAGTCTTCGGCGTTCATTAAAACGTTTTACATAAGTTTGGTGTGAGAGCATGATTCTCTTCTAGCCCTTCTACAGCTATGAATTGGGGCTGCCATCTGCTGGAGCCCACATTCAACATCCCTTTAGACAAAACTATCACTAGGGCCCATTCTTATCTGTCATGAATTTCGTTTCTACCAGCACGTAGGGTTCATGGACGCTTGAGCCGTCGTTTTTGTTCAGAGGTGAGTGATAGTTTATTCTATTGATAATCTACTATCTTGCTTTATCATTCCACACTTAATTTTTATTTAATATTCTAAAAAGGAGTGTTCTATAGCACCAGTTGCATTAAAGCCATGGTTAAGGAGGAAATAAAGACACGGCGGATGGAGAAAATGCGTACCAAAGTCATACAATCAATTTTAGTAATGTTTGTTGATTGTTCATTGCTGGTTATTAACGTATAAATCATGTAATTCTGGGTTTGCATCCCTATCTATTGCAATTATATTCACATTTTTTGTTAAGAGTTATAAATATGGCTTCGTTTTGATTTTATCTTTCCCTTAGACTGAATAATTTGTTTTTGATTAAGAGTGAGAGTTTGATCAACTCTTCCTGTGAAGTTTGTTTAATGATGAAGCATTTAGAAAGTTATGAAATTCTTTTTAAAAAACAATAAAGGATGGCGAAGCGGCAAGAGGACTTCTTGTTTTCGTGAAAACGAGCTGCATTTTTTCTATTTTTGCGCTAAAATTTCCGCGCTCCTTTATGAGAGATTCGAATTTTCATAACTCTTGCCTTGGAACAAAGTCGAATTGTAACATTATTTCCAAAGTCAAGGTTCTGAAATTCATGTTCTTTAAATTATTACTGATACTGGAGAATCAGTTGTGGGAAAAGTGAGGACAGGAGCATCTGAGTATTTCCTACTTAGATAGGGATGGTAAATACGCAATAATGTGACCGTATTCATATTAATTCTGCATTTCATAAACGTATGAGAGATTTTAAGTTAAAAATGTCAGAAAAATATTTCAATTTATTGCAATTTAACAGGCATTTATAGTTAGATATTTTAATATTTTGGGTCGCGTTCATTTTTCCCGAATCGTCCTTTATTTTTAAACTAGTTTGGTAAATAAAGTTTCAGAAACAGTTCCTGTATGTCATTGGGTCTGAAAAATAAAACCGTTTGATGTTTTCGTACAGGATTTTTGAGCTTTATATTTCTATACAGGTTGTTTGAATAAAATTGTTTCATGGTTAAAATTTATCCACAATTCGATCTAAAAGTCTACAATTCAACAAAGAATTAACCATGCAAACAAGTGCTAAATCATCATATTGGAAACGATGGTGGCATTGCTGTGGAGAGGAAAGCTAGGATTGAGAAACCAAAGTCTTTGGTATGTTTCCTATAGGTCTGAAGGTCACAAAACAATGCCTCGCCCATAACCTCAGCGCCGTCCAAACGGGAACATTCTCAAATACTGCGTTTGGGAATATCCTAAAGGAGAATTAAGGAAGAAGAAAGTTTGGAGTAGACAGAATATTCAATCGTAGACGTTCTCGGTGGCCTTGATTTAGTAGTGGTATTGTCTTCCTTCCCTCTCCTTCCGTGGTTCTTGTTCTAGAAGGAAATAGAAGCGGAAATAGGATAATTCTGTCGCATCAACATCATTCTCGACGAGAGAAAATGAAAATCTACGACGCACACTCGTGTGCAACGATATTTAGCGGTAATATGACAACCTAATGTTTAACGCAAATTAACTTCGATTTTTGGCGCTTTAAACTGTACATTCAAAACACATCAACGATGCCCGCATACGTATCACTGAATGAATTCTTAAATCTTAGATTTTCCTAGAAAGGCTCTTTGTTGTATTTTCTGAAAAATTCTGAATTTTATGAAGTTTATGGAACTAAAGAAGAGAGTGAAACAAATTGAGGTAACTGAATTAATTTTAGGGACTCCAATTGGTTGAGGGAATGGAGCCAATGCAGGAAATTGGATTGGTGAAATGATTGGAAGAAATGTAAAATGGTCAAATGAAGAGGATGGAGTAGTTTGTATAACAGTTATTTATATATATATATATATATATATATATATATATATATGTATATATATGTGTATATATATATATTATATATATATATATCTTTCCTCGGGGTTATTGGACAATGAGACGTTGAAAATTTTCGGAATATTTTGTCGGTGGAGGATTTTAAGATTGCCATCTTACACCCGTGTGGAGGGCGGGGCGAAGTTTGACCTCTTAAAAATGCCATTGGTTGACTTTGTAGACAAGTGGCGAGTTCACATTAGCAATACAAACAAGGAGGTCCTTTGAGTTTAATGAGTGACCTCACTTAACCTCTATCTTTCAGGAAAATGAATATATTTTCGGGAAAGGAAGCAGTTTTTGCATTTTTCTGCATCTACTCATGACGGAAAAGATGCAGTTTTTATGCTTTTCCTAATAGTTTGCCCTACAGATTACTTCACGATATATTGTAACAAATTTCTGGGATACACTCAAAATTAGGTTGTAAATCTTTTTTCTTAATTTTATTTCCTTGAATATGATGTAACTGCCCCTACTTAACAGCATTTATATTTACCCATCGTCTCCTAATTTTCCTCTCCTTAGTGTAACCTCTTCTTTGTACGTTTCTATTACCAACAAGTAAATGCTCAACGAAGGATGCTTGAAAAAATATCTAATCATTAACAATCGACGCCAGCATTTCCAGTCGAATTATATATCGTGCTATTATTGGCTGACATCACGCTGGATGCCGATTTTGAATGATGTCGATAGCTATATCGAACCTGTACCTTTTCACAAAAAAATAAATAATAAGAATAACAAGTCACGATTATTGAAATGTAACGATTACTTCTGTCTACAATAAAAGTAGATTGCATTTATTCAAAAGTAACGATTACCAGTAAAAATACTCAAAACGTAATCGTTACCGGTAACTCAGTTACTTATACTCAATTACTCCCCATCACTGAGTTGTAAGTACAGCAACGTCATTCCTGACTCCTACACAGGCATTCCCTACTCTTTCAAAAAGCACCGAAGGGGCAATCTGCTTAACTTCCCTTCTGAAGGACGGAGTGCTGCTCTTCCATGTCCTCCTCACAACACGAGAGTCCGGGGTGGGGCAAGACCAGGTTAAAAATTCGAACCTCGACTCGGTATGTGGATGGCCAGCAGTAAATCCACTACATCCCCTCACCCCTATTATTTGTATTTTCTGCTTAAATTTCAGTTCTTTAAATGTTTCTTGTTGTGATTTTTTTCGGAAATAATATATTACTGCAACCTGCCTTCGTTTATTTGTTCTTAATATCGTATCTTACAGGACAATGTGAAGTCATAATTCGATATACATATAATACATTCGTTTAGAGTTTTATTAAAACCTGTCTTTATATTTACAGATGTATTTCATCGTATGTCATGCAACGCGGCTATTACGAACTCATCCATCGCTGTTTGCTACGCGCAGGTCATACACGCGAGAAAAATATTGGGTGATTATCTTTGTTAACCGTTCACATGGTCAATTTTTAGCGCATTCAAATATTGTAACAATCATCATGCAACGCTTTTATTTTCGCATGTTTTAATATCTGGGTAAGAGCCAGTTGGAAAAAATGCAAGTAAAGATCACACACATATTTCCTACAGATGTACACATCACTCTATTTCTTAGCCAAGAGTCGCGAGTTTTCAAGGTCTTTGTTTTTCCGGATATCTACAGAGTATTCTCCATTGATATTTTCACATCCTTCTCATTCGTCACAACTGTCCTTTCTTTTAAATGAATCTTATACCAATGCTGCTGAGGTGGAAAGTGTTGCTACCATCTATAAAGTCAATAAATGGATGTCATCTTTATTTCCGAAAATATTTCTAAAATACTGAAATTCCCATAAAATTTAATTTTATTTATAATCAGATGTTTCTATAATTCCATATAAATCTTGTGCATTAAAATGTAACTAATTACAAAATGGAACAAATAAAACCTCAATATCGCTATCTAAATGCTGAAAAGCTATTTTAGCAATAAATGAAATATTTTTTGGCAATATTTACGGCGCAAGAACTCCATCACATGACAACCACATGTACCTTTAATGAATTTGTTTGTTAATGCAAATATAACATAGTAGAATTCTACATTGGACAAGGGTGGCTATCTCGCTGTGCATATTTTTCAACTTTATTTTTGGACAAATTTGGTTACTTCATAATTGAATCAGTTTGGTATAACAACCTATTCTACGTGGCTGGCCGCATTGGCAGTTGCGAATTCCTTGCAAATCGTCAGTACTTCGGCGTGCCAGATTGGACTTAGAATCGGACGTTAACTGGAGAGTACCATATCAGTGAAAATTAAGTCAAAATTAGGTTTTGAGTGTTTAAATTTCAATATAAATTTTATATTGTCGTAATTCGCATGTATATTATATGAATTTGTGTTAAATCTCTCTTTAGTCATAGCTTCGCGGGCCGCATAAAACGCTGTCGAGGGCCGCAGTTTGCTCACCTATGATTCGGACGAAGGGTCCAATCTTTATGTAGCACATTTGGGAGGCAAAAAGAAAATATTCTCGAATAATTGATGGTATCGATGGTCAAGGAATTTCTCAGCGAGTTCCATTGATTCTTCCCCTTCACTGCAACTTATCTCTTCCTTGAATTCCTATTCCCTGTATCCTTAAGTCAACCTCTCAAGTGGACTTAGTGGATTGTTTTGCTCGAATCGTGCGCTCGATTGCACAACCTGATTTCAAGGCTCGTCATCATTTGAAATAAATTTTTCACTGGGTTAAAAGAAAGTTGTAATTTGAAATGTAAATTATCGGACCAGCAATATATATTTACCAAGGCTGTTGTAAAGTAAAATAAACGCAGCATTAGCTTCTTTTAAAATTGCCCATTTATTAGCATAGAAGAAAAACCGCTTGAGAAACTTTTTGTTGATTTTTTTAAATAAAGAAAAAATATATCTGCATTAAAAACTTTGCAACTTTCAAAGGACACAATTACTGGAAGAGTGACTGCCATTTTGCACTTCTCTTACTCTATTTGAGTCCAAGCCAAACTATTTATGACCTTCCCTTTAGCCTATTTTCCACCGACTTTCACCGTTCACCATTTACAAAACATATTTGTGACAATGAATGTATTACATCATATCTAAATGCTATTTTGGCGATCATCTCTCCTCGCCATTAAGACAGGAAAGGGACAGCTTATGAGGCAACGGTCTAGGGCGCCGAGGCCCCAGGTGATTATAATAATATATAAATAGTAATAAACAAAGCTAAAAGGAAGTCTCTGGAGGAGAGCAAACTTAAAAAAATAACAAAGTCCGAAGAAAAATATTTCGGAAAAGCCTCTGCGTGAAATGAAAATGTTATCATTTATGGCGAATTTAACCGCAAATACGAAAGAGTGAAATATTTTTGGCCAATTTAAATCTCCATGGGTGAAACCTAGGTCACATCAATAAATATTCCACTAAAGTTATTTTTCAAACCTTTTTGTCATTTTTAAAACCATGCAATTTCGCAAAGTAGCGACTTCGACAGTTGTTTTTATTTAGCATTCCATTTATTTTTGAATGTATAAAATTAAATTTAAAGTTATATATGCGTAATTTGCCTTAGAGCAGTTATTGGCAGGGTTAGTTTAGAGCATGATTGTCCAACATATGGCCCGCAAAATGTTTTCATTTATCGGAACTAAATCCTGAACGCAGCATCAATATTAAGCCGAAAAAAGTTTCACCTTGGATTTGAAGACAGTTAAAGTTGGACTGTGGATTTAAATATAATCTTTTGATTTTGTGCTCCTTAACAGAGATGTAGACGGATGGATATTCTGCCTTTTTTTTGAAGTTTTCTTGACACGACATTGTGATTCAAGCGCAGTAATACTCAAGTAATATGGGAAAATTCCCAGAGATAATTCTCGAAAAAACAACGCATATTATAATCATTCAGTCACGCAGTTATCAATAACGATTCTAGATAAACCTATAAACTGGTATTTATTTATTTATTGTTTGTACATTCTGAAAAAAGTCGCATTAAAATCATTTGTACTCCCTTCGCAAATATGAGATCATTTCGCATTTATTAGTTTCTTTGGCTACGCATAACGCGAAAACGGCAAAGCTAAAAGGATCCGCGGCCGTTTATTACCATCTAAATAAGCAGAAGTAATAGAGAAAGCGATTCAATAACTTCAAGAGACTTGTCTGGTTTCAGAATATCCGCCTGCTTAAAGCAGCCTAAAAACCGTGGCATAAATTCCTAACGACTTCTTCCGCCTGAAGGAGGAGCAACTTCTCCTTACAAACATTCTATCCTCTTAACTTTATTCACTCTCCCTCTTGTCTCTCTCTCTGTCCCTCTGTCTCAATGCTACTCCCTCACCCCTTTCTTTCTCTCTCTCTCGCTCTCATCCACCTATCCTCTTTCACAGCTTTCTTGAGAATGCATACCTCGACCACTTGTGAGTCGGGCGTCCATCATACGAGTTAGTGGGCGAGAGAGTGACGAAGTGGGACAGAATACCTTGTGCTTGCGCTGAACGCGTGCCGCCGACTTCACCGCGGCGATACTCACCGTCCTAGCTCCGTGTGGCAACCAGAGGAGATGCGTAAATGTTTTGTTTGTTATTTTTGTCAACCGTCTGCGGTATGTGCGCGATAATCACCACCATGCGGGCTCTCTGACTCTCTTGTCTTTGGATTTGGAGTGTAAGTTCGCCGAATAAGCTAGCGTTTTTTGGTGAGTAATGTCTTTATCGTCACCATCTGGATTTTTTCGTTTTGTTCCGGCCATTTTCGTTTATTTTAATCACATATAATACGGATTTCACTTCATTTGCATTGCAAATCGCGGATTTTATTTAATAGTTGCATTATCGAGTTTATTCTGTGTCGTCCCTCTGTATCAACACGTAGATTTAGTCTGAAGTCGATTCGTGTTTTTATCTGTGTGGCATGTATGCCTCATTCGCAATACAATTTACCTGGCGTGGTGATTCATATGAACTATAATGGGCTTTGATACACGAATAGTGACTCGCACACATTGTTTAGGAAGTCTGTTTAATTGATGCGTTTGGAGTTGTTGAGATATCTATCCACTATAAGTATAAATTATATTTAGAATATTTATCCTGCGCGGCCATAGATAAATTATTTAGCCGTCAATGTCAGATCCATTAGCATTATTCAAATATAATAAAATCGCAGTTTCGTTCGTTCGTCCGTTCGTGCGTAACTGCTGGTAAAAATACATTAAAAGACGAATAACTTGATCAAATATGTACATGTAAAAATGAAATTTGGCGAAAATGGTCTGCTCATAAGTAAAAATGCTCTGACGAAGAAAAATTTACGAAAAACTTCCCGAGTTCGAGCCCATAACATAACCCGTAGAAATCGATTTTTCGACCTGCAGGCTTTTATTCTTTTGCAAAATTAAATTAGAAGTAATTAACCTACGATCTTCAGATAAAAGCAATTTGAAAGGAAAATAAACAAAAATTCTTATTCTTTTCGTCGATTTTTGCTTTCGGTTCGAAATCGCTCGAACTTTGCATAAAAATTCAAAATTTCATGAAAATATTGCGTTTTTCGTGAAAGGTTCTCATGATGACAGAATAGATTGTTTAACTCGAGATCCTCGTTATTGTATGCTTTCTTGTATATACGTAAAATTGACACGATGCAGAAATCATGAAAATTTAGTAGCCCATGTTCACAACACACCATATCATGGAAAATTGAGAAATTAAAAAAGAAGTTTTTTCATTCGCTTTGTTTTTTAGGAGACAATTTTCACAAACTCGAATTTCTATGTTTAAATTTCTATTATCATCACGTCATTTTTGACGGGTCGTCGCTAATACGCTAATAAAGTCTGGAATTGTTACTCGCATTACTGTTTGAGTGACTAAGTTCGTAAAAGAATCTTTGCTTTGCATTTTGCGAATATCAACCATGTTCCTAAAAAACAAAGAGATTACAGTTGTTAATTTCAGTACTGAGATTTTTCGAATGTATGCCGCTAATAAAATTGTTTCCCGAAATTAATCCTTCAAAAATATAAAGTAACATGCGAATGT
The DNA here is from genome assembly GCA_028673005.1 of Tanypteryx hageni. Lineage (NCBI taxonomy): Eukaryota > Metazoa > Arthropoda > Insecta > Odonata > Petaluridae > Tanypteryx > Tanypteryx hageni. Next base: position 85,173,618 of record CM054117.1, on the reverse strand, counting down.
GATTACTATTCGCAAAATACGAGGATTTTTTTACTTTTTACATCAAATTGCTTTGACTCCTTTGATCTTTGTGCTAAAATAATTGCTTCCATGGATAATTTTTGGGCCTTTTCCTTGTTTGCCATCATAAACGTTTCCCGCAATCTTCAGAAAACTTCAATAAACTCTTCATTTTTACCCGTTATATTGGTTAGTATTTTTGTCGACATTTAATAAGGTCGTGGGTTCGTATCCCTACTTGGGTGTGGATGTTTGTTGTCAATTCCTTGTTAGACCCAGTCTACTATAATTGACCCTTTGCTGTAGGCCATCTGAAAATCCTGAATGACACAGAACTTTACTAATCTGACCTGGAGGTTTTCATTGGTGAAATAGGAAAATATCATTTGAAAATATTGGTTTTTACTATTTTTAATTGTTTAATACTCAGGAGCTATGTAGTCTTGATAAAAATGCGACGAGCAAATTTATTTAACTATTTCTCAGAAATTGTAATTGGTCCTGTGCTGTAGGTAAACTCTTTGACAGTAAAAAAATAAATAATAGAGGGCTGGAACAATGCAGCCATAATGAAAGCATATCCAGTGGCTCAATTAGCAGGTATTATTAAGCCTATAGGGTGGTACACGTAAACATTTACTCAGTTTAATTTCTTTCCGTTAATTATCTAAGCCAGTGGTTCTCAACCTGTGGTACACGTACCACAAGTGGTACGGGAGCTAATGCAAAGTGGTACGCGAAAAAAATAAAAAACATATGGTTTTGCCTATAGCTTAAAATGTTGTCATATTTGTAGATTTACGTAATTCAATTACAAATTTACTTGAACGATTGTTGGTATGTAGATAAAATATTATAATATTTGACTTTAAATTGATTTAAATTTCCGTAAATCTCATTCTGGTGCGCGATTATTTTCTTTTTTGATGTGGTGGTACCAAAATAACAAAGACCCCTGGTCTATGCTATACGACACTAATGCGGTTCCTAATTCTTTTGTTAATTCTCTCTGTCATATTTTAGAAAATTTGAATGATGTACGTTTTTGCGCATTAGCATCGTGGTTACTATTTCTTCTCAGACATAATTCCGATTTGAGTATTAATTTTATTTAGTAACCGATCAATTAACATGAAATTGTTTCCTTCGCTGAGATATTGCACTCTCACAAAATATTCAAAATAATTGGAAATTAATGCTTTTCTAAAGAATTAGAAAATATAATCATGGGGGAAAACGAAGTAGAGTCTGGTGTTTAAAGGATATGGAAAGTTGCCTCATTACCGAAAAAAGTCTAAGTTTAATTAAAATCACAATATTTCTCTTACTATTTAAACCATCGATCCCGCTTCAAATACATACAAAAACTTCATAACACTCTTCGGAAATGTATGCCTTGATTCTAAGTGGCACTGAAGCGGCTGATTAATTTTAGCTGAGTGTATATTTCAGTTGAATAATTCTACTCCATGTTTCTGCCCCGTACAAAGCTATACTCCGAACATAGCATTTTATGAACTTCTTGCGGATATCTTCCCTTATATTCCCCATAATTAGGTGTTTCTTTCTTCTGATAGCCGCTTTTGCTTTTCCTATTCTAGTCCTGATCTCATCCGTACATTTTGCTTCTCTTGTTAAGATGCTCCCAAGGTATTTATAATCTGAAACTTGTTCTGAAGGCTTTCCTCCAATACTTATGTTCAGATTCTCTTTCTTTCTCTCTTTACTAAGAAAAAATGTCATCAAATACTTGGAAAGCTTTGAAATGTGGACTTGGAGAATGCTGAAGATAAAATGGACAGATAGGATGAAAAATGATGAAGCGCTACGAAAAGTAGGAGAGAAGAGAATGATTATACAGACTATTAGAAAGAGAAAGGCAAACTGGGTTGGACATTACCTGAGGAGAGAGAATGATTAAAGACGTGTTAGAAGGAAAACTGATGGAAAAAGGGAAAGAGGTAGGAAAAGGTTTCAGCTGATAGACGATTTGAAAGGGAAAGAGGGTTAGCAAGATATGAAGAGGACAGCGGAAAATAGGATTATATGGAGAACCAGGTTTAACCTTGAATAATCACGGACCTGTCTACGGACAGTCTACCTATGATGATGATGAATTCTACTTCATGATGTTTCATGGTTTAACTCCATATTTTTCCCTTTTTAATAATGTTTTTTATATCAAAGTAAGTGATGTCCAAGTACATTTACTAAAAAAAATAATAAAATCTCTTTAGGTCCTACCTTACATCACGTTATACAAGATAGAGTCAACTCTAGTTACGGCACTTTACTTCTCTACGTGCTCCGTATGCAATTTACCTCTGCAAAAACTTATTGTTAAATGTTCTTAATATCCAGCGCAGTTTTGTTAAGCTCCGAAACATCGACTACTTAACCACGCTAATTGTAATTTTTTTAATATGACCTAGAGGAAAATTCTGTTTTTACTACCACTGCATAGAATATATTTACGTATTTTGTCAAAATTAAAACGATTTCTTCTCATTGCATGAAAAAAGAAGCTTCATCTTCGCGGCCACTACTGAAAGAGACAACACTGGATAATTGAGATTGAAACTGAAAGATATAAACATATTCTTCGATATAAGCAAATTTAATTCATTTGCAGTTTAATATTATGAAATTCATCGAGAGACAGAAAGTTCGCTGTTTCAAATATAAACATATCTAGAGAGAAAGTTTACTGCAGTTCATGCAACTTCGTTGCTACTATGAATAAAATATTGCAATTGAAAGAATTCAGCATGAAAATGTTTTAAAGTAAGAAGTAAGATGTCAAAACTTTGCCGGGAAAGATAGTGTGTTTCGATCCCAATGCTACAGTCGCGGGTTCGAATCCTTTCGAGGGCATAGTCACGTTCCAGGTCAAAATTCCCCGAGTGAAATGTCCAAAATGCGTAAATGTCCAAAAATTTAAATTTCCGAGGCAAAATGTCCGATAAGATAATGTCCTAAAAAGAATTTCCAAAAAAAATTAACTACAATAATCATTATAGTACTACTATAATAGTTTAAAAATTACAAATTAATGTAATTGTTATTTAATTTTATTTAAAAATGTAAACCTTTAATTCAGTGTCATGGTTATTTATACAACAATTAAAAACAAATATTGACATATAATGGTTATTTTTAAATCTATTTATAAGAGATTGTAGGCCAATAAAATGATTATAAGGAAGAAAATAACATTAAAGCCTACTTACTAGCAATCAGTTATCGCCTGAAAATTCACATCGCCCCAAAAGGTGATGGCAATGCCGAGTAAATAGTTTCTGAAGTATTAAGTTACCCGCAGATTGTTATACAGATTACAGTTATTTGGTTATTTGCATTATTCAAACATTCCTCAAAAAATTTTACTTGGAATTTCGTCTATGTCACTGTCATTTGCGTTTCCTCGTTGTTTCGTTTGTACATGGCTCTTAAATATTCAATTGGTACGCATTGTTATATATTAGTTTCCGATTTTCGGATTTAATTGTTGTGGATGTTTCTTATTGGTATTTCCTGTCATTTGGACTTTTTTGCATCTTGGGTTTTATTACTTTGGACTAATTGGTTTAGGCCTTATTTTAATTTGGAAATTTAGGTAGTTTGGACGTTTTTGTTTGGACATTTTCCTTTGGACATTTTGACTCTGAACCCATAGTTATATCTGATCCTCTTTATCAGTGAATATTTGTCAGGTTTTACAATGGGTTTCAGTATTAATTGAATATATGTATTTGTTGTGTGAAATGTGAGGAGATGAGCCATCGGAAATATTTTGCCACGAGCCTTTCTGCTCAGAGTTGCGCCACTGCTGAAACAATGAGTCGATTAAGCTACCACAATACCCCACAAAACGTTTCTCTATAAGCGTTTAAATATAAAAAATTAATTCATATTACAAATTTCTAAGTGTGATCGTAAGCTTTCTCAGCGAGGTTGGAGTTCGTTTTTGGGTTTAAATTCTGCTTCAGATGCTTATTCAGCGGTGTCTTGCCGGTATTAACGGTGAATTCTTCGAGCGAAAAATCAAACGGTATCTCTGGTGAAATTTTGCTCTGTAATTGAAGCATCCTACTCGGAGTATAAAGCCTGAGAACCTACTCCAACAATTTCAAACTGTAATTTCTGATGGTTAGAATGTAGTATAAGGAAGTGTTGAGTCACTTGGCGAAGTTATGTACGGTGGAACCGCTTCCTCATCTGCTATGGACTAACCTTTAAAACTCGTAATTGTGAAGGAAATGTCCTTTTCGATGTCACGCGTCCTAGTCAGTTCGGCGCTATCTACTTTCGCCCTTCGTGCATTTCTTGGTACGCTTATAAGTGGACGGAGAGGTCTGCTATCTCTTTAGTGTTTTCGCAGGGGAAGTTATGAAATACCAATGGACGAGAGAGACAAGGATTTACTGGAAAAGCGAGCGGAAAAACCTGCCAACACCTATCCCCTTGGTGGCATTCGTAAAGAGTATAATAATCCAGGTTGATTAGCCAGAAATTCCATACAAACAAACAAAAAATGCCAACACGTATAGCTGTTGCGCTACGAACTATGATTTGCTATTCTCTAAAGAAACTGAATCCATACCACAAGCTATTTTTATACCAGTGGTCCAGTTTGCGGCAGCACAATCTTCGAGATGCTTGTAGTGTTTATCAAATTATTGGATGAGTCCTTCAAGCACGGTTCAGTATCTAAGATTCGTTCAAATATTGCGCACATCGGTTGAATACCTGTGCAATAGTTCTAAATAATATGTACATATATGCCGGTGCCGGTGGTGTAGTGGTTAGGACGCTGGCTGCTACTCGCCCGATGCTTGAAAGTCATCGGGTACGAATCCTGCGCGAGTAGGATTTTTTCTCAAGGTCATCCGGCCCCCTGTTTGCGTGGTTTGAGGAGACCGCGCAAATTCAGCTGTTCCGTCCTTCGGAAGGGACGTTAAGCCGTTGGCCCCCCTGGTGTTCTTCGCAAGAGCAGGCAAATGCCGGCACCGGGTTTCCCTCCTCCCTTCTGTGTGTGTGTCCGGTGTGGAAGGCAACGGGAAACCACCACACCGTGTATGTATATTCCCTAGTCAAAACCAATTAATTAGTTAATTGGTAGGACCTGTCGTAAGACAGAACACGAATGATGATGAATGATATGCATATTCTATGAATATCGAGGGAAAATGTCTTTGTACATGAAGGACAACTGATGACTAAGAATCGGAAATAAAAAAATAGAAAGTTGAAACTTTTAAATGAAATGCACTACATAACATTCTTAGAATTTGACTTTGAAGTAAGAGTGTACGTGAAGTTCTCACTGCGTAAAATGGCAAAAAAGAGAAAGTAAAATGATTGGGGGAAAATAGGATATTCTTATATGTATATAATGAGAATAGGATAGTTGGAAAATTACGATAAAAATTTGAAGAATCGACAAGGAAGAAACGCTTGAGGATGTTCTTGAACTGCGCAAGGAAAGTTTTTAAATGGAATGCAGTACATAACGTTAAAAGTAGTTACTTCTGACGAATGGATTGTGGTGGAAATGTTTTTGATTGGATATAATTTTGGGTGTTAACCTTTAATAACAACGCGGAAAGTGGGTAAATATGACGCCACGCAATGTTTTGAAACCGATAATGGATGGAGGGCGATGATATCTTATTGACAATTATTTACCATTTTTATCGCCAACTTCGTTGATTGCATTTTAGTGTTCTTAATAGATCTGTAGGGCGTAGATTTTAGCTAATTTTAATTAATGCCGACCACTCGCAATTTCTTTTATTACCATTACAATTCTAAATACAAACCTCAAAATGAAATAAACTTGAATAAATTTTAAGGGCTTCGTTTTGTCAAAGAAAGGACGAATCCATATGTTAAAACAGAAATTTGATACACAAGTTTTCTCGTCGCAAGGTCACAATTTTTAAGAATATAAAATGTAATTTTATGCAATATTTCACGTGCATTATTAATGTTACTCTAATGGTAATGATTTAATGATATTTATTTTTATGCCCACTACGACATTAATAAATTAGTATTTCTTTGATAAACTTAAAAAATACTAGTTGAGTCATACTAATCCCACGCTAGTAATTACGTATTTTTTCCATGGTGGTTCCCAACCTGGGTGCTGCGACACACTGGGGAGCCGCAGCTGATTTTTAGTAGTGCCACGATAAAATTTGTTTTGTAAATAAATCAACGATTTAGATGTGTTTACATGTAACTTGGGCATTAATTTTATCTCTAATAAATTAATTATGATGTGACACCGACAAATGGATATATCCAAAGGTTTTAATACTCGTTTGTGAAAATATAATAACGTTGCTTGAAGGCTGAGGTGCCGCGAATTTCTGTTTATTTTTGAGAGAGTGCTGCGCTTACAAAAAGGTTGGGAACCACTGGGCTAGGGGTTTCACCGTTCTCTTCAGAGGGAGGAAGAGAAAATGGGCAAGTTTATTATAATCACAGTTTAGGAGGCTTTAAGAATGCAAAATATATTCAAACAAGATTAGATGCGAGACATCATAAATTAATTAATTAGTAACGCTCCTGTAGTGATAATTTATATCCATGAAACCTAAAACGCCGAGGATAATGGCAATATATGATTTTTATAACAAGTGAAATTGCAACAATCCCATGAATTCACTTGGATAACTTCTAACCAAACGGTCATTTAGTTCTGTTTTATAAACTCATTGGATTCTGAAATTTTCATTGTGTGAAGTAAATTTTCAACACTAACTGTTTTTTATTAATTATATTTCTATTGACATCTGTGATATACTCAGGGTCAGCCAAGTGGGGGGTGCAGCGGATACAATGCATCCGGGCCCCCGATTTTTAGGGGGCCCCAAATGTTGAGTATAAATAATATATTTACATCTTTAAACAAATTTTTGCTTTTTTTATTAAATTAATTATCATTATAGTTACTTTATAATTATAAGTACATGTTCTCTCTAAGCTGTAACATTGTTGTGTACAAATTGGCAGTTTTTTTTACATAGGGGGGGCCCCAAAAACTTGCTTGCATCCGGTCCCCCATAAGTACTTGGCCGGCCCTGGATATACTACATGGAGTTTGAATGTTTAATGATTTTCTTTAATTTATAAAAAGTACATATAACAGTAGTTAATCAATAATTTTTGTAAAAGGTTGCTGGCGTGATTTTTATACCATTTACAGTTTGCTTACTTGCTTCTCTCTGTTTTCCACAGCAAGATCACCTCTCAAGATGCTGTCCAGGGTCTTCTCCTTTCTTACTCTTCTTCATCTGATGTGTTTGCCTGGCAATGGACAAATGATCGATTTCTTCGCTTCTCTTATTAATAGAAACTCGGAAGCAAATCAGCCTACTTCTTTCTCAGAGAACCAATCTCCTTCTTACTCAGGAAAACAACTGCCTCCCTCTCCATGTCCGCAAGTCTTCCAGTACCAGTATATTTCAAATGAATGGACCGGACAAATCTCCATTCCTCCTTCAGTGGGTACGGATTCCAATACAGGAAAACTTATACCTTTGAGGCTGGAGGTGCGACTTGCTCTAGCAGCCAGGCTTCCAAATGTAAGGCATCTCACTATATACATCCAGGTGTTTTTATTACAGGCAGAGAAATCCAATTTTAGCCATTACCAGGTACTCGTAATTAACATTGGTAATGATGAAGGCAAAAATCTCACTCCCACCAAAGCATTCAAACCTGCAGCCTTAGTTATAGTATGGAACTATTTTAGCATAGGGTGATCATATCTCCCAGATATTCCTAGACAGTCCCAAATGTCACCCAAATTCATAGCTTATGGCATTTAAAAATTACCACCACTCATTTCACAATGCTATGACATCATAGACTTTGTTCATTTTGCAGTTAAGGATGTGTAAAGCAAAAATGATCAAGGTTTTTTCACTCAGAATACGTTGTTTTCTGTTTTTTTTTCTTCATACCTAATTTTTCTCCTGACTGTAGGATAATGTAAATGCAAAGTAAAAACGCTCTAACTTTGTGGTGCACAGTAGGCACATTTATTGTAGGATGAGACCATCCTCGAGGTGGGAATACCTATAGGGGAGGTGGTGTTTAGGTGTGGGCATTTGATGCACGAACTTAGACTCGTGCAAACCAAAATTGTGCACATAGACTTTGTGATGTCAGTTCCCCCTTAAAGTTTCTCCTTCCCATTCCTTCCCTTCCCCTCTCATGCATCTCCAGCTGCCACCTTAGAGCGCACGAACTATAGCAGTGTCCTTGTCAAAATAATGCATTATGAATGTCATGAAGAATTAAGAAATTAAAGTGGTTTTCATGAAGATGGTTTATATATATATATATATATATATATATATATATATATATATATATATATATATATATATATTACATGTTGTTAATGATGATAATGAAGGAAAAATCAATTTTACTTAAGTTATCAGGATTCTCATTAATCAGTGATGTATAAGGTTCTTTGGAGGTTCTTCAGATCATTTCCATTATGTTGAACACTACCTCTACAAATCTGTCTTCACTCTTTTTGCAGAAATATGTTGGCAAATTGGAATTGGCTGAAAGCAATCAGGTGGTGTGGCAGAAACTGAAGGTACCCTCTCAAAATAATCCAATTTTATATCGAGTTCACTTCCCTGTGACCTCTCCATTGCCATACCTCACCATGGTCACCGTGAATGGAATCTTGCTTTGCTCAGCAAGTACTGGTGAGAAAAGGTTTCCAAAGACACATAAATATATACATATTTTGAAATGGAAAACACTCTGTTGCAAGTTTTATTTTCATTAAAAAAAAATATGGCTGTGGATACATTTCATATTTTAAGAGGTCAATTTAAGAAACTATAATATTAATTATGGAATAGCATATAAATAGAATGAAATTTTGAAAATTCTTTTCCCTGATGATTACAAGATATATTTTGAAATTATTTTACCAAGAAATATTTTCAGTCATTTTCCATACTCCCTTGTATTATATACTAGTGAAAGGTGCTTGCATTCTGTAAGAATTTCAGATCACTTTGTGTATTTTAGTTTGGTGGGCAATACATGCTTGTTTTCCACAACTATGCATTAAGTCTCTGCTGTGACCTTCAGCAACATAATGACATCATAAATCATCCGCAAAATCATATTTTGCATTTCCTAGCCCTTAAATGTTCTGGAAGGTATCGGTTAAAAAATTTATTCAGTAGAGGACATTATTTACTACAAAAAAGTCCACAACAGAACATATCTACAACTTTTTGTTTCTGATATAAAAATTATTAAACTGCAATGTACAGATGGAATAAAAACAACCCCTATAGAATACAATTTTGAAATTTTAGATTTTTCTCTTTATTTATGACCAAAAGCTTATAATCATGCCATATTTCAAGTCTTTAGCTCACCTGGAAGTGCCTATGTGAAGTATCATGAGTAAGAAGCAACTATATAGTATAGACAGGTACTTACAGAATTGTCGTTTTCCTTCCTATATCACCGAAAATCATTTTTCTCAGAAGGTACAGATTATTCATTTTTATTTATTTGAAAAATTATGCATAGCATAAATCAAACTATTAAAACAAACATTTTTATTTAAAAAAATCATACTACATATTTTATTCTGCATAATTGTAAAGACAAATGTTTTCAATACTGTTCAAATTCTTTGCTGTAGCATTTATTGTCATTTAAATATATAATTATAATGAAAGCAAAAAAATCCCAGTTTTTGAGATCAAATTGATTGCAATAAAGGAAATTTTTGAATTTCTTGTGGAAAATCTCTTTCCCAAAAAAATCAGCTTATACACTTCTCCCTGGTTTTAAAGTGGGTTTCGGAAGAAAAACTGTGACCTGCATTATAAGACAATCATGCTATAACCGAGGGCATGATTGTATTGCCCAATACAAAATTTTCATACTTTTAATTTCTTAATTGCCATAAATGACAAAATAAAAAGACAATATAAAATCAGTACAAAAAATAATTTTATCAATTTTTTTTAAATTCAGTAATTTTTTGTGTTTTGGATGGCAAATCAGCCTCTTGGACTATTATCGTTCACCATTTTTTTTTTACATTAGTAATTTAAAATATTGACAGGTCTTTCTTTCCAAGAAGTGGGGAGTAAGGTAGACCTGCAGTCAGCGGCAAACTTCTGCCTAGGCAAACTAGGCAGCTGCCTAGGGCCCCAACCTCGGTGGGGGCCCCGACCAGGGGCCGAAATGGTACACATTGAGGACACAGGACACAGAAAATAATATGTCAATTTTTCCAAACGAAATAGAAAATAATTGACAATGTAATCTTGTAATTATATGTAAATGTAAAAATTATAATGTGTAAAAAAGTATAGTTGGTACTTGTCTATTTAATTTCTAAGTCTGCTTGTCTATTTTCTAAAGTCAAAGTATGTTAAATAAATAAAAAATAAAAGTAAAGTTCGTTTTTTTGCTAAATTACCAAAAAGGGGGCCTGCCTGCAGTATATCCAAATCCGCAGTATAACCGCTGGTGTTATTACTGGGGAGCAGTGTACCATACTTAGATTTTATTCCAAAATCTTGATTTTCAAAATGTTATTTCCTAGAAGCCTAATATATTATAAATTTATACTTTCAGTAATTTAACATTGGTACTACCAAGATATGCTATACCATTAAGTAATACGATCCCAATGTAAAGTCATCCAAACATTTCTTTCCATTTACAGACTCATCTCCAGGTCGTGTTCTGACTACAATCACTTTGAATCATACATTTTATCCACACTCACAACAACTCAATGTTGGAGGCTCCCCTAGTGTGAGTAACATTTACATCGATGGAACTAATTCAAGACCAAGCAGCAACCAAAATGTGGGTAATCAACCCCAAACAACAGTCATCAGACCTGCTCCAGAAATAAATTACAACACTGGAAATGTGGATGTCAGCCAACACTCAGGCCTTATCCAACAACCTGTAGTAGAGACTGATAGATTTACAACTCCTGCTACATATGCATCTAGACCTACTCCTGCAACAACAGCTTTTATTCCAGTGGTGACCAGGCCCAATGAAACTCCAGGTAAGAAGAAACCTGTTTCGATATTTTTTATAATACAACTTGTAAATTATCTTCAGTAGAGAAAAATCTCTATGCAATAGGCCCTTACCAACCACAACTGTGGTTTTGAGTATATATGTATAATAATTTGTACACTGTTTTACTAACCACAGTATCATTTTAATCACTTGCCTTGGGGCCTCAAAAGGGGAGTTACACCTCTGTATCCAGTGTTGAGTGTTCACAGCTTATTTTAATGAAGAAGCTTCATATGAACTATGCTTTACAAGTAGGAGAGACATAGGAAAGAGAAAATTTGTAGCTCCCGATAATACCACATGTTAGTATAGAAATGGAGGTTCAAGTAATTTTATGGCAGCATTCATTTTTACCAGCTCTTCGAATTTTGGGATGGGTTTTCCATAACATAGCTATAGTTATTATGTAATTGTATGTAGCCTAAAATGAGAGGCACAGGGTTAGTGCTACCATTCTCAGGAATTGTAATTATTTTTATATAATAAGTATGTTTTTAAAGTAGGTATAATATACTTATATTTAACCTTGAAGTGTACATTATAGTACTTTAGGTATATTTCACAGTGATCACTCCCTCGGCCCTGTAATTTCCCATAGGACCTCTCCCTTAACAACTGCAATATTGTCAACCTCATAATTGGTGAGGGATTGCATTTTTAATGGATTTTATGGTTTTTGTGTTCTGTTAAATATATTCAAGGCAGAAACTATCTTTCCTACAGGTATTGCCTTTGACGAATGATGTTCCTCTAGAGAAAACTTGACAGAAACTATTAATACAAACTTTTCATTAAAAAAATTGATGCATCTCCAAGGGCATGGTTATACTTTGTGTGTTCTCAAAATTATCTCAAATCATTTTGCTGGTAGTTTGTGATTCGCTTTATGATAAAATTGTGAGAAAAATGTTTCTTTTATATCTATATGCACTGGCAGAAAATGTGAAAGAATACAGCACAGACACCACCTGCCTGAACTGTATGTCCCTACTTACTGCTATATAATTATCAATGGAAAACTTCTCTTCTTAAACTGCAATTCAATAATTTTCATTCCTCGTTGGTTTTCCACCAGTAAACCCAGGGTCAGCTTGATGGTGATGCCAACAGTGCAACTGAACCAGGCTCCATGCTCTCTAATAATATTTACTGTATAAGAGAATTACATTTTTAAAATTCAGAAAAAATATCGAACACCCTCATAATGAGACAAAAAGTTGGAGTATTTATTAAAATTTACTAGTAAATTTTTTAATCAATAGAGTCCCCATGTGCACACTTTGTAATGGGTAAACCAAGAAAATATTATGACCACTATCAAACACAAGCACATATGGAAAAATTTTGTCAATAAAAACTTTTAGAAATTATATTAAGAGTGATTAGATGTGAAATTTGTCAATGGGAATGATGAATATAAATTTGGGTTAGCAATTGTTTACATTATTGTGTTGATTTGGTATGATAAATAAATATGCAGTAAAGTGGTGACTGACACTCCAGCCTAAGTTTGTCATTTTTCAGTACTAATTGAATATGTTGGATATTTTCCTAGTAAGAAAAATGAAGGTCAATTTTATGTCAAGTGTATACTTTTCTGTCTCATTTAAATAAAATTACAATAAATACTAGAAATAATAACTGCCCTTTTCAGTCATGAGTAAAAATTAATGTTTTATTTTCTATTCTGCAATAATTATTCATTTTACAGCACCTAGACCTGTAGTCCAGAAACCGCATATAGATAATTTCTCCACAAATTTATCTCAAGGATCATCCAGTAAGTGACTTATTTATGCTGTTTATCTGAATTGGATTTGAAATAGTTATTTGTGAAAAAAGAAAGTTTTGACTAAATATTCATGAGCAACAAAGTTATTTCAGAAAGATTTTAAAATGTTTGTTCTAGTTTTAAGGGAATTATAAATCTATTCCAAATAGTATTCCATTATAAGCTAACAAGAAAATTTCAGCATAAGGCTCATTATGTTCATCTATAAAAGAATTCTTATTATAGTCATCTATAAAAGGATTCTATCCTTTTTGTTCATCATAACTCCATTTAATTTGTTTACATGAATAAACATATAGCTAGTGACATAGCCAAAATTTCTCTATTTTCCTCTGACTAGTAAAGGGAGTGGGTTCCTGCTTTAAAGAACTTCTCATTTAACAAGCAGGCTACAGATATTTCATCCATTGCATACAATTCAAATAATTACAATAAATAATAATAAGCATAATTTTAAATGAATATGCAGTAAGTTATTTAACTTCTGTATTAATGTTTATTAATTCCAGGTAAGTGTGGGAAACCATTCGTAAGTAATTTTTTGATAGTGAATGGAGACGCTGTAACTAAGAGAGGAGAATGGCCATGGATGGTTGCTATATTTCAAAATATCAATGATGGTGTTGGAATCAAGTTTTACTGTGGAGGTACCCTGATCACCAAATATTATGTAATAACAGGTATGATAAACTCTTGCCATACAATAATATGAAAAAATTCTGATCAGTCCCAAAAACTAATATCCTCATTATTTAATTTTGCAAAGAAATATCTTTAGAAAAATATGTATTTACTCACCTAATTTCCTCCTTCACATAATTTCCCCACCTGAACTATGAAGAGGAAATAAAAGATTATTTTTTCTGCTATGGCCACTTGCATATGATAAGGGAAAACAGCATATTTGCCCTACCCCTGTTTTAGTGTAAAAACTTAAAGTGGGACAATTATGTGGCAAAATACAGTAATTTTTGAAAAATAATTCCATCATATATGTAACTTTTCATAAACAACACATTTCAATTATGAGTACACTGCTAAATTTTCGATGATTTCTTCTTTCTTAGGCTATGCAGGAGACAGTTGATTGGCACTGATAAGAGTTATTATCAAGTTAGATAAACAATCTAAAATTCTTTCAATGAGCTTTTGAATTATGAATGCTGTCCAATGCAAGCCTTTTTATAAAAAAGTGAATTAGAGAAAGTATAGGGTAATCAGATTCCAACAAGATAAAAACAGGGCATTTCCCATAACCCAAAAGACAGAGACAAATTAATCACACAATTTTTCTATAGCTATCCTTTTGTAAGAAGGACATTTTAAAAAAAAATTTTTTTAATGAATTGATTGATTTGATATACTTAAAATTTCATTTTTTTTTCTTTTCCTGACTGAAATGTTACCTGAAAACAAAACAGACACATTGCTAACAAAAAGACATTTCTACTGTGTACTGGAGCCATGTTATAATTTTATTTTAAATTAACACTTAAAAAAAAGTTGATAGCCTTTGTTCTCATTCTGTAAAACTCTTTTATTTTTTACATACCCTCCATATTTATGAGGCTGTTTAAAGAAACTAGTAACGAATTACAATATTACCTAAGGGTATCAATAAAATTTTATAGCTCGCTTATAAAAAGTTTAAAATACAATACAAATGACTACCCAACAAATATTTTTAGGACAATATGATAAAAATCAGTGCATGTCTTGTTAAGCTTCTTCAACTACTACATGACCCTTTCTACTATGTAGAAACTCATTCTATTGGACCATGTTAAATTTTGCCTAGAGTGCTAAAATTCCTTCTACTAGCATTAAAAATACTTGTGCTGTTATGTATAGCTTGAATGTAATGTAACTGTATCAGTTACTCTATGTTTATTAATGCCCAACCCAGTGGCAGAATAGAAATTTCCTACCCCTGGCCCAAATTATTTTTCCATCCCCCCTTTTTAGTGCTTTTTTCATAATAAGAATTGCTCATGTACATGGTTTGTCTGTCCATCTGTCTTTGCTTCATAATAGTTTAATTCATCAAAAGTATGTGTAATATTATTTTTTTATTCCTGCTATAAATCCAATGTTTATTGCCACCTCAAAATCTCGCCACCTTTAGGCCATTGCATACTTTGGCCTTATTACAAATCTGCTACTGGTCCAACCTCAATGAAAATAGAACCATCATTACATAAGAGAATCATCTTTATTAATATAGATGAATTAAGATGGTGGTATTATTTTAATTATCATGATCTTAGATGATTTACTCAACAGTTAAACTTAAATAATGCAATTTCATTTTACAGCTGCTCATTGTACCAAATCAGGAGATAAAGACTTAACAGCAGATAAATTCACACTTTACCTTGGAAAGTTCAATCTCAATAAGTGGACTGAATCTGGTGCCCAGTTAAGAGAAGTAAAAAATATTTATATCAATCCTGATTATAATGCAAATGCTGATGCAGATATTGCAATACTGGAGTTATCTAATCCTGCTGAATATGGCCCATATGTTCAACCAGTTTGTATGTGGCCATCAAGCTCATCAGATTTAAGTCCATTAGTAGGAAAGCTTGGAACAGTAAGTATCTTCTCAATACAATAAGAGATAAAACATTGATATTACCAGTTATATTTATAATCAGTTATGCATTTTATTTGAAATATTGCCACCACATCAAATGCATTCACTGATTTTTAATTTCTGTAATTTATTTGTTATGCAAGAAATGTCAAGTGATATTGAAATGTGGGGGTTTTAATTTTCTTATTGTATTTATAAGCTATTCCTCCAACCTATTTCACCTTTTGACTATTTTTCTATTTTTTTCATCAGAATATCACAAAATATTCTTCAACAAGAATTTTACTGGAATGCAATTACAAGTACATAATGAATCCTAAAAGTATAAAATAAATTATATTAATTTACAATTGAGATTTATATTTTTGTATCCAATAAGGTAAAATGATAGAATGACATTTTTCAAATTCAGGATTATTTGACTATATTTTAACAACTGTAATACCAAATTAATTTAATGAAGTTATATCATACAATTCAGGATTTGGAATTTAAAATTTTATTTATTTTAATACCTATTCCAAAACATTGAGTGGTAAGCCCTAAGTATCTCACTCAGTGAAAATTGGCTGTCCTGATTGATAGTACCGGGATGTGGCATTTTTTCTTGTATTGCAATAAAAAATAAAATGATGCTTTATTAATGCTGCAGCATCTTCCTAATCTTATACATCTTAAAGTCTGAATTGAGAATTATCACTGATAATATAAAAACTTTGATAAATGAATGTTTTGACTGGCATCATTAGATTAATTTAAATACCAAAATTCATCAACAATTTAGCAACATAAATGCCATGGTGGATTTGTGGAAGGACATTACAGATAGCTGCCTGGGGCACCCTATATTTTAAAGGTGCTTTGAAAAAGGGTACGAAAATATTTTTGGAAAACTAACAAAAACCAAATAGTGAATGTACCATCCAGAATCCCCAATGTTAAAATGCATGGTACTGTTTGCATAACCAGGTGGAAGGTAAACAAAGTGATGCTGTCAATGGTGAGAAATGGAACTATAATGGAGAAAGGTGAAAAAGTGGAAGTTAAACATAAAATATATATATAAGAAGCATTTCAAGGTAAGTAATGAAACGACATAGGTAAGGAGTGACATGTAATAGTATTTATTAGAAAAAATAACAAATAAGAAGTAAATGGTAGGAGAAATAATGAAGCAATATCTGAAGGATTGAAGGTGGTGATATCTTGAAGGATTCAATTGAAGGCATCCTCCTCTCCCAGGTGATGTCCACATGAAATCCTCCATGTAACTTTCCAGAAATCTGTGATGTGTTCCACTCTGCTTCTTGTCACAATCTGAAGGGAGGCTACAATGAATGTGGGAAGAAACCAATACCACTTAACCAAACTTACCCAACCCAGGAGGCTGAGTAGGAGTATGCCGTGGGCCGAGTAGGCATATGCTGCATACTAGTACCATTTCTCATTGCTTTCTTGCCATCGACCGCACTAGCGTCACTTTGTTTACCTTTCACCCAGTTATGCAAACAGTATCAAATGCACTACTGCAGAAATGAAAGGAAAAAATAAAACTGCAATTGGGACAGTTCAATGACTCTTGTCTTCAAGTTCCTTTCATTTAACATATTTGATATATTCTAGAGATTAAATTCATATGGCATCCAAAAGAGAGGCATAGCTCTTGGACAGTTTTTCTTCTGTTTCTCTAGGTTGAAGTTATGATCATAGTTAATATTCTGTAAAAGAAGAAAAATCTCTGTAATAAGACACAGATGGTCTGTTTGAAACACTCCAGAGTCGTTGGTCTAGTCTGATTGAGGGCTGCCACACCAAAACTTCTTTTACATCAGCAACATCATATATTATATGATACTGACATGCATCATACCCAAACATGAAAATAAAGTTAAATTTGCAATTGAAGTGCAGACATCTGTTATTTCGCTTTAATTAAGTTTAGACTCCACCTCTAACAATAAGTAATGATTGGGGCTGCTGTAACATTAAATCACTCAGTTTCTCCAAAAATCTATATCTACCTGTCTGCAAAACAGATGTATAGACTAATCATTTCTTCATGTATGCTTGACTAATTTAATTTTTCATATTGAATTAAAAGGTGGTTGGTTGGGGATTAGATGAAAACAACAAGATATCATCATCAGTGCCAAAGCAAGCAAATATGCCTGTTGTATCTCAAGAGGTATGCTTGAGATCTGAACAGAGTTTTACCTTCTTTACTTCAAGTAGAACATTCTGTGCTGGTTTCAGAAATGGTAAGTGAATAGATAATTTATATTATATATATATATTATATTATAATCAATTTTTTTTTAATAAAAATAATCATAGCATAGCTGTAGTTTTCTTTGAATTTGTAAAATAATTCATGAGAAAGAAATCTCCTGGTACTCAGACTTTACTGATGTCTCAACTCCAACTACATTGTAAAGCAGGATTCTACTAATTTTTAGGACTTGGCTTGGTAGGAAAAACTTCCATCTTGTACACAAAATCTATGCTTTTAAGTGGATTTATACCAGGACACAATGAAATCATCATTGAGCCTTTAGTATAAGTACTTGTTCCTGATTAGCGCTTACATTATTAACATTTTTGGTTGATCATTTAAATTCATAAATTTATATAAAAGCAGCAGGTCAGATTTTAACTTGAATACCATATTTGCTCTTGCAGTTACCTGCAGTTTTTTTCCTAAAATTTCCTTGAAATTTAGGATGCAGGATTACATGAATTTTACTATAATAGATAATAATAGAAAATCAGATTTTGCTGTGCATTTTGTCCAATTTTTTCTTTAACTGCCTGTGCACAATTATTTTGGTGATTTAGTGTTTGATAACAACATTCAAAAATAAAAATGTGAGAATTACATGTATTTTAATTTTCTCTTGATATTTAGTTTTAAAAGGGGGTTATTGGTATTATTGCTGGCATTACATGGGACAATACAGTATTTATTTATTATTTTTGTTGATATACATAATTAAAATTCAATACTGTGTAATACTTGGCAGCATTGGTGATGATTCAAAGAAATTCTTATCTTTGAAGGCACTGGTCCATGCAATGGAGATAGCGGAGGAGGTCTTGTGTTTCCCATGCCTGATGAGGATCGGGGTGGTGTTCGATGGTTTCTACGAGGAGTTGTCAGCACATCTTTGGTGACTACTGGGAAAACATTGTGTGACTTACAGAATTATGTTATCTTCACTGACATAGTAAAGCATTATTCCTGGATGTCGCAGTTCATTGAGTTTTGATACTTTACATGCAATACAAATATGCCAAAAAAGGGTAATGAAAAAGAAAAGAATGGCTTCATTTTAAATTCATCTGAGGCCAGTGATTTTTTTATCTATACCTTTTAGGTTGTTACAGTTTTCTGAGAATATTGGAGTGAGAGGTGATTCTTTTCAGTAATTAGACATTGTGGCAATTTCAGAAGTGATGACAAGTGAAAAACAGAACATATTAACAACATACATAAAACAATAAATGTGATACAGGTTTCCAGTGTCTTGAATAAACTCACAGTTATTTATTTTGTTTGAATTCATGCAAACTATTGGAGCACTAAAGAGATAAGGAATGAATTGTACTAACATAAGGAAAGAACCATAATGAAGACATCGTTAAAGTGAAAAATGATGCTTGTGCTAAGTATAAGTGATTCATTTGGTGATTTAAGGAAGAGACATTTGGGAAGCTATGTCTGTGTTGAAAAAACTGACTTGGTGATAAATACTTGCGGGAAATCAAGTGTGATGGTAAGGCAATGACCCATGCAAGATTCATGAAACATTTTTTACACTCAATTAAAAGTCAAATGTGAAAATTGTAATGCTAGAATATTCCATCATTTCAGACATATTACATCAATTTTAGATATTTAACTTTTATGATGTCTAATTCTGTAATGCTCAAGAAAAGAAGAATATGATGCAAGTCAATGAAAACCTTAAAATAATTAGTTTTAAATATTTTAATATAACCTGAAAATGTGGCTCAAGTCTTAGGAGTATTTTCCCTAAATAATGTTGATAAATAATGTTGCATTTTTTCATCGATTAAAAATTAATGGATTATGTGTCCTATTAATGTCATGAATTTTTTGAGATATTTCTGTTTAACTTCAAAATTAGGTGTAAGATTAAAAAGGCATTAGAAGCTGGGATGATGAACAATACATGTGATTCATGCATTTGACCGTAGCATCACATAATTTTTACAATAATTTTGAAGAGAACATAGGAAACAATGAGTTTGTAATGTAAAATAATATTAGTCAGTTAATTAAGTTGCCTCATATTTTTCTTTCAAAGCCCATTTGCGGTGATTACATGAATTATTCAGCAGTAAAACATTATATATTTACTTTTTTGCAATTTGATTCCAACTCAGAATATGATTGCTAATGATTAAATGAGGTGATCAAACTAGATTAAAATATTTTATCCTCCCTCATATAGCCATTTCTTAAAAAATGTTACTATGTTCTCTTGCCTTTAACACCAACCTAGATGTGTAAATTCAAACTTTATGAATGTTACAAATTAAATACAACCATTTATCTTCCATTGAATTATAATAGAATGTGACTGGTTTTGCTATGATTGTAGTATCATCAGCAAAACCGATTAGGCTGTATTAAGATTCCATGGAAGATATATAATTGTATTTCATTTGTATCCTGAGTAAATTCCAAAAAATGGAGTCTGAACTTATTAATGACAGGGCTGGTGGAAGGGTAGTGCAACTGGTGCTCCAGCACAGGGCACTATTCAGTTCAAGGGTGCCATTCCATACAATGGCATAGCAAAGGTTGGACAAATAGTGTGATCACTATGGGCAATGAAGCCCAAGGGGCAACAAACATGCAAAAGACATTTAAAATAGATATCTGCTATTTCACGATTTCACCTTGGGTGCCAAATTTCCCTGTTTATGGTACTGTTTCCATCAAATGAAAACATTTTATATTAACAACAGGGTGCTCATTTTATCGCTCTGATGGGTTACTTTGAGTATGACATCTTGGCAACTGAGGACGCTTTGCCCACTAGGAAATAACATCTGCCAGATGTTATTTTGGGGCGTCTTCTTCTAGTGCTCTCATATGATAAAAACATAGTGTATGATATAACGATCTTCCAAAATAAGAGTTGAAGGAAAGTATTCGTCAAACAGTTTTGATAACCTTGATCGAAAAGCTGAGACATGTCCTGCAGCATCTTTAAAAGGTGCACAGAGTGCTTGAGAACTGAGGCTCACCTCATAAGGGCAGTTTCAGCCTGAGACAACAATGGGTGTGCGATAAGTTTGCTAAGTGCACAGGGTACTCAGTTACCATTACATTGCTCTCAAAGTAGTCATTCAGAGCAAGGCCCCTGATAAGAACAACACACTGAACAACAAAAGATTATAATAATAAAAAATAGACAAAATAATATTTACTTATTTATTTATGGAATCCAAACTTTCCAAGCATTTTACAGTTGTCATATACTCGTATATTATAGTTTTAAAAAAATTTCTCTATTTTATTTATGAGTTTATCGACTGCCTTTTTTATTTTGTTGTTATCAAGGATTTCCTGTTCTATTGAAATCAGTGCCAATGAGTTCATCCTTTATTGAAGCCTTGTAGATCATAAAATCATTTTGATCAGTTTTAGTTTTGAAAAGGATCTTTTGCCGCTAGCAACAGAAATGGGCACAGTTAAAAAGATTCTGATTGTGTTCCATATGTTTGTTAATACACATTGTAGATTATTATCTTTAACAAAAATGAGAATGTATAAAGGACTCAAATGGGCAGATCGAGGGAGAATACTGACCCGGTGGTTTTTATTTGAACCAGCCCTTAGATATAGTTATATGATGTTTTGATTTAAACACATATATGCTCACAAACAAAATTCAAAACGTTACTCACATAGGAATTAACATTATTTTATTGTTTTTCCATGTTGCAGCATAATTATTTCAACAATTTTTTATATAAATTTTAAGTTTTGCTACTTTTAGCATAAATGTAAATGGCCCATCGGGACCTGCCTGAAGGCTCAATAGGTTGATCCGCTCCTGGACTCAAAGTTAACTTTTCATTTAAGGGAATGAAATTTTGAATATTTTTTGTTTCATAAAAGAGCTATTCTCCATTGATAACCGAATTTTATTTTCCAAATTTTTACATTTTTGGATCAACTCATTGTCATTTGGTACTTTTTTCAAATCATTAGGAAATGAAAAATTTTCACAAAAGTTTTCTATTTGTGAAAAACGTAGATTAAGAGTGTCTAGTTTTAGTGTTTAGTTTTTCTCTTCTGGATTCATACAATATATTTACTGCTCTTAAATGAGGCATTGATACAAAATGTTCGATCATTTTGTCCTATTGAATCTTTTTACATTTTCAATATCTGTTATAATAAAAAAATCGGTTTAAGACACATCTTTTATAACTTTCCCAAAAACTGTTCTGCATTTTGGGATTATTTTTCTTATCTAGAATGGGGACTAAACTGTTAATTTAAAATGTATATCTCTTAAAATTTTAATGAAAATATTTTACAGATGGAATAATATAACGTTTGATTAACAAATTACACATAGTTTGGACATATACAGTGAAACTATGCAAGAAATAGGGCGAGCAACTTTAATGGCAATTTGTGGGGAGATTCGCCCCAACCTATCCTACTCTATATATAATTAAGTTTTTGTATATTCTTCTAGGTACAGCCAAGCAATATTAAATTAACAATAATAATTAATATTATGATCTTTCAAATGAAAAGCTTAATATATTCGGTATCTATCGAAGCCATATTTTATGAAAATCTCTCTTTTTTCTTCAGTTTTGATGATTTTGTACTATAAGGTATTTAATTTAAGATTAAATCGCTTATCGCTGCATATATTTGCATATTAAATAAATTAGGCGTTTGGTCAATGCGCTGGATCGAGACATATTGCTGTGCGACGCCTGGTAAAAGGGTCCCTCTCGCCCTACCCTTCCATCTGATCTGCACTCAAACTAGCGCAGTTCATTTTGAACGATCTTGCGGCTGTTGCAATACAGAAGATATTTAAAATACTGTCATAAGATATCAGGGAAGTTTAAATCAATGAGTATGTAAAATTTACCTCACTAAGAGATCGTGGAATTATGAGGAGGTGGAATAAATCGGGACAGTCTCAACCATCCATTTTTGAAGTAGCATCTTGAGCTTATGATTCTCCTGCACTTGAAAGGTGTTTAGAGGTCGAGGGTTGGATTGTAAATTCCAAATTTCAATAAAGAATACAAAACTGTTAGACATGAAGCCTCCCCTTCTTTTCGACACCACGAGCCACCCCTGATGGCACATAGAATTTTACAGATCGTATTCATTCACTAGGGGACCGTTCATGTATTACGATAGAAAATGTTTAACTATTTTTGACCCTCTCGTCCCTCCATGTCAGCAACTGTTATCATTTGGGTGACCCTTTCCCCCTTCTTTGTACCACCCCTTAAAATTAGGAAATACATAGTTATGCATGGAATACTTTTTAACGACTTCTTATAGCGTTGCAATGCATTTTAATGCTCCTTAAAGCACAATGAAGAAAAAATATCAGATTAAACAAGGTAAAGTTATGTTTACCAAAAATTCAGTTAAACACAGCGAAAAGAATTCTAATGTCGGGCGAAACGCGGGTAACAATATTATAATTAGCTAGGCTCACACAGTTAACTTAATAGCCGTACAAATTTGGGTTACTAAAAATCCATGAAAAATTATAGCAGCTTTGTAAATTATTCTATGTAACAAAAAACGAAAACTTCATCTTTTATAATGTTAATCTATATACATGTATTTTTCGTTGGAAATGTGTAATTGCCAAAGAAAGTATTTTTTTTTACTGAGATTATTAGAAAAAATTAGCAATAGGATAGGAGCCCCAAAAGAGAAGTTTGCCTAGGGGGCTGAAATATCTAGCACCGACCATGAGCATACTCAGTTTCATAGAGTAGTGAATATGTCTTATTTTTTTGTCTCTCGGATTTAGGAAGTAAAATTAAAATTGCTCAGAAGGTACTAAATCTAAGATGCAGGGATGATAATGACTCTGATAACTTAAAATAACCATGATAATGAATTTTTTTAAATATTTATAATCCTAAGCAATCATCAATCAAAAATATTATTTTATTTTCTTTCAGATTTTCTGAATTGGAAGAAAGAATACAAAAACTAAATAATGTTTGAGCTACAGATATTATGTTCATTTTCAAATTAAAGTAATCACATTTATACATGCATGGAAACATCATTCACGCCTCACCTATTATCAACTCACCAAGATTTCTCTCCTCTAATATTTGGATATTAGCAGTGCTGTAGTCGCAAAAAAAGCAGAGGGTATACCGTATACGGGAATAAAACTTTGAAGCAGGGTCTTACTCAGTTTTTTTTTTAAAGCAGAGGATATACCCTATTAATTTGAAAAAAGCAGAGGGTATACGGCGTATACCACCCTATACCCTCCACTACAGCCCTGGATATCAGCCTCTAATGTCACTAGCATAATAAGTCGGATAACATCTCTATCACATTTTATATTTGGTGGTTTTGGGCAACCCGCAACACACTAAATTTACCTCCTTTTGGAAAATGACCTGTCCCTCTTTTTTTGGCCATTTCTTTTCCTCTCACCATCAAGGCCTCAGAAACTCTACTTTTAAATTCTAGCAAATCACATTGTTTTTGTTAGGATTCCAAGGGAATAGCTGTCTCTCTTATAGAGTCCCCAGATGTTTACCACTGCCATATCTACAAAATGATAAAAAAATCTATGGTAATATTTCCTCGACTTGAGAAATATTCTATAATGGGAGAGATGAGCATCACATAGGTCCACTTCACCCATAAACTTGTGTCTTATGACTGCTGTTACCGGGTGGGCACTGCTGGATGTTGTTGCCAGGGTGACTGGTCTATTATCATACCTTTTTATGAACCTGATTTCAACACCATCCCCCAAAGCTTCTTTCTCTTCCATTGTCCCCCTGTCCTTCTTTTTCATTTCACACTCAGGAATTCTATTAGATCTAATTGTTCCTAGTGATTGAATCCCTCTCCTGCTTAGCTCCACAAGTAGCTGCTGTGATGTATACCAATTATCAAAATATATTCTAAACTTGAGATTATCATTTAGAATGGATGTAAAATTTAAGACAACATTGCCACTGGAGGATACAATTGTTTAAACAAAATTTCAAGGTTTACGTATTTCCGAATGAGCTATGGAGATGATATTTTTTTGAGGTATTACTTGTAAAAAAAATGAAATAGGGATTACACAAATTTTGATATTTTGATTTGTTTGGCAGTTAAAAATACCTAAAGTTTAAACAAATAGACAACTGTTTAGGTACTATGGGATGAGCTAGGAAGCTGAAATTTTCATGTTATTTACAGAGGAATACATCTGCACAATCAAACATTTGAAACTCTCCATAAATATATTAATTTAAACAATAAGAAAAATATTATTTCACTTCTAGAAGTGCTACAACTTTAAAATTTGGCAGAGATGTGTAGCATTAGTACCCCATAATGGAGAAAGTATAAAATTCTTAAAATTGCAAAGTTTGGGGATCATTTTAATCAATTATTTCTACATAAGGGAAAAACAAAAATTGCTGCGGAGATGAAATCTTTAGAAATAAAAAAATATTTTTAATGATGAAATATCTGTCTGAAAATTGAATGTTTTTTCAAGGTGAGATTATATACTTGCAGAATGCAAGCACCTTCTACTAGTATCACTATATATAGACGTTCCTTACAGAGGACGATATAACATACTAGTAGAAGGTGCTTGCATTCTGCAAGCATATCTTCTCAACTTGAGTATGCAAGCACCTTCTACTAGTATGTTATATACGTATATCCTCCTCTGTAAGAAACATTGATATATAATGATAGGAGGATACTAATGTATTGGCACTTCCAGATGAGCTGGAGATTCGAAATTTTTTTATTAGGTAAGATTTTGTGCAAAACCGACTAGAAAAAACGAAAATCTTTAAATAGCGTAACAATGTGGTCGCAAAAAAATCGCAATTGTTTAAACAAAATTTCAAGGTTTATGTATTTCCAAATGTGCTACGGAGCTGAAATTTTTTATAGATGTAGGATTTGTAAAAAACGAAATAGAGATTATAGAAATTTTGATATTTTAATTTGTTTGGCAGTTAAAAATTCTTAAAGTTTAAACAAATAGTTAACTGTGTAGGTACTACGGGATGAGCTAGGCAGCTGAAATTTTCAAGTTATTTACAGAGTAGTGCATTTGCACAAATAAATATTTGAATCTATCCATAAATGTATTGCGGCGGCCGCTAAAAATGTTTAAAATTTAAACAATTTAAAAAATATTATTTCACTTTTATAAAATTCTTAAAATTTCAAAGTTTGGGGATTGTTTTAATCTATTATTTTTACATAAGGAAAAAACTAAAATTGCTGCGGAGGTGAAATCTTTAGAATTAAAAAAATATTTGTAATGATGAAATATCTGTCTGAAAAATGAATGTTTTTTCAAGGTGAGATGAAATGCTTGCAGTATGCAAGCACCCTCTACTAGTAACATATAGGAGGATACTAATGTCCAGCCCAAGCTACAAGAGCTAGAGACACAAATTGAAAAAAAAAAAAAATTTCTGATATAAGGCATCCATTTGAAGGAGATAAAAACAGTTAAGGCTTATGGTTTTTGATCATATTTAGCATATTGTCAAGTCTTTGTTTTGCAAGTATTGACTATGGCTTCAGATTTAGTCCTGCCACAAGATATTTTTTAAAACTAATTTTTAATCATAATATATTTTTAAATTTTCTTTGATGCTGCAGTCAAGAGAATTATATGATTGATGATGTTTAATTGCATGTTATATTTGGGATACTTCTGGAGGTATGACACATTTTTCTTCAGAAGAATTTGGTTTTATTACAAATTTAACCATTGCTATAGATAAACTTGCAGTGTGTGATTTGACCTTGTATGAATCGGTTTCCTTATGTTTATTGATAGCTCCCAATCTCAAATAAACCACAGTAGAAGAACAATTACATCCTGTACAATTTTCTTCTGTTGGATTGCTGGTAGAAGATTTCAGCCATGTATATTGTTTTTCCCAATCCTTATTATATGAGCATTATGTTCTTGCTTTTTTCTTAGGTGATTTTGCACTACTCTGATTCTTAGACATCATTATGGTTTCATAACTTGAAGTTATTTCAAATCCAAAATCTGTCTAAAAATTAACTTCAGAATTTTGAAGCAAAACATTTACTAATTTAAAATTTTGTACATACATACCATTTTTTAAGTAAAAGAATCTAAAATATTCAGCCAATAATCAACCACTTTCTCAATATTTGTTTTCTTTTATTAAATAAAAATTCAAATACAAACTGATTTTTTAATTTAAAATTTTTCATAATCACAATGGTGAATAAGCTGTACTGAAGTCCTGCGATGGAAAAAATTTCACCAATGCTGTATCAATTGTTGTATTTATTCTTTTCTGAAACACTTCAAGATGCAGTGGGAAAATATTTGCATTGGAAACTTGTATTAATTAGGATAAAATACATCCAGATCAGAGCCCCTCAAACCGGCGCATGTGGGTGCCATGGCACCCTTCATAGAATTCCTTGACGCCCAGTACTAGGGCTAAGGTTAAATATCTAGTGCTACGGGGCACTGTTCTAAAAATTTACTATTGCTTTGGATCGACATATTTATACAAAACAGTGTTTCCCACTGTGAGCCATTAAATCTAAGCTTCAGTCAAGTTTGACTGATGGCCATCTTGACGATTGCCTACGAGCAGCCTGTTCAAACTACATTCCTGATTACGACAAGCTAGCCGAAAAAGTACAAATTCAATGTTCTCAGTGAAAATTTTCAAGATTCTCCTTTTTTATTATTAATAAATTTTATATTAAAATCAAAATATTTATCTGTTTGAATATAAACAAAGAATCTAACCTATTTATTTTAGGTTTATTTTTCTGTGTATACCCAATTGGTGCCCACAATCCTTCTCTGAATTCGCAAATGCACCCTCAAGGCTGAAAAGGTGCAGGCCCCTGATCCAGATGATTGCTTTACTTGCTTTGAAATTACCTTAGGTTTGGAATTTGGTCGTTAATTGGTTCTTTCCCATTATGACCCTGCTAACCTGAAGTGACAGTGTTGTCTCAGGTGAGGTGAGATATGACACTACGTATTATCTGAATAAATTGAAATGTCCCCTGGGTTGGCTTGGTTGGTTGAGGGTAGGATTCATTCTCTTTTATCCCCCTGGGTTGTGTTGGCTGGTTGGGGGTTGGATTCATTCTCTCCTGTTCCCCTGGATTGGGTTAGCTGATTGGGAGTTGGATTCATAGTGAGAGAGGTTACTTTAATGATTAAAATTTATTATTATAAATTTTTGATGCATAATAGGCCCTCCATGCACACTTTGCTCCAAGCCCCATGATTTTCCTATATGGCTCTGATAAGCAGATCTTCATAAGGACTAACAATGTATTATTTTCCAATTTCTAATCAGATGATAGCCTAGGAGCACTTCATCTACATCAGTGGTTCTTAACCTTTCTGATCCCACAGACCACTTTCAATGAAAAAGATTTTACATGGACCACCAATATCAGTAAAATCTTATAATACCATTAACATAATAAATATAATCTTATCATTATGGGTACTCTTAACAGGAAGTAAGATATACTGAACAAAGAATCATACTTTTTGTATAGAAATATATACTTGCCTTTATTTTTTAATATCAACTTATTTATTTTCAAATATTAACAATTATGTGCCGATTAGTACCATTATTCAACCATTTTATCCTCAGAATAATTTGAAAGCATTTAAACATTTTACATCTGAAAATGTCCTTAATTTATCATTCAAATAATAACTCACCTACCTAAAAATTCCAATTAAAAATTACAAAGTACTTGAATTGCACTTAAGTTGTATATTCTGGTATTAGTGCACTCCCTGGGTAGTGGCAAAATTTCGAGGTGTAGGAGTTAAGCCTCTGGCGTCTGTGATTAACCCCTCCTTTAGGGGAGAAGGGAGGTCTAGGAAAAGCTGACGTTTGCTGACTTGGGGTGGAGGGTCATGAACAATGCTTTCGTAAGATTTTTTATTAAAGGAAGTTTTTACTTTTTACGTGCGATTTACGCGTCGCGACACCTCGTCCACTGCAAGCTCCCACCTGATCGTTGCCCGTGTTTCGCTCGATGTTAGAATTCTTTTCGCCGTATTTAACTGATTTTTCGGTAAACACAATTTTACCTTGTTTGCTCTGATAAATTTTTCCTCATTGTGCTATAAGGAGCATTAAAATGCATTGCTACGCTATAAGAAGGCATTAGAAAGTATTGCCATGGATAAGTATGCTGTGGCGTAGCTAGGATCTCCTTCGCTCGGGAGCAAGTTACAGAGAGATGCACCCCCCTCCCTTTGCTCCCTATACAATTTTCCAGACAAATGTAATATGGGGAATGTGATGGAAATCCAAGAATACTGTACTAGCATTTTAATTCGCCATATCTTATAATATGATTATTGTTTATAAACAGAGAAGTTAATTTTCTGTTCATGAGTTGGCGTCTCTTCAGCCCTGTGCCCGGGGGCAACTGCCCCCCTCTGCTTCCCCCTCGCTACGCCACTGTAAGTACATGTACATTTTCTATTTTATATTGAAAAAGGGGTGGTACAACGAAATCTTAAGTAAGACGAGAAGGTGTAAACCAAATGCTGACGGTAGCTGACATGAGGCGACTTAGGGTCAAAAATAGCTAAACATTTGCTGTCGTAATACTTGAACGGCCCCCTAGTGCAGTATTTCTCAAGCTGTGGGCCGCAAAATTATTTTGGATGCAAGGTTCAATGTCGAAAAATTAAGTTTTCACGATTAATAAAATTTTTGGAAAAAATATTAGATAAAAATTATTAATAGTTACTTCAAATGAAGAAATTTGCAATAAAGTTTCTTATTTTTACTATTTTCAATTCAAAGGGGCCCGCATGATATTCAAGGGGGCCGCAAAAACTGAAAGTTTGAGAACCCATAAATCTCGGGCCCACCCCGCATTGCGGGGCCTATCAGTACGCCTCTGTGAGTGAGTGATTGTCGGAGTGAGAGTATCCTGCATTCGAATATTGTGAACGCGGAAAGGGTCCTGACAAAGAGTAATTCCCGCAAATCTGCCGTTTATTTCATCTGAAGGGCAAGTTGTGTGGATTTTAACTCTCATAAACCCGGTACAACTATGATTGAATGAATGTTGGGGTAAGTATATCGGTCCCTAGTGAGGAATAACTTCCCTTAAAATATGTGTGAATAAGTAATTTTCATAATATTTTTATGAGTAAGGGAGTCTATTTCATGATCTGTTTCTATAACAACTTAAAGCTATGATGTTGATTTAATCACTTTATTTAATTTAAAGCTGATTAGAGACAAATAGAGGCAAGGCTCGCAAAGCTCGATTTCTCTTAGCGCTATTTTGGTATAACGCGATCGGATAACTGGCGCCTCGCACTCACTCTTTGCAATCATTGCCTTATGGCGCCCAGGCTCGCGCCTGGTGGGTGCTCATGGTGTTCAAAAAACAAAAGCAGCCTACAATTGCGTCGACCAAAAATTTAAAATAAACATCTATATATTTATGACAGAAATGCCGTTTTCCACAGAAAATTAGATTTGAGTAAAATCATCTCTGGATAAGAATTCCACCATTCTTGTAATGCATGTTAATTCGCTATCAAATCAAACGAAGCGCTTGCAGTTGACACTGATGAGTGGCAATTGCTCGTACATTTCTATGACGACGAGGCGATCGAGACAATTCAATGACAGTTTAAACTAAATGTTTTACAACTAACACTGGTTACCTACATACATCCAAACCGATTTAGATACAGGAATTCAACCCGTTTAGTGATATCTATTACTGCTATGCATGTACTGCGAAATGCTATATGTACAATATGTGTATCGTTTAGGAAGTACCCCGAAGATAGCGTCACGGGCAGCCGCCCGGCTCACCGGTACCTCGGGCAGAACCTGACGCAGGCGTTGAAGTCACTGCCGCATTCATCTCGGGAACCCCGGAAAATTTTTGAAGAGCAAGTCGAAAAAATAATGCGCATTTGAATAATTTATCAATGAATAGTAAGGATGGGCGTAGATTCATATGGAGGACCGCAAGTTCTAAATGCGAATTCAATTCCTGTGTTTTGTGATAATTTCTTTATTGATGTATTTGTTTCTATTTTCCTTTTATTAAATTATATACGTTTATAATACAAGTCCATCAAAAATATATGTTCATAATCAAAAATTCATAATGTGCTAAATTCTTTTTCATATTTTGTTAGGAAAACCTACTAGGTAAACTGTGACACACGTTTATCAATGAAAACGTTTAATGTATAAATATTTACACATATTGTTGGTGGAATAACTAAAATTCAGTATAAGAATTGCTTTTAGCGCAATTTACAAAATAATAAAAATTTTGTTCTCCTCGAGTCACAATGTCCCGCTTTCCATACCTAGAAATAAGGTAATGTCCCACTTTTCATGTCTGGAAATCTGGCAACCCCAGTTCAGATCATCTAATTTTCTAAAATACTTTTTTAACATTCACCTGATGTATATTTGGATGAAATTTTGAAACTGCAAGCAAATTTTGGAATGAGCAAGAAAACCTAATGATTATCTGTCATATTCGCAACTTTTCGCTAAGTCGACGGATCTATTTTATGTTAAAGAATATCTCGAAACAATGTGCACGAGATATCGATTTAAAAATAGTAAAATTTGGTCATTGGGAAACTTAATTAAAATCGAATCGATGCGAAAAATTTTAACCTGTCACCCTCTTGTCTGTCTGTCAGGATTCGCACATGTTACGGCAGCTGGGACATAAATCCTCGAATTTCGACTTCCGCCTTCAAACCCCAACGAAGCACTTCTCCACACGAAAGATATCTCCTCTCCTATCAATCCAACGACTTCCTCCTCTACTCTTCGCGAACATTCCTTCTCCCAGCCATTAACCTCCCCATTCCTATTGTCCTCTCTCCTCCTCGCCTCTCCCTTCTCCCTCACCTCTTCCCAGCATCCAACCCTAGGTTCTTCCTCGGGTATTTTCATGCATAGCACTCCCACGTGAACCATTCGAGAGTCGAGTGCCCAACACTCGACTTGGTGACTGAGTGAGTGGGATTTTAAAAGGTTTCCTCTTGCGCACGCTCAGCGCGTCACTGCTCTGTCTCTTATGAGGTTTAGGTGTGTTTTTGTTTGACTATCTTTCAGCCGGTGATGCCGATTGAGAATTCGTTGTAATCTTCTCATTACGAAGATTATAGGAATACTCGAAGTGACGAAATGAGCGCCTTGGTGAGTACTAACGTAATATTTTTGGGATTTGAGTGATTTTTAATGAGTATTTTGGTTTGAAAATTTGCAACTCGGGCTCTAGTTTGCAAAGAGGACTCAGTTAAATTTACTCATGACTGGATTATTATTATTATTTTAAGAAAGACGACCATTTTGAATATTTTAGTAAAATTATAAAGTAAATTTATCTGGTATAACTGAGGATTACATAGTATAAAAGGTGAGTTATACCAGTTCATTAAAAACAATAACTGATTAATGCTACTGCCATTATCGACTAGGGCGAGTTTAACCCTATAGTTTGCCTGCGTTTCTTTCAAATAACACGATTTTCCGTTAGATTTCCTTAGGCTTTCCGTAACGTTTTTCAGTTCTGTACCTCTCATTGCAAATTTTTATAATCATATTTAATGCATATGTTACGAGATAGGATTATGCCTTTTACTCACATTTTTTGCATTAAAACTTTAGGAAGATCATGTCGCTTGATTTAAATCATGTTGTTCTTATTCATTCAGTTCTCAACTACGTCTTAGACATTCTTTTGATCCGCATCGCATCAAATGCAAATAAATTATAACCACTGCAATTTCAAAGGTCGCGAAAATAAAATTTTGCATGTATTTATTTATGTAGGATTACTAGCGTTCGATTATTTTGATTTAGAGGAAATATTGCTCCAGCAACGTATTTTGTTATGATCGTATCGCGTGTTTTCAATTATTGAGTATTGTGGCGGATAAGAAGACGTGCTTTAACCGTTTCCCCATATAGAACTTAAACTTATCACTCCTGTATATATTGGTTTCCTTAATTTGCTCTTAATTTACATCTTCAATAGCCTTACGATCGTTTGCTGAAGCTTAATGCTCCGCTTAAAATGGCTCATTGCATCATTTTTACCAATATAAAAATTTTAAAGTTTTTGCACGTATCCGAGCTTATACTCGAAATAAGTTTTATCCAGATTATTAAAAAATAACGGAGGTGCTGGAGAATTTGAAATTATTGCCCCTTTCAGTATGTTCATCGATCAATTTACATTCATCACCGTTAACTGCGTAAACTAACATTAGCCCACGGATGCTAAATTATTTTTCCCTCTAATGCAGCGGTTCTCAAACTGGGTGCCGCAGTAGATAGGGGTGCAACAAAAAACTTTGTTTAGTAAATAAATCAACGATTTGCATTTGTTGGTGGGTAATTAGGGCAATAATTTTTCTTCTAATAAATTATGTAGTAGCATCAACAAATGGATGTGACCAAAAGTTGTAATATCCGAATCTAAAAATATATAAAGATTGTCACAATACTGGAGTGCCGCGAAGCCCTCTTTATCTTTGTAAGTGTGCCGCATCCCAAAAAGTTTGAGAATCACTGCTCTAATGTATTCATCGAAAATAGCCAACTCGTCTTTTACTAATTGTTAAGCGAAATTTTGTAAACATTAACCCATGTCCTCGGTTTGGGTTATATCGACACCATCGCTTTTTTGCCGTATTTACCTGTTATATCGGCCATATACCTGGGGCGGATTCAGAAGCTTTTCAATCGCCCATCCTCCCTTTTGAATCCGCCTCTGCCGACGACCCTATATTTTGAGACTCCCTACCCCTATCAGAATCTTTCCTTTCCTTGTCATACAGGCTTAATCTTTGTTGTATATACAATAAATTTTGCGTGGAATGATATAAGAATGGTCCAAGTGTAGGGCTATGGCAGGGGTGGGCAAACTGCTGCCCACGGGCCACATGCGGCCCGGGAGGGCATTTTATGTGGCCCGCGATGCCATTATGAAAGCGAACCGTAATAAAAATAGAAATAATTTCATATTTGTAGTTTAAATTAATGCCGGAAAACCTTTTCCAGTGATGTTATGGGGATAACATATTATTTATTATTGATTTTCACTAACAGGATCCCTCGCATTACCTCACATTACTTACGATGTGAACCCTAACGTGGCCCGCCGAAGCATTTTCATCTGTTTATGCGGCCCGCCTAAGAAGCTGCAACTGTTAATGCGGCCCTCCACGTAAAAAGTTTGCCCACCCCTGGGCTATGGGGTCGTCCGTAGGGGGAGTAGTCTTTGGGGTCGACCATGGAGGGGAGAGAGGCGATCGCCCCCCCTCCCCCCTTGGATCCGCCACTACCATGTAGTACAAATGATGAGTTGATGACCTGAATCGGAACCTGAATTATATCCACTTTAATAATTAAAGTGGATTCTTTACCAAACATTTTATTTATTTTCCTCATCATAATAAGATCAGACGAATAGCAGGGGCGTTTTTTTATTCATTCCTTTCGCCTTAACGTTAAACAGTCCTTGGCAGGTCATTCTGCCTAAGATATCTAATCACTGGCTGTGTAGTGCAAAGACAAATGTTTTTTCGCACCTGGAGGTAAATTTATATTATACAAAGCTGCCCTGAATGCTGGCATATACATATACAACATTGTGAATAGGTATAGTAGATATAATTCGTAAACTGCCAAATATAGGCCTTGGGGATACGTTTAAATTCATAATGAATTTAACAGTCTGTGTATGAGTCTATGATACATGCATGAAAATATACATTATTTTTTCATGTAAATTTGACAGTTAATTTAAATCACCTGTAAAAGTTCGACGCGGCAAAAGGGTTAAGCAACCATTGAGAAAAGTCGAGTCGGATTCTCAGGTGGAGCTCGAAAAGGTCAGCCCAAGTTCACCACCTTTGTCTGTCGACCTTGAAATTTTTTCGCGTCGAAGATTCACAGATGAGTTTGTATTTGCGCGAGAATACTGGCGTGGTTTAAAAGTGTGCGTTAGACGGCGTGACGGCAAAACTTTTCGTTCGGTATACTTTGTTAGAATGAGGCGCCTTCCCTTCCTTCCATTCTTCCATCGATTAATTGAAAGGATAAATAAAGACTGTGAATATTGCCGTTTCACGCAGCAAAAACAATTAGCGGATTTGTGAGTGCTTTGTGGCGACGAGACGCGGTAACTAATTGCCTGCTCGAAAGATCGTATGCCTTGTTAATCATCGCGAACGTAAATGCCTAAAAATGTCATTTAATTAACAACCATGAATTATTTTACGAACGGAATCCTAGGCTTTCGTGTATGTGTGCGTGTATATATGTGTGCGTGCGTGCGTGTGTGTGTATATATATATGCTAAGTGTTGAAAAATGGGAGGATATTTGTCACCGGAACAAATGAAATAGTTATAATGTAGGATAGAGGTGAAATAAGGAGAATCCGTTTTAACAAATACGCGTTCGCGTTACATGGAGTTTTCATTTTCGCGGATTATATGTGCACACGTTCTCACATGTTCTAAACTCATTATTTTTCATTCACACGGGGTCCCTGCGATATTTTTGCAGGAGAAATTCATTTTGGGTATTCGGGAAAATTAATATACCAGTTTCAATTTAACTGTTTGTGGCTGCACGTGTTTTAATATTATTATATTAACAGAAATAATTTTTAACAGTAATTTTCCATCACTTTCTCAAATAAAATAGTATAAATTTACTAAGTGTTTAAAAATATTTCTGGTACTTACAATACAATGCCTTTTGTGGCTTCGTTGACTAATTATATTGTCGTTTATAAAAGGGATTTTTCTGCGTATTTCATCGTATTTTTAGCACATAGACGTACCATATAGTTTATTGAATCGACAGGTGTGAGTAAAATTTATTTTTGTGAACGTGAGCGTTTTGAAAGTTATTCATTCTAAAATTTTAATCAAATGACAATTTTTAGATCATGCCAAACTCGGAAAGGCATCAGGGTCATATTAAAGAGATTTATGATTCAATAAGGGCCGTATTAGAAATATAGTTATTTATTAAGGGCCATAGTTGGAAAAGTAAATTTCATCTGTAGGATTGGACATCGATTTGACCATTTAAAACGATAATTTTATAAAAAACGTTCTATTATACCTCAATAAAAATCACAAAATTTTGACTCCTTTTCAAAAAAATATAATGTTTTTATGCAATATCGAACGATTAGTTGAGGCAAAAATTATCATTCTGGCTGCAGCTAGGCAGAAAAAGGCCCGTATGTGGCCCGTGGTCCGCAGGTTTATATACATATAAGCAGGCCCGTGTTTACAATAAGGAAAACTAGGCGAATGCTGGGGCCCGAAATTACTAATTCCAATTAGTTATGCTTCTGCTTAATGGAGCTTTTCAATTTTGAAACGTGCGAAGAACTACCAACGTAGCATTATTTCACAAGGTAAATTAAGCGCGTTTGCGTTGCTTTTCATTGAAAATGAAGTTGCTAATGAAATTAATTAGGTATGATAAAATTATTTATACATTTGCAGTCCTAAAAGCGAGAAATAAAAAAAATTAATATCTTTGTTTACTTACTTTTAAATAAAGGATTTTAACATTTTTTTACAGATTAGCTTTGTGTTTCCATTACATTATATCTATATGCCTTCCTATTTAACGTGAAGAGGGGGCCCAAAAATTTGCTTTGTCTAGGACCTCAACTGTCCTAAACACGACCCTGCATATAAGATGGAATGTATACGCTGGAGTGACGGACAGACTATATAAATCTAATCACATTATTCTAATTTCAACTAACCTGCGCCATCGGTGATGATTATCAACTTAACAATATCCCTATTGTTTTCTTGAATCTTGTTGCGGTGGGAGAGCCAGAGCCGCGCCTAGGGTGTCTGGCGCCCGGGTGCAAGATATTTCCGTGGCGCCCCCATGCTAGCGAATTTTGCAGTTTGAACAAATACGACTTTTTTCATAGATAGAGAGTGCAAACAAGCTGATGGATTTCTGTCGATGTACCCCAGAACGAACTGATTGAAATAATTCGTTGTATAAATATAAAAATAAACATATAATATAATATCAGCTTGAACGAAACTTATAAAACGCCGCACATGTGATTAAAAGTCAATATTCTGTCCCCTTACCTTATTGAACAATCAGAAATTCCAATATTTTTGTCTTATTTTGTCAATTTACAAGCCTAATTAGTTGCGATATTTATTTCGACTATAAGAAAACAAAACTTCAATTATTTATGCATTTCTACGTCAAAGTCCCGACTTCGTATTTTCATTTTAAGATATTTATAAATCCAATGAAGAAGTAGACGTCAATAATTCGACTATTATTTGGAGAAATTGTTATGGAATTTTAATTCGATACATCTACATACGATCACCAAAATATAGCATATGGCAAAATTCACGCAATATCATGTTATATTAATTTTGCGTTTCGGTGTTTGACATTACTAAAACTATAGTTTAATAATAAAATAAAATGATTACTTTAATAGAGAACAGTATAGATAAATGTATAAATAAATTAATATACATGTAACTATAAAACAAAAAATTTTAAGACTAAGATGGTTAAGAAGACAAAAAAAATAAAACTAATAATTTGCATTATGAGCGGAAAGCAATAACAGAATTTTCGAGTAGAAACTGAAACACGTTATATGAAATACCTCCTCGATTAAATAAAGAAAATAAACACTACGTATGTGCAGTTTTCCTCTGCATGAACGATGATCTCCTCAGCTCCAAAAATAATTTTTTTTCGCTGAACGAAGTATAGGTACTATCTTCCTATCTTTAAGTATCACACTCTTCTGTTCACAAACCGTTGAGGAAAAGCGATCATTCTCCAACGAAAGCTCAAGAGATTTAAGAGGGGGATCGTGAAGGAGTAAGAAAAGCTAGTTTTCGTAAAGCTATTCCAAATCAATTTAAAACAGATTTGGGATTTTCAAGACTCGGTAAGAGGGAGAATTAAAAAAATGGTAGACATCTGGTATTCTTTCAGCGAAAGGATTTATGGTAAAGGTCGATGGTACTCAGGGGCGGACCAAGGTATTTTGACGCCCCGGGCGAGAAAGTGCTCCAACGCTCCCTTCCGTAAATTTTTGTATAGATATTTTTAGAAGAACTTGCTCATTTATCCATTGCTCTGTAAAATAATTGATAATGAAAGGAAATAGGAATTCCATGTAGATTTGATGTAAATTTGTTTCCAAATTGTATTCACTTGCAAGTAATATATACATAGATGATTGATTTAGTGCCCACAATACATTGGCGTCCCGAGCAGCCGACCTGCTCGCCCCTACCTTGGGCCGGCCCTGATGGTACTTTACGAAAGGATTGCCCCCTCTCTAGGGTCGGGATAGCAATTAACAGAGTAGCGCCCCACCTCCTGGCAACTCCTACGGTGAACCCATTTTCGGTCGCCACTGATACGTGTTCTAGCGTCCTTAAGTCACGCGACCGCGTATCGCAAGGGATCGGAAAAATTTTGCTTAGAAAATTTCGTGTCATTTTAGTATCTCCCACTTTCCCTTTTCACTCTGACCAAGGATGAAACATTCCCAAATAGAATGCACAACTCGAATTGCAACAATATATAGATATAAATACCTTAATGGGAAGGCGCTCCGGCAAGTCGGCGCCCTGGTGCATTGCACCCACTGCACCCCGGGTAGACGCGCCCATGGGCAGAGCTACGTATTACCCTTCAACAAGGGAGAAAATACTTTTCAAAGATCGAGGAAAGGTTATTGGTATTTTTACCAAGAAAATGTGAAATCTATATACCTCTTCTCACACGCAATTAGCTTATCAGTTGGCTTATTTTTTAAGCCTTGGAGGACCAAGGAATATACATGCAAAATTAACTCGGAGTTCAAAGTGGGCATGATATGGGCTTTTTTGTAAGTCGTGTTTCCGACCAAACTACATTAGCCGAATTTTCAGCTGCAGAAGTCTATTAGAAGGCGTCTCGTTGATTTGTCTTCATATGTCTCGCCGTCCATTAATCTTTTTAATCGACGTCTGCACAGTGACTTTGACCCAACACATGAGACAGAGAGTGATATAAACTAGGCCATCCCTGATCGTTTCAAACGGAAAAAAAGTTACTGTGACGTCCTTCCGTAAGATTCGGCGAAGAGAAGCGCAAAATATCAAACGGTAATTATATCTGACGCGTATGGACGGGTTTTTCTCTTTCCGTTTTCCTCCTTTTGATTTTTTGATGACCTTTCCGGTCCATTCTCCGGATGATATTTTCCCAGTGTGAATCATCTCATTTCTGGCTATGCATTTTTATCAATCATTTTTATAAGGCACCAATGACGAAGATTTATTCGCCAGTTGGAGCGTTACTAGTTTCATTTATTCGCGATGTAAGATCTCATTTACCCGCAAAAGAAGAAATGTTTGCACATTATGAGCGGGGTATGGATTTTTCGGGTTTTTACCAGATTTTTACCCTTCGATTGCCTTTTTTAAATTTCGGGTAAGACTCGAAAAAACCCGAAATTATTAGTTTTCTTTAAACATTTTTTTTAGATGTGGTCACAGGATTTCTATTCTGGCGCTTGTGGGTACCTCAGCACTTGAGCGCAGTCCGATATGTTCGTTATCAGTTTGTAAACAATTTATTCGTAAGGTTACTTTGTAACACAATCTTAATCTCCTTGGTTTGCTCGCGCCAATAATAGTCAAGGACGCGCCTTAGCTATTATAGTCGCTGTTACATCTTTGATAGGATAAGGAAAAAAGAGCCCAAATGACTGTTAGTTCAAAACACTACGAAATAAAAATTATTTCACTAATATCTGGTGTGTTTTCAAAGGTTAGTTGAGCGGGAAGCAAGATACTTGTGCAGCCTGCGAGGTGTTCCTCTCCACCTGGAGGCGTATAACACAAGATATCAAACTCTTAACCATACTTAAAGTATAGTAAAAAGTTTTGATTGTTGATCAAACTTTTAAAATTTTAAACAAGTCTTTTATTTAAAAATCATTTTATCCAAATTACAAAATAATAAAACCCGAAAATTACCCGACATTGAACTTTTTTAAAGCCTCGAAAAGTTTGTAATTTATTAATACCCGATTTTAACCCGAATGAAAAGGAAAATAATAAAACCCGATATTTACCCTCCGAATGAATTTTTTTTAACCCGACAAATCCATACCCTAATTCTCCCTATATATGGAACTGTTTTATACGGGGGTGCCGGTGGTGTAGTGGTTAGGACGCTGGCTGCTACTCCTGCTGCTTGAAAAGGCAGCGGGCACGAATCCTACGCAAGCAGGATTTTTTCCAAGGTCGCCCGGCTCCCTGTTTGTGTGGTTTGAGGAGACCGCGCAAATTCAGCGTTCCGTCCTTCGGAAGGGAAGTTAAGACGTTGGCCCCTTTGGTGTTCTTCTTTAAAAGTACGCAAATGCCGGCACCGGGTTTCCCTCCTCCCTTGTGATTGTGTTCGGTGTGGAAGGAGTTATGGCTATAATAATCCAAGAGGTTGATTAGCACAGTGTGTGTTTTATACACCTTTTCACCTGATGATGCTACGACCGTAGAAAAACTGGTCGTTTTTATTAGATTGTGTGGAAATGACAACGTTTTTCATTACATCTCATAATGAGAAAATTCCACAAGGTTGAGCCTGACTTTATTAATGATGTTTGTACATTAATTTAGTGTTTGTGGCAGATTCTTGTCTAGGTTTCCTTAAAAATTTGAATCCTCTGTTTTAGGAATATGTAAGTCAAGTGTGTTACCTATTAATCTAGCTGTGGTTTATTTAGCAATTTAGACAATAAGTTTCAAAGAACTAATACGCACTTGTCGATTTTTATTCTCGATTACATAGCGAGAAAGCCGCTATGTAATCGCTTCCAAAACTTTTTAGCAAAGCGAATACGTTGTAGCGTTTACACAATTAACCATCATGTTATCAATCAAATTACATACTTTCATACAGATTCCTGGGAAAATTTACACTTTTCCGCGTTTATGGATATATTTAATGCATTTATCCTCGGTTTTTCTTCTTCAGAATATGGCCATCCTATTCGTCTTTTCCCTTCCTTTTTGTAGACTTGGCATTAAAAAGTGCTTGGTTTGGGTGTGGATCACTTATTACTGGATATATTTGGAGGTGAAAAAATTCACGCCTTTAGTCAAGGCACTGGCGCGAGGTCTACCATAGTGTTAGGCCCTTTCCAACCTTCCGCCCGTCCTGGACACAATTAACTTTGATCATTTTGAATGAACTTGTGCTCGACGCAATAATATATATATATATATATATATATATATATATAATATTGTTATATATACATTATCAAACGATATCAGGAGAGCTTTAATTACTGAGAATGTAAAATTTACCTAACTTAGAGGTCGTGGAATTATGAGGCAGTGGCATCACTCTCCATCGTCCATATTCTATGGGTTGAATTTTAAATTTCAAGAATGCGTTTCTTTCACCTTGATTATGAGTGAAATCTGGAAATTAGTTATGAAAAAATTGTTTTTATTTATTCCAAGACCAGCTATAATTTGGCATCTATCTTTCGCGAGAGATGAAGGCGCGTATGTGTAAGGATGTCACGCGTAATACTGGGAGCATCAATAATCACAAAGTCAAAATATTAAGTTAGGAAGTAAACATTTTGCCTACCATCTTAATAAATTCCTAGAAATTTCATCTTGAAAAATTTTCGCGTACGATATGAAAAGAAAAGTAAATCACACAAGCAAAATATGAGACATCGCTGATCCAAGTTGAATGACTTACAAACGGCATGTTATTTAGTCTCCAGTTTTTCTCAACTTTCCCCTAAATTTACCCATTAAAACTTTCCTCCAAATTTTTCCCTTGACTTTCCCCTCAACTTTTCCTAAACTTGCCAATGAACTTGCCTCTCGACTTTCCCCTCGACCTCTCCCTCAACTTTCATTGTTCGAAAGTAATTAAAAATTACTGTGCAGAATATTGCGGACCAGCTTGCAAGAGTTATTGTAATTATCCGGCGTTTAGATTACATTCAGAAACAATTTGAATGTCGGAAGGGGAGGGGGAGATCTAGAAACATACCAAGGGAGGATGGAACGCACCACTGCCGACGAACCTTTTATCCTGGGAATCCATTGTCAAAATATTTCTTTCTCTTGCGCTATGAACCTAAAATGCAGCACAGATTCTAGGTATTTTAGGCAGAGTGGGTTAAAGAATGCATTCAGTGGAGAGGAATCGGACATCCAGGGACATCCGGCATTCATTTGTTTGTTATTGCATCTGGGAAAAGTTTATAACACTAATTACCTATCAGTGATTCCAAATCGTTGATTTATCTATTTAATTAATTTTTTGCGGTGCCCCTTTTTGGAAACACTGTTATACAGTACACACCAATGAGTTTTAACAATTTTTAATCGAACTGTTATTCTTTATAGAATTAAGAAGCGTACATATAAATTCAGATTATATTACAAATAGATCCATAATAATTAATGTATGTGTGTGTAAATATTTAAAACTAATATATTTTCTCTGCTTCCTTCAGTATTTTTTCAGGTTTGCATCTGGATTTTTCTTCCTGCTTGCCTTTCTTCTACTGCTTTGTTCACCTGTCAAGGGACAGTTTCTTAGAATATTTTCTTTCGACTCCATCGACAAGGGCCATGATAATCAAATACCTCCATCTCCATGCCCACATATTTTCCAATATCAATATGATAACAATGGATGGACTGGACGAATAGCTGCACCACTTCCTGCTAATATAGACTCTAGTCTTAGAAGGTGGTCATCAGTGCGACTGGAAGTGATGCTATATCTGCCAGCCCTACTCCCATCGGTATAGCAAATAGTTTTCAAATTTTTTTTAAATGTAGTACAGATTTTCAGAAAATTTTCACCAAATTATGTTATCTTCATGCTAATCATCATACTGCATAAGTTAACATTGAGATGAATATAGATTTATTGCTTATTTATGTACCTTTCCTATTTAGAGCTCCAGTAACATAATTAAAATGTATCTAATAATTCATTTTATCTACTTTGCAGAAATATTTTGGAAAATTGGAATTGGCAGAAAGCAATGAGATTGTATGGCAGAAAGTTACATCAGGTTATCCTAATAGAGCAATTGTATATCGCCTACACTTTCCATTGATTTCTCCTTTGCCTCATCTCATTTTAATCAGAATGAATGGCAATA
The DNA here is from genome assembly GCA_028673005.1 of Tanypteryx hageni. NCBI lineage: Eukaryota > Metazoa > Arthropoda > Insecta > Odonata > Petaluridae > Tanypteryx > Tanypteryx hageni. Next base: position 85,130,569 of record CM054117.1, on the reverse strand, counting down.
TACTTTGCTCTGGGAATGTTGGTAAGGAAGTTTATTCATAATGGTTTTGTATATTTTGCCAATTTTATCTTTTAAAACTCTCTCTTTTATTTAGTTCAAATTTGAAGGTGATGTCTTGACTACCTTTCTGTTCATCTCCAAAAATATACAGTTAAACACTTTACAGCACTTTGTAGCATAGTAAAATTTTTAAGGACTGTCAGAAATATACAGAAAATATCAGTCAAGGGCTTTAGTTCAGTTATGCATTTCTATTTAATTTTTTATGCAGTTTTTAAATTACATTTATAGCACCTGCATTTACTTCATAGATATGAGAATATGTAGTCAGATTATAAAGTAATCCAGCAGTTTTATAAGCATGTAAGGTTTCTTCTGTTGTTTTTCCTCTCCAATAAAAGAAAAGAATCTTTCTTTTTTGATTTGTCATTATATAACAATATGATATTATAGAAATGACATTTATTTACTCCAGGTGGACTGTTAAAATTGATGAATTGTATTTGACAAAAAATATGGCAGAGCACATTCTTATTTTGATATTTTTTAACATTTAGATCCACATCAAAGTCGTTACAGGACTTCAATTACTTTGGGGCACACATTTTATCCAACTGTGAATTATCTTCACACTGGAGGAGATTTCAGCAATGAAGAAAAAAAAAACCCTCCTGTGGATCCACAATTCATAGATAGTAATGCAAATTCCTTTAATGGTGGATTGAATATAGAGAATCTACCTCAAATAGGCAGCTATATAAACACAGGTGACAGGCCAAGTATATTCAATCTTGGAAATCCCATTTCTGGAGATTATCAGCCTGTTGGAGCAAACAATTTTAATTCCGGTGAATATCAGCCTATTATGGAAAGCAGCACTATTAATCCTACTTCTAGCAGTGAAAAACCAGTGCCTGAAGTAGTCAATTTTAACACAGCTTCAAATCAAGGTATGAATATCTTTATGGGTTAAATTTTATTTTTATGGAAATATGTCCTTTGAATTTTTGATAGATGCCATTGATTATAATTATAAAGAGATATGACCATACATATATACAGTTATACAGGGCCGGATCTAGGCAGTAAATAAGGTAAGCAAGGCATCGGGGCACTGATGGCCCAGGGATGCTCAGAAGTCTTAGTGCAGCTTCCCAATTTTTATTCTGCATTAATACATTGAGAAGCTGCTTAACCTAGTACTGCTGGATGTAAAATGCCTTCCCATTGAGAAGCTTTTCACAGGTATACCTATATGCAATAAATGAAACATCAAATGACGATGACAGCACGTTTTGTCAACATTAACCCTAAAGCAACAGCTGATACTATTAGTTTTGTTAGCATAGAGAAACATTTCTTGGGTTTTGTTGAAGTTACCAACACAACCAGAGAAGGATTATAGAAATATTTAATTCAAAATCTGCAAAGTTTTAACTTAGATGTTAAAAATTTGCATTGTCAGGGATGTGATAACGTAGCTAATATGCGAGGCAGTAAAAACGATGTGCAAAAGCATATTCTTGATATCAATCCCAGAGCATTTTTGTTCCATGTTCAGTGCAAAATTTATATTTAGTGATCAAGAATGCCATTAAAATTAATTCTGTTTTTTGGAACAATTCAAGAATTATATAATTTCTTTTGCACCTCATATAAGCATTGGGATGTTTTGAGAAAATTTTCACAGTTGACACTGAAACCTCTTAGTAACACTAGGTGGGAACCTAAGATAGATGCAGTTCTACCATTGCGGCATCAGATAGGGGAGGTGTACGGTGCTTCATTTGAAATAAGCGATAATGCAGAAAGAGATAATGTTACCAAATATGAGGCACAGGTTTTAACTTCTAAAATTCAGGAATTTTTATGCTAATTAGTGCTGTGGCATAATATTTTACAGAGAGTCAACATAGTATGCAAATTGCTCCAAAGCATCAATCAGAATATTGTGTGTTCCTTGGAATCCATTAAAAAATTAATATTTTTTATAAAGGACTATCGCAAAGATGAGGGATTTCATAATTTACTTGAAGAAGCAAAGGAATTGTCTATAATATTGAAAGTTTCTCCTGAGTTTAAAATGAAAACCGAGGCATGGAAACATAAGAAAAAAAGGCTTTTCGATTATGAAACTGCAGATGAATCACCAATGAGCACTGAGCATAAGTTTAGAATAAATTTTTTCAATGCAATTTTGGATACTGTTATTAATTCGCTACAACAAAGGTATGAACTTTTACAAAATCACAGTGACGCATTTAATTTTCTCTATGACTTCAGAAAACTGAAAAAAATGCATAATGAAACTATTAATAAAAAGTGTATAGAGTTGGAAAGAATTCTTACTGATGGGCAAGACAAGGACATTAAAGCAACAGAACTGTTTGACAAAATGAAAACATACAAGGATATTATTGATCTAGAAAATTACAAAGATTCTGTAAGTATACTAGAATATGTGCATTCAAATAACTTGGAATCTATATTTGCAAATTTAATTGCTTCCTTGAGAATTTTATTAACCTTACCCATATCCGTGGCAATCGGTGAAAGTTCTTTTTCTAGACTAAAAATAATAAAAAATTCTTTATGGTCAAGCATGTCACAAGAGCATTTTGTAGGAGTATCTAGGATAGCTATAGAAAATGATATATGTGAGAAGTTAAACAAAGATAAATAATCAATGAGTTTTCTAGTCTGAAAGCAAGGAAAATTCAACTTTGAGGACATTAATCTGGTTGAATGTCCTCATTTGTTTTATTTTGTTTTTATATTTTTATGTATAGAAAATTTTTGTTTATATGCCAAACACATATGTGAGGAAATAAAGATATGTATATTTAAACCGATTTTAGATTTATAAATTTTATTATTCTGTATCCATTTTTATACTCCAGTGTTTTTTATAAAAACAAATAAATTATAGGTTGTATATCAATATAATTCACATGAAAATATTAATTTATTTTCTTATTTGAGAAAAAAGGGTGCTACTGATAAACTTTGCATCGTGGCGCCATCATGCTTAGAGCTGGCCCTGCTGCTATGTAAAGACACTTTACCTTATTTAAAAATATTTCAGTGTATATTTTACAAATTTTTGACTTACTTTTTACCATATATTCAGTATGTACATATAACAATCATAATACAAATTACAATTAGTATGCAAGCATTAATAATTGTTCTGAAGATATTATGGATTATTAATGCAGACTTGAACTACCAATGAAATTATTTCTTTAAAGGGGGTAACACTAAACCTCAACAGTCCAGTTCCTTGACTGATTTTCTTAAAGAGCAAGACAGTAAGTAAGGCAATTTGGATATATATTATAAAAATACATCAATTTTACATTAAAGAGGATCAAATTTTGTTAAAATTTGGTTGGAGGCTCAAAAACAATTTTATTTTGTACTAGAATTATATTTGAAGGCTCATAGCAAGAAATTTAAATATTGTTACAAAAATTTCTGCATTGCATTGGAGTATTTTATATTTAAGCCTAACATGCAGGCTCATTATTGAAGGTTTTGCTCAACCAAAAATGTTTCATTCTAGGAAACTGTGGAAAGCCTTTGGTAAGTAACTATTTGATAGTGCAAGGCAAACCTGTTACCAAGAGAGGTGACTGGCCATGGATTGCTGCTATATTTGAGAATATTGATGATGGTGTGGGTATTAAGTTTCATTGCAGTGGAAGCCTCATCAACAGACATTATGTATTGACAGGTAAGAGATGGAAATCTTTAAAAATATCTGTGTGTCTAATGGATTGGATAGTTCTGCATTGAATACCATCATTTACTCTGTAGTATTTCTGTTTACTGAAGTAATCTCCAGCTCAAAAATATTTGGCTAGTAAAAGAAAATTTAAAGAGCCTCTTCTAAAATTATCCAAATTGTGTCATTTTACTGAGAAAGCTATTTGAATGACTTTTTTGCTATTGTATGCTTTGAATTTAAATTAAATAAATCCTCAAGTCCTGCCTAATTAAAATCAAACTGATAATAAACCTCAGAATCAAACCTTGATACAAGAAAAACTTTAAATTACAATTGCAGTTTCATCCAACTTGTCTATTTTTCCATACGTTTCCTATAAACAATAATATGATATTTTTCAGCTGCTCACTGTACTAGAACGTTTGATAAAGAATCATCAGTACATAGGCAATTGACACCAGATAGACTCATATTGTTTCTTGGCAAGTTCAACCTTATCAAGTGGACTGAAACAGGCGCCCAAATAAAAGAAATAAAAAATATATTTGTACATCCAAATTATGAAACAAATTCAGACTTAGGATCAGACCTTGCAGTGCTCCAGTTATCAAGTAGTGCTGAATACAGCCCTTATGTACAGGCTGCTTGTATATGGCCATGGAGGACATCTGATGGAACCAGGGAGGATTCTGATATAACTCCCCTCATTGGAAAACTTGGAACGGTATGGATTCTTTCTTCACAGTAATGAGTAAGCATCAAAGTTAGCTAAAGTAAAATATGTAAAAGGTCATGTTTTTCCTTTTATCATTTGATTTGCTGAAGTAAACAGCCATTCGTGAGATTGGAAAAGTGCTCATGGAATGATGTTATAATTAGGCATCTATCATTTCCTTTCATTAACAATTTTAGAATTTCCTCATTATTTTGCTACACATATTAATTTCAGAATGTTATATATGGTGAAAATGGTCTACTAAAGAGACAATCTTCTTCAGTCTTACATTTGCTATTTTACAAATCTCATCAGTTAAAAATGCTACCATCTCTTAATTCTTTGTGAAAGTGGGAAAAGTCTACCTGTTGACTCCTCAGACCTCTGGTATTCCTAGTTTTTATTTGATCATAGCTAGATTACTTATGCAGCCATTTAGGGTTTAACAACGTTAATTTTATGGTCGGTTCATAATAAAATAATGATTTTGATTGATATATACCTATATTTTTATTTCATTGATAGGTGGTGGGATGGGGAAGAGACGAGCATGGCAACAAAGTGACATCTGAACCAAGGCTTGTAAGGATTCCTGTAGTCTCTCAAGAGGAATGCCTTCGATCTGAGCAGAGTTTTACTCACCTTACATCTGATAAAACTTTCTGTGCAGGTTTTAGAAATGGTGAGTTTTTAAAAATGTAATGGTAATTGTAAAAGATTTTAAAGGACAAGTAATGCAATAAAGGGAGACTATTTTTTCACATGGAAAACTTTCATTATGCATTCTGAAAGTAAGTGGCAATATTTAAGCAATTATCACTGATGCTGTTGCAGTAAATAACTTTAACTGATGGATTTTATTATGCTGTGCATAAGTTATTACACTTAGTAGTTTTTGCTAAAAAATAGCAGAGCAGTATTTTCACATGCAAAACTATAACAAGACCAATGCTAGGCTATGCACTAAGAGTTTAGGATCTACACCAGGGGTCTCCAGCCTTTCAGCACCCAATATCTACTTTTCACTAGTAAATTAACCGAGGATCAATGCAAAGGGGTACCTATGTCTACGTGGGCCATGATGCAAGAAATACTGATCTGAGCAGGGGAGAGGGGGGGGGACCCTGAAAATTTATCCTAAACTTTAGGAGACATAGAGAAACCTGCATCATAACCTGTCCTGCTTAACATGCCCCACCAACTTGATTTGAGTTAAACAAACTGGAATAAAATTTTGTTGTACAAGAGAATATTTTACTTATAATAAAATTTCATTAATAGTAACAGAAAAATCATATGTTATGAAACATTATTTATTGAATTAATGGGAACTCTAACACTGCATATTTTCTAGAATATGTTCTGGAAAACTCTGGTGTGTAAGTTGATATAGCAAGTCGAATACTATCACTCAGATGTTTGTCTGTTAAGTTGGTGCGATGCTTTGTTTTGGTTACATTCATCCAAGAAAACGTTGACTCACACAAATATATGGAGCCAAGTATTGACTTCACTTTCAGAGCTACATTCATTAATGAGCTATAAAGAATTTCCATCAACCAAAGCCGAAATCTATATCATCACAACATTTCTCACTTGATTCAATAAAAAGTAATAGTGCTGATGGAAGGATTCATGATCGACTTTAGAAGAGCCAAAGATCAATCCCTGATCTACATCATAAGGAGATTTCAGAAGAGATTTAAAGAATGACAGTATGACTCATACTAAAATACTATGGAAGTCATGGAAGCATAGCCAAAATTCTAGAATGTAAATCATTCAAGGGGTTTATAAACATGGTGATTGGTATTTATGTTTATACCTGAACTGAAAAGATCCTCAGGAATCAAATATTTTATTGGAAAAAAATATTATTCCATTAAGAACTGAATTTCAAAGATAAATTTGCTATACTGTTCTCTCATAAATATAACAAATCTACTGAAGGACTCCTTCCACATATCCCAGGAGTAGTAAGTTTATTTTGACATGGGGATTTTGGAATCTTTGTTGAAAATTTAGAAATAATTGCTCTGCAGCATACATCATTATAATTTGAACATCTTTCCTACAAACAAAAGGTTGTGCTGGAAGATGGGTACTTCATTTACCCTAATACATTTTTGGAAGCGAAGACGGCTTATGATGCATGAAATCTTAACATATTATAAGTTTAGTATTTTCATTATATAATTGCCAGAACTATAATAATAATTTATAATATCATTTTTGATTGTGTTGTTACCACCTAGTCTCTTCAACCTGCCATTAAACACTTATTAAAATTTTGGTCTATCAAACATATTGATATGAATGCATAAACCAGTTATGTCCTACAATGTTTACATCTTTCAAAATTACTATTTTCCTTCAAAGGCACTGGCCCATGCAATGGAGACAGTGGAGGTGGCCTCATGTTTCCAGTGCCAGAAGATAATGGTAGAAGTGAAGGGAATATAAGATGGTTTCTTCGAGGAATTGTCAGCCTATCATTGAGGGATTCTGAAACGGGAATTTGCGACCTGAATAATTATATTATATTCACAGATGTAGCAAAATATGGTGACTGGATTTCACAGTTTTATTGATCTGGACATATTCTGCTTCTCTTCAGGATATATAAAACCTAGGGATGACACAGGGAGAGATGCTGGAGCATAAATAATAACAAAAGCTATTATGTAATCACCACAACATTTTATATCATTAAAGACTTTAAAAAAAGAAAAAGTGGTTAGTGAAATGCTTCAATCGTTAAAGTTACAGGATCAATAAATGAACAGTAAAACACCTTCAAGAAAAACACAAAACATGAAATGTGATAAAGTTCTCCCATGTCTTAATTAATGCTATGGCTGTTTAAACGAATATTAAAAATTTGATAAAAACACTGAGGAGTGATGAAATATTCTGAGACAAATTCCATAATGGAATGAAAGTTTGGCATGATTTTACATGCAATAGATGATGTTTGTGGTTAAGTTTAGGTACTGCCCCTAATAATGAGAAGGATTAGTTGTGTTTGAACTGAAAGAAAAACTTTAGTATTTGCAAAATGTTTATATAATTATATTTATGTATGTGCTACAAAATGTATGGAATATTATTTATATTTTCTTTAAGACACAATATTTCAAGTAATCTGTACATGTCAAATTCATCTCTTAATGCATCTCCCTTATGGATCCTATTGTCTTTTATTTTGAATGAGCAAAAAACGAATTCTGGTAAATTATCAATTTTAGATTTGGGTAATTTATTTGATAATTTGATCTTACAAAATCTAAAAAATATTAACGTTTGAGGAGTGGGTTTAGCTAATTTATAATAATAAATAATTTATAATTCAAAATTAGTGGCACTCACTTTTTAAAAGGCATATTTTTCACTAATTTAGTAATGATTGTTTTAAATACAGACTTCTTTTTGATAAAACCTGGATGTAATGTGTATAATTCACAAATGTATATTTTTATTAAATAAATGTTTATACTAGTTATCTCAGTGTCATTCAAACAAAAGATTTGTACTGAAGGTTTATTTTTTCATATGCTGTAGAAATGCCTGGTTAGGCCATGATGAAATGCCATCCTTTAATGAATAATTTTTATATGCTCTTTCAGCATAGAAATTTATGAATTTGGTGATATCTTATTTAGAAGTAAAAGTGGATACTCAGCCTAAATGTTTCAACTATTAAGATTTTTTGTTAAAAATAGGATTAACAATTTTACCTTGTGGCTGGAATTCAATTGATAACTGTATCTAAATTATAAGCATATAATACTATAAAGTTACTGCCATTTTATAGATTCCAATAACAGTGAATCAACACTAGTGTTGACTGATTTTTAGCCAAAATGTAGATCTGGTTTTCTCAATCTTTTCATAGCTATTGGAGCCACATTTAGCAATGAAATTTTAACTGACCATTTATTAATAACCTAGTCATTTCAATTAATGTTTTTTTATTAAAAATGGTATCTCACAGCAGACTGTCAAAAGACAAGAAATTTTATGACCTAACTTCTCACTGAACGTATTTACTGTTTATTTTGAACACATATAGTCAGTATAGGTAACTAGTTCGTTCATTTATCGAAATGGTTTGTTACAAATTTTTGTTCGAGAAAATTTTTTTTAATGCATTTAAAAAAATTAATACTGTATTAATTTAAATCCGGATCGTACGTTTGCAATTAAATATTTCAGCAGGTACAATTATTTCATCTTGTTTCCTTCATTTTAAAAAAACATAGATAAAATGCATAACCATACTTCCTACGGTTCTTCGACAACTCGTCGCGGTCAGATCGTCGCGGACAGTTCTTCGAGCGTAAATTCGTCGCACGAAAAATTCATCGCGCGTCAATTCATCGCTCGATAAATTCGTCGCGAGACAAATCAGACCATGACTGGTGCGCGGCAGGTGGAGATACTTTTCCACAGCAAAATTTTTCTTTATATTTCGAAAATAGCAGAATGAATCGCAATTCCATTTGCGAATTATTCAAGGCGAGACACATTCGATGGTGTATGGCAGGGCGTGACTCCCAACCTACAGTGGTGGCATTCCGGTCCATCAACAACAGATTCGATTGTCTTGCGATTTTCCTAATTTACAGGAGAAGTTGAAAAGTATTAACAACCTGTTCTACCTAACCGGCAGAATGACGCCACTGCCAATAAGTATATCCCCCTGCCATACACCAGTCATGGTGTCTCGCCTTCCAGGTTGTCTCGCGACGAATATGTCCCGCGACGAATTTGTCGAGCGATGAATTGACGCGCGACGAGTTTTTCGTGTAACGAATTGACGCGCGACCAATTGAAATTTTATGTAAGATAAATAATTATTATGTTTATTAATGTTTATCTATATGAATTTTAACGCGATGTATTGACGGTGTAGTACTCGAATTAAAGACGACCCTGAAATTTGGAAAAACCTCGAATCCAAGAATACGGTATTACTATTTCGTAATTAAATCGACGTCGTTATCTATTATATTAAAAATGCTATGTCTGTGTTTATAAAACCCTATATGGGGTTAAATGGAAGAGAAAGAAAAACTATTATAGCTCAAACACTAACAATCTTTTCTATCAAACTTTCAGGTATTACTTGCCAACGCGGAATTAAACTTTTAAAATACTCACCGTCTACATTGAACTCATGCGTTTGATTCCAAGAGCCTCTCTTTTCTACATTTGAATAACATGGGAAGAGATGAAACGTTGCGAGCAAGCCTTTCTAAAGTTGAACATTAAAATTAGTTAGGGTTGAAATATGAATTCGGGACTTGAACTTAAATGAGGTCAAAAGAATAAATTTGCTTTTTACATCAAAGAGATTATGAATTCACGCCTAATTTTAGTTCGGTGGCCGAATTTGGGCCCACGATTCAGATTTTTTCGGTAAGAAATTTTAGTTACCATAACAACGCACATTGTTGCAAACTGAAGGCTTTAGTTTTCTGAAGATAGGATTTACGTATGTATACGAAGGAAAAAGGGACTATAGGTAGATAAGCGGCAGGGTGGGGACATGGTGGGGGTAGTGAAGAGGCAGGAAGGGAACAGGGTGAGGTAGAGACGGGCAAGGAGGTGCGTGGGAGGAGGAAGGTGGGGAGCAAGAAGGGTTAAGGGAGGGGGTAGGAAATAGACAGAGGATAGGGAGGGGAAGAGGAGAGAGATGGAAAGGAATAGGGAGGGGACATTGAGAAGGTAAAGAGGGGGCAGGGAGGGAAATTAAGAAAGAAGAGAGGCGGGTATTAAATATTACCTTCGGTTTAGTGTTTTGCCGATCTTGTCTTTAAGAGAATGTCATGTGTTGCTACTTTTAAATCAACGAATTTCTCACGATTCTCTTTTTTTCTGTTGTGGATCGTTTCTAAGTCTCCCGCTGAATTGTAAGGCGCATTTACTCTAGATCAGAGGTTCTCAACCTGTGGTACGCGTACCACAAATGTTACGCGAGCGAGTGCAATGTGGTACCGAACAAAATAAAAACACAGGGTTTTGCCTATAGTAGTGGTACTCGAAGATTTTCGTCTTTGATTTGGTGGTACGAAGATAAAAAACGTTGATAATCCCTGCCCTGGATCAAACGCTCCCCAACCTTAAAGAGTAAGTGGGCCACACTGACTCTTCAAGTGTGCTACGAGGGCCGCACATATGATAACGCAATGTGTGGGGAGGGCCGCGCATTTAAAACGAGAAGAATATTATAACAACTTTTCCCTCATTTTAGTGGCATAAAGCGAGAAAATTGAGTTTCTATGTAACAAAATGAAATATCGATGAACTTGTAAACAAAATTAATGAGAAAAAATAAAAATAACGAACATGAAAAGAGATACGACAGTAAATTTAGTGAATCTTAATCTACAGTTTCTTAACAGAATAAAATAGTAGAGGAGTGAATAAAACTATGCCACAAAATTCTGCTAAAGAGCCATTATCGAATGAATTTGGCCCTTCTCGTTGTTAAGATGGAGAATCAAAATAAAAAAGTATAGAAATTGTGAAACTAGTTAGTATGAGTCACATATACAAATGTGTTATGTTGTCCGTTCGCTATTGAGTAAATGGAATTTATACAGAAGATTGATAAATTCAGATTCCTTGTTCTAAGTGAAGATATTATTAATTTTTTAATAAAATATTGCAGATGCAAATGTCATATTTTTTATTGTGGTTAATTCAGGTAATCACTCATTGACCTAAATTTGAAGAAAGACTTGGTGCTAATGTTCCCTGAAAGGCTGAGGGCCGCGCAAAATCACAATTGAAATGCAGGTTGGTGACACCTGCTCCAGATATTTAGTCAACAACGATATTCTTAAAGCAGGAATCTTTGGTCGTGCTGTGGCTTGCCTTTATGTCGTCGAACTTCAACAAATGGAATTACCTCATGCTCACTTTTTAGTTATCCTCTCTGATGGTGAGGATTATAGCGCGTAAATTTTGCGCACGACGGGCAAGCTATATGTGATCTAATGTCAATGTGCTTTCTTTACAAAATGTCAGTTTTATACTACATACAGGTATAATAATACCGTGATGATAATGACGCGCAATTTTTGCTCACCACGGGCAGCTAGTAGTTGATATAAAGAAATTATTAAAGAGGGCATCGCGCTAAGTAATTGAACGTTAAAAATTTCGACCTCAGGGCGGAGAGATGCCGTGATAACTGTTGTTTAAAAGATAAGGCTTGGAGACCCCGGTAAAACTTTCATTTTCACCCGCCGCCATTTGAAATATTTTAAAATTTATATTTTGGAAACGGTACATCGGAGAAAAAACTTTATAAACGGAAAATATTGGTCTTGATAAGAGCTACTCCGATAAATTATTTTTAGCTTTGCGAGGCGCGTAGCTCAGAAGTCCCTGGAAGGAGCGGAGGGCAAGGTTGACGCACGTAGTGCGTAGGGGCAGGGCCTCTAGTATTACATGTTTTGGGAGAGTAATAAATTATTTTGGTATTTGTTAGTAACAAATAATTATGCTGGAAATAAAATTTTTAATGTGTAGCTATGGGAACACCGTAAAAAGGAGGCATGAAATTGGTAACAATGGCACAAGTGAAATAATTTAAATGCTGTATGTGGATTCGTATTAGGTGAATATTGTAGAAAATGAACTTATAACTGCGATACCCCCTCCAGCTAGGCATCCACTAACATGATAATCCTCTGCCGATAAGGGCAATCACCGGTCGGACGTCAGCAGACTCTACATCAGAGGCGAAATGTTAACGTTTGAAATTCAACTGCTGCATTTTTTACACTTGTATCACTTTACTAAACGATCAACATGCACCTCGGTTAGACACACAAGGAAGCGTCACTTCATTATTGAGTGATTTGAACTGGGTTTCAGTGGAGGAACATAGATTGAACTCAAGGTTGAGGATTCTGGAGAAATATATGTCGGAATATAGGTGATAGGAATAATTGAAGCATCAACGTACATACATAGGTAAAAACGACCGTGACAATAAAATACGTGAGATCGATTGTAGGACGGAGGGTTATCGAGGTTCGTTCTTTCCGAGGGCAATACGAGATCACAATAGAAAATTTCAACCTGCGAGAGACAATCTTTAGGTAGGTTTTGATGCATTGCACCCCCTGCCACCCACCAATTAGGTGAATTGCAGGGTAAAATGTAGTTTTAGATGTCGAAATGTAAAGGTACATATAATCAACAAAAGGAACACTTATCTTAACTATTTCCTGAAAAAACTTTCATTTGCTCTCCATATTGCAATCATTATCAACAGAAATATTCCGTTTGACTGTATGCGATTTCGGTTTATTCACTATTATTTTGCGATAAACTTATTCCTACCCGAACTTTTCTTATGCGGCATTGACTCGTTATTATGCGGTTACACGATCAGTTAAAAAAATGCAAGAAAGTTCTTTCCTGTACCACAAGGCGCATATTCAGTCTCTCGTGCTGTGCGCATTAGTACTACATTTTGTCTATGTAATTCGTTTCTCCTCAGTACCACGAGGCGACCATTCACCACCATGCACAAATGTAATATTCCTTTAAAAATTTTATTGCTACATCGAAAAATATATTTTGTTTAAATCATCATTCGTCATTCTGTGGATTGATTTAGTAAAAAATCTAGTCAAACATTTCCATAAGTTCTCTCGAGCGTAAAGTGGATGGATAATAAATAAAATTAACATTAAAACAAATATTTTTTAAATATTATTAAATGTTTCATTATTTATCGTTTTTTAAGTTTATAAGGTCATGAGCCTCGCTAAAAGGTTCAATCGTCTCGGTTCCCGCAGTTGAGGATGGACCAATTTTTTCTTATTGAATTAATTAAAACCAGGAAATGTTTCATTTTCGCATCGCCATAACTGACCCGAGAGACTGCCCTACGAGGGATATTATTTGACAGTGGTGCCCAACCTGCGGCCCTCTTAGCAATTTCATGCGGCCCATTATCAATGTTTCGTAGCATTGAAAACTTTTTAAAAAATTTTATTTGCCCACCAAATGTTATTTTTTATCTAGCAAAAACTAAAAATATCTAGCATTAAATTAAGACCCCTTAATGAATATTTCTCGATTCAAATACCTAAATTCTTTTTAATTTTGTTTTTTATCTTTACTCGAAGGTATTTCTAAGATTGAATTCCATCATGATTCTTAATATTGTACTGTTAACCCTAAAAACCTAATTTTAACTTGATTTTCACTCATATGGTGCGTAAGAATTTCTAAGTAACTTCCGATTTAAATTTAATCCAGTCCTCCGAAGCATTTACAATTTCCAATGCGGCCCACCGAAGGTTTCACTGCCACCAATGCGGCCCACCAAGTAGAAAAGGTTGCCCACCAGCGTTTCCCAATCGGTGGTTCGCGTACCCCTAGAACAGGGTTTTCCAAAGTATGGGCCACAGCCCAATGGCAGGCCGAGAAACGTTGAAAATGGGCCATAAGGCCCTCGCCCACAAAGCATATAATGCCTCGATGGGTAAAATGGTTATTACCAAATAGGCCGAATACCTTCCTTACAAAATTTCGCACCCGTTCCTGCTGTTAGGGTCATTGTCCTACGCCTTTCACAATAACTGACCAACTGCAGCACCCTCGCGTAGCAAGGGATCACCATCTGCTTCCTCACTAATTATTTTCCTGGAAAATGAAAAGCGTATTTTCCGAAGTTTTATTCTCGAAAAATGTTATATCTGAGGTTATTTACCTTGAAGTCATATTTCCAGAAACCAATCTTTAGCTCAAAGAGAGAGTAATATCATATCCCCATGGTTAATTACAACTAATGCAAAATGGATAAACCTCCTAATGACCATAAAAATAATAAAAAGTAAGTACTCACACGCCGGTTTAGGAGAAATTACTCCATTTCAGGGACCTAACATACGCAACCTCACACGCAAACTCCGGGTTTAGAGAAAACTACTCCACGCCAGAGACTTTCTCTCACACACGCACAAAACATTAAATCTTTCTTAGTGACCGCATGAAACACTTTAATGATATCAATATTGTCTATAACTTGTCCCAATAAACATTTACTAAACAAGAACTCAATCTCTTAAGCAAAGGACTTAACTTTTGTTTCCCTCACAAAGAACCTCCTTTGGATGACATTATAGGCATTGAGCCATCCATGAAATACCTGAATGATACTACCAAAAATCACCTAAGAGCTGCTTGGAAAATACAACTGGAGCATATTATAAAAAATAACACTATAAATCATCTTCCCAGTCCCAATTATAGACTCATCAAAAATTTAAAATTAAAAGACTATGTAAAAGTCGAGAAAGGAAATTCCGTTATTATCATGTCTGAATCAGCATGATTATTTTGATTAAGTTCAACAATTACTTGAAAACTAAACTTACTCATTTCTCACAAGAAATCTTCTTAATGAAATGCATTTTCTACCAAGAACATCATAAAAACTGCTCAAAACTTAGAAGAGGTCTTACGTTATGAGATTGTGGTTTCAAATCCTACCATGTCAATATTACATTGTTTACTTTAAATCCACAAAACATGAATTTCTATGAGATCTATGTCTCATATATTGATTTCCACACTTATCTCCTTTCTAAATGTATAGTTGAGGAATTTAAAAACCTTCCTAAAATTCTGAATATTTCATTGAAAATGCCAAAAATTTAATGCTTAGTGATTACCATGCGTTAGTTTCTTTTGATGTCACGTCTCTCTTACCTAGTATCCCAATAAATACTACACTTAATTTTCTCGAAGAGTGGCTCACTAATATAAGTGTTTTCTCAGACATATCCGTTGAATAAATTAAGCTTTCTAAACTCTGAATGGAACAAAATGTTTCCCTATTCAATAAAATGTTTTACAAACTAGGAAATCCACGGGACCTTCGGCCTCACTTAGCCCACTTAGGGCTGGTGGGGAGGAATCACATGCTCAAAATTAATATCGTCATCAAAGTTATCCTGCACTTCATACATCTACATGTTACCCTGCAATTCACCTAATTGGTGGGTGGCAGGGGATGCAATGCACCATACCCTACCTGAAGATTGCCTATCACAGGTTGAAATTTCCTATTGTGATCTCGTATTGTACTCGGAAAGAACGAGCCTAGATAACTTTCCGCCCTACAATCGATCTTACGTATTTTATCGTCACGGTCGTTCCTATCTATATACGTTGGTGCTTCAATTATTCCTACAACCTCGTCTTTTAGACATTCCGATCTATATTTATCCAGAAGCCGCAACCTTGAGTGCAATCTACGATCCTCCAGTGGTACCCAGTTCAAATCACTCAATAATGAGGTGACGCTTTCCTTATGTTCCTACTTTTGTTTTACGAATCTGGCTGCTCTGCGCTGCACTCTTTCTAATTGAATTATGTCCCTTCTCGTACGGATCCCATATGCATAAGGCGTATTCCACTTGTGGTCTAACCAGTGATAAGTAACATGTTCACGTACTTTCTCTGTAGTGTTCCATACTATTCTACCTATGAAAGCCAGCTTCTTGTTGGCCGCGCCTATAACTCGACGAATGTGCATGTCCCACGAAAGATCTCGACAAAAGGTTACTCATAAATATTTTACATACTCGGCTGCTTGAATATTTATTCCATCAATTTTATACTCGAAACCTACTTCTATGTTCTTACTTTTCCAGGACGTAACTGCAGCACATTTAGTATAATTAATTTCAATTTACCATTCTATGCACCACGCTTAAATGGCTCTTAAGTCTTCACGCAGTCACTGATAGTCCTCCTGGATTTATATTTCTTTATATAGAACGGTATCATCGGCAAAAAGTATAATTTTACTACGAACTACCGAGCAGATATCATTTACATAGATTTAAGAAAAGTAGAGGGCCCAATACACTTCCCTGAGGAACACCCGACGGTACTTTAACGGGGGACGAGTATTTCCCATCGATGACAACTATCTGCTCTCTAGTCGAGAGGAAATCTCTCACCCAACTGACAACTTTCGGATTTATACCATATTGTCCTAACTTTGGAATTAATTTCTTATGAGATACTTTATCAAACGCCTTTCTGAAGTCAATGAATATGGCATCGACCTGAGTATTTTTCTCTCCGCATCGTAACAAATCATCCACGAACAAGCCGAGCTGCGTTTCGCATGATCTACCTCTCCGGAATCCGTGTTGGCATCCGCTAAGCAATGAGTGACTATCTAAATAGCGCATTACAGAACTAAAGATTATGTGCTCAAGTATCTTGCACGATAATGAAGTTAAGGAAATTGGTCTATCATTTTCGGGGTTCTCTTTGTCGCCGCCCTTATGGATGGGCGTAACGGGTGCCACCTTCCAATCTTTAGGAACGACATCTTCGGTAATGGATTTCTCGAATATAATTTTTAAATAGGGCGCGATTTCATAAGCTAACTCTTTTAATACTCGCGCGGGTATTTCCTCCGGCCCAGGAGATTTATTTGGTTTAATTGAATGAAGTTGGAGCGCGATACCATTTTCGGAAAATATCAAATCTTCCATCAAGTCTTCCTTATGCATAGGAATAGTGGATTCATATTCATCGTCATTAGGAGTAAAAGCTTTCTGAAAGTGTTGATTTAAAAGGTTTGCTTTTTCCGCACTATCGTGAACTACATTTCCCGTTTCCGATCTCAATGACGCAATAGTTGGGCCTCTACCTTGGACTTCTCTGACATAAGACCAAAATGCTTTCGGGTTCTCTTTCAAGTTATCCTGTAAAACCTTCTTTTTGTAATTGTTAAACGCATTACGCATTGACACTCCAGCTATGGAGCGCGCCTCCTTGTATTGCTGCCTTAACGTTGCAATCTGTTCGATCGTAGCTGTTGAGGATGTGTTATTTACGCGAGAGTGGAGTTTTCTTTGCCGTCGGAGAGCGCTCCTAACTTCCTGGTTGTACCATCTAGGTTCTGCATTTTCACGCTTCAGTTTGCTTGGAATAAATTTATCTGTACACTCTAGCATCATATCTCTGAACATGCACCAGGATTCTTCCGCGTATGCAATATCTGTTACCTCGCAGAAATTAATATATTTATTTCGCAGAGAAGACCTAAATCTAGTGAAATCGGCTTTGGCGAATACATAAAGCTTTCTTCTAGCTTTAACCTGTTTCTCAATGTTTAGCTGAAACTCCACGTACACTGTCTTGTGATCACTTATTCTCTCAGCAACAGATACCCTACTCATACGCTCAGGAAGATTAGTAGCCAGTAAATCTAATTTATTGTTAAATCTTGTGGGAAATCTCACTAACTGATACAGTGAGTGTTTGCCGAAAGTTTCAAGTAAAGCCTCGCAAGATTCACGCTCTCTACCACCGGGATAAAAGAAATTATGTCTCCAATCAATTGGCGGAAGATTGAAATCGCCCCCGGTTATAATGGCTTTATCTTTACTAATCGAACTTGGCGTCGCCACTTGTTTCTCTAGATAATAAATAGTTTCCACGCTCGCATTTGGTGGCCAATAAAAGGCACATATATTTACAGTTTTACAATCGCTCCCTTTCATACAACACCAAACACTTTCGACTTCGTTGTCATTAATCTGTATTGGGTAACTTTCGTATTTATTGCTAACTGCTATAAAGACTCCACCTCCCGACCGGCTACATCGATCTTTTTTAAAAACGCTATAGTCACGAGGAAAGATCTCCTGACTGGCTATGTCTGCCGTTAGCCAACTTTCTGTACCTATCACTACGTCAGCACGCAGACTATGAATAAGATGTTCAAGTTCGGCCTCCTTCCTGCGAATGCTGCGACAGTTAACCGTGTTGATTTTTAGTTTATCGCTATTACTACGTAACGATGCCTCGCGCGCTACTGAATTATTATTATTATTTACTGCCTCATTGTCCTCCCTATTACGTCGACTATTTCTGCGCTTAGAATGTATTCTACTATTAATTAACATCGCGTTTATAGTGGTATGACGCTCGGACGTATTACTAATATTGACGTGCATCTCAACTCTTGGTGAATAATTACCATTCCTTAAATCTAACATAAAAAAGCCCTAGCATGCTCGAACACCCTACGCGCTACCGCCTCCGCAGCCTCGGCAGTATAGTGCACACCAGAACCGTTTAGGGATGCCCTACATGAGTTCAGGACCGGCCTCAGGTCAACGAAGTCCATACCATTGCCCCTACAGAAGTCCCACAGCCTATGGTTCAGCCCAACCACTCGGCTCCAAACCATAGCACCGCAGTCTGTCCGAGGAACAATGCTACAGATAGTAAGCCGCACATCAGCACCCGACTCCTCTCGGACACGAGTAACCACAGTGGCCAAGTCCTTAAAAGAACTTAAAACATCCTCGGACCCGTGCTTCGAAGCGTCGTTAGTGCCAACATGGGCCACCACCCGCAGCGAGGAGCAACCCGTGCCCGATACCGACGCCCTGAACTCCTTCGTCACCTGGTGCACCGAACCTCCTGGTATACACCTGGAGAACACCCGCTCATGATTTCCCTCCCGGCGAGCCCTTTACAGTAAAGGCGCTACCACAAGCCGGACGTTGGAGCTCCCTATCTCTAACAGCCCCCTCTTTTCCCCCGAGCTCCCCTTGGGTCCGGTCCCAACCGAGGAGACGGGAGCGGGTACGGGCGTAACGGCAGTGGAGTCGTCCTCCGATAACACCGCTGCCTACGACCTTTCCACCCTCTGAAGGAGGTCCGCAACCACCCTTTCCAGCTCCGTGATCCGAGACTTCATGGCCTCGCAACCAGCGTCGCGCAAAAAAGGAGGAAACAGGAGTCCTCGGAGCAGCCATCCTATCCTCTAAACTAATCTGTACTATCAATAAATTTTATTTAAACTAACGTAAATACGCGGTTAGCTACTTCGTTGACTGACCTCAAGTTTAAAATCTAGGGTCTAACGCAGGTAAAAAGTAAAAAGGATAGAGTGATTCACTACGCAAACAACGTTAGTAAACAGGCAAGAATGTTTAGCATAAGAGGAACGTAGATCTAGGAACTAAAGAAATACGAACGCAGGGACAAATAGTTAAGAACGGAGTAGGTAATAAGCTACTATAAGTAAATTACAAAAGATTACGGATGGAGTGGTTGGGAGAAGTTATTAGCTACTACGATATGGCAAGAGAAGGATGAGTATAGCGTTTCGTTCAGAGATCAATTACCTAAACCACAACAATAATAACGTAATAAGACGATAAAAATAAGTAATAAAAACTAAACACAACACTACGGCTACTGCTAAAGTACTGCTACTACTACAGGTGTCGCTCGCAGACTGGTCAGCGCTCGCAGGAGGGAGTGAAAGGCACGTCCGTCCTCTTCGAGGGCCAGGTAAAGAAAAAATGGGGGATGTAAAATTTGAATAGAAATGAAAACACTGCCCACAGCAGTAAAATAATTCTCGTTTTCGTCTTCAATTCTTCTATATTATTCAATGTGTTCCATCTGTTTACGAAATTTCATTCCAACAACACCACTAACCTATTACTGACAGAAAGAGGGTCCGCCGAAGCATTCCCAACTCCCTGTCTCCGCAGCACCACCCCACGATCTCTCCGAGTGGACACCACTCTCCACTCATCGGATTTCCCAGCCCGAGGACCCTCAGCCCGCGGTAAGGAGTCAGAGGCAACCCCGATCGCTCTACCGGCTACCGCACCCAGGCGAACCCGAGCCGCCAATTTGGCGCGGCGAGTTTTCAGGGATGACCCCGCACCCCCCAAGCGAACCAAGGCTACCTCGGACCTTTCCACCCTCTGAAGGAGGTCCGCAACCATCCTCTCCAGCCCTCATGGCCTCGCAACCAGCGGCGCACAAGAAGGAGGAAACGGGAGTCCTCGGTGAAGCCATCCTAAACTCTTACCTAATTTATATACTAACGCAAAAGGGTTACAATATAAAAACAAAAGCTGAAATGGGATAAAGCTAAAGAATTTGGTCTGTTTTAACGCGGGGACGCTCTTCGTGTAGCGTACGAGAAAGGGTCAAACGCAGGTATAAAGTAAAAGGCGTAAACAACACAAACAAGGTTAGATCACGCACAGGAGATGATAGTATACAACAACGAAAAATATAAATACTATAAAGCGTAAAAATAAAACAACCTTACAAATGTAACGAGAATATGCTAATAAACAATAACTACTATTATATAAATATTATTTTCTAAAGTGGAGAATGAAATTTCTAACAAAAAACTACGAGGATTAAGAGTTAACTGTTACGGAAGAGAAAATAAAAACTATAACGTAGATGTTATAAAAAAACTAATTAGTTAGCTTAAACGAATGTTAAATAAAATTACCGAAGGATAACAATAGAATAAAGTAAATTGTTAGTTCTACTTATCACTATAGCTATTCTAGTCGCTCGAAGATTCGTAGGAGCTCGCAGGAGCAAGTGAAAGGCACGTCCGTTCACTTCAAAAGCCAGGTAAAGAAATATTGTTTGAGAATGTGAAAAAAGTTGTCCACCGTATACATACCTGTAGATGTAGATGTACTCGCTTTTTCATATACATAGTTAAAAGTCATTAATCCCCAAATATCTGTCACCATACTCTGAATTTGAGCAACTAACACGAATAACAAAGGAAATTACAGAAATTACTTAGCCCTAATTAGAAATGTATCGCTACACTAACCCTAATTGTTTTAAGTCTAATACATCATTTGGTTTGTGGATTGGGAATATACAAATGCCGTTTCTAGAGCGAAACAAAAAATATAGCTCTTGTTCTGTAGGTGGGTATGGTATAACAAATTATGAAGTCATCATGATTTTATTGCTGCCTTCATCAGCGAGATGCCTACTCGTTAGTATTCTTTGGTCTCGCTGTTCCACGTCAGTATTGTCTCAGGCGTTGAAGTCTCCGACACATTCATCTCGGAAATCCCCGGAACAAAACCTGGAGGAGAACAGATCGAAAAAATAATGCGCATTTGATTCATTTATCAATGAATAATGAGGATTGGCATAGAGTCGCATTAAGTTAGATTTTGTTCTAAATGCGAATTCAATTCCTACCTGTTCGTGATCTCATATAAAAATAAAACGTTTTACACTTTCCCGTCTTTCGCGCTTGGAACGAGTTAAAACCATCTAAATCTACATCTCAATCATTGAAATATATTTCTAATCCTTACTCGATGTACTTTTGGATGAAATTTGTGAAATCCTTTGGAAACTCCGAACAAATTATGGGATGAGAATAAGACATTTGGCTTACTCTCGACTTTTTGCTTCGTTAACGGATCTATCCCATGACAAAGAGTGTCGAAACAACGGGGATCGTGCATGAGATAGCATTTTACAAATGCCAAATGCCGGCCATTCGGAAACTTGGATAAAATCGAAGCGGTACGAAATTTTTGGACCCATCGTCCTTCTGACTAGCTATCCGGATGCGCACTTGTTACGGCAGTTATAAAACTGTGACATAAATCCCCAAATGTTGACTTCCGCCTCCAAACATCAAGAAGGCTCCTCTCCATACAAACAATATCCTCCCCACCCTCCTGGCCTCCCAGCACCCACCACCCAAACGATCCCTTCGCGAACCGTCCTCCGCCCCTTCACTCCCCATTCCTTTTTCCCTCTCTCTCCCTTGCCTACCCCTTTCCTCTGCCCCTATCTCTCCCTTTCCCCTCCCCCTCCCCGCAGTCAACCCTTTAGCTCCACCCCGGGAATGTTCATGCCTGCCACTCCCTTCCATACGAATCATTCGTGAGTCGAGTGCCCAACGCTCGAGTTGGTGACAGATAGGGAGAGAGAGAGGAAAAGACAAACTCGTGCACACGCTCAGCGCGTGTCACAGCTCATAAGTCGTACTACGCCGTTTGCACCTCGCGCATCGGGAGGATTTCCTTCGAAGTTTCGGTGTTTTTGTTCGGTTTTTTTCTTTCGGTCGCAATAGGTGATGCCGCTGGAGGAATCTTCATAAACTTCTCCTATCGAAGAATACAGGAGCAATTTAATAGAAGAAATCG
The DNA here is from genome assembly GCA_028673005.1 of Tanypteryx hageni. Classification (NCBI taxonomy): domain Eukaryota; kingdom Metazoa; phylum Arthropoda; class Insecta; order Odonata; family Petaluridae; genus Tanypteryx; species Tanypteryx hageni. Next base: position 85,108,098 of record CM054117.1, on the reverse strand, counting down.
TCACCCTGGTAAGTACATTTAAAATTATATTTGGAGGCTAGGGTTACTTTTTTAACGAGTTTTTCAGTTTTAAAATCTGCAAAGTTTGGCTCAAGTTAATTATTATTATTATTATTACGTATACACTGCAATTAGGAACAATCCTGGTGGCAGCGGCACTACATGTTATATATAAATCATATTTTACATATACATACATACATAAATATTCACAAATGAATCCTATTTACATATACAGTTAAGTTATGGAATGAACTTCAGAAGATAAACGTGATATACCTCACATAATGATAATAATAATAATAATTATTATTATTACAGGTTTCGCTAGCAAGTGTTTTTGACACAACTGATTACTATGAATTTTAGTAATAATATGCAATTTATTTATTTGGTGATTTCGCCTTTGTAAATGAAGATGATATTGCGTCAGTGATGAGTTATAACGGGTGTATAAAAATAATAATTAAGGTTAATACAGTAATGGGGTTGTTGTATTTGTCAACTTTAACTCTTTATCTTGTACTTTTCCTCTCAAACGATACGATTATAACCGGTGTAATTGCTATGGACCATGAAAGTCTTAGTGATAAATTTTTTTATTTAGAGGAAATATTTCTCCTGCAGTTTTTTGATTGGAGCGTATCTCTAGTTTTTGGTTATTTAAGATTTTCGTCCAAAAAGAAAATAATTTAACGTCTAAATTCTCGTAATCATTTGTTCAAAGCTATCATTCCTGTTTATCATAAGACATTATTTAGCCCTTCATCGAGTTTTAATTTATCCCATTAACATTACGACTGATTTTGTAAAACAGCGGGCAATAAATGTGAATTTGTCATCTTTCAAAACACCGTCCATCCATTTTTCATTTTTATAAAAAAAAAACTTTCTCGTGTTTTACTCGTTATGAAGTGTGTTCCTTACAATTATAAGTACGTGATTTTTATTTACAGTAAGCAAAATATAATTCATCAATTTGATCTATTTGGTCAAATTTGATTAACCTTTTACTGACTGAAGAATAAAAATTTCACCCAAATAATTAATCCGTTCGTTTATTTCCGCGTTTCTTTCACCTGCCTTCGCCAGTGGTTTGAGTTACACCACCTAAAAAGATCCTTTTTAATCTGTTTTAATTCTGTGAAAAGTAAACTAAAAAGTTTTCGGAACGTGGCCGAGCTAAAACTCTTTTCATTCCGATTCTGAGAAATTAACGGAAATGTCGTGGGATTTGAAATCATTATTAAGCAATCATTTAGGAAAGTCGGGTAGGATTCTTCGGCGGAACCCGAAAAGTTTAGCCGAAGTTCACCTTCACCCCTCGACCTTGAAAAAGTTTCGCGTCGTAGGTTCACGGGCGTTAAATTTGTATCTGCGCGAGGGATGCCGAACAACGCGTGTTATACGGCCTTATAGCAAAAATTTTGTTCGTCCTACTTTCTCAGATTGGAAGTCTTTACTTACTCCAAGTTCTCGTTCAATAGAATACATAAATGCTGAATAAATGCAGTTTATGCAGCAGAAACGATTAGTAGAGTGGATAATACTTGGTTTCTTGAACTATTTTTCTGCTTCCCGCGTGCTCAAAAGCCCGTACGCCCTGTTATAGATCGCGTACGTAAATTCTTGAAAAGGTTCGTCCCGAGAATATTTTTCTTTGTAGAATTTGTCGATTCTTGTAATAACCCTGATTTTTTTTACCGACTTTGTCTATATATATATATATATATATATATATATATATATATATATATATATATATATATATATACACACACACGCACACCACATATTTACACCCTGCAATTTATCAGGCAGGTTAGTGGCATAGGTACAAACTTCGTATAAAACCTAAATTTTAGGTAGGTTTTGGTGCATTGCACCCCCTGCCACCCACCAATTAGGTAAATTGCAGGGTAACATGCAGATGTAGATGTAATTTGCTACTTGTTGAATAATGGGAGGATATTTATAACCAGGATTAATGAAAGAAATAATGTCAAAAGTAAAGGAAAGAAAAATTCGTTTAAATGAACATTTTACGCGCTCTTGATCTAATTATTTTTATTTCCGCGGAGGATATTCGCGCGCGCTCATAACCTCCACTCTTTGTCATTCAATTTAGGTATTGTGTTCGCATTTCGACTGGCTCCTTTCCGGCCACGTGTCTGACAGGATCCGCCTTCGGTATTTTTCAGTTGCAGTCATTGATAATTTATATAGGTATACAAAATAAGTAAAACGACGAATCGGTCTTTTACTTACATTCAATTTTGAGAGCAATTTCAAATAAGTTTAATGAGGCTTAGAGAGTCACAGCAGTAAAAAAATGACTTGAAAGAGTTGAATTTACATTTTCCGTAATCGTCTACCGGATTCGGTGGAAGAATTGAATAAATAAACACAGTCAGTTTCTGTGCTGGGATATTTTTGCGATGTTTTGTCCGGAGGTTTGAATGCGAAAGGGTTGGAGGTGGGACGGGCGAGTTAGCATTGGGGGTAAAAAGGAGTGTTTTGATTGCCCCTGGAGGGGGTCCTGCTCCTTAGCGAAGTCCGGAAACCATCACGCCTCCCCGTGTTTTACGGTTTTTCCCTTTCCAACCGAGTAGCCTCCCACTTTTTACCCTCCTCGCCTACGATTTCTGCTGCAGCACGAAAGAACCTAGCACTTTCCCCTCTTCTGGCCGGAATATTCCTCAACCGTCCATTATCCTCGTCTCGACTGATGAGTCGCTCTTATCTCTCCGGGTATAGAGGTATGAGGAAATTGTCCCTTCGACCCTGCTAAAATTATCGCGTCCCTTCGACCAGTAAATAAGGGACTCCCTTATTATTGATTCGGACAATGTTTCTGTTGCTGTAACAAACGTTTTCGAGGACAGGTTTGCGTGATGGAATATTTTTGTAGAGTTCTACATCTACATCTACATTATACCCTGCAAGTCACCTTTTCGGTGGATGGATGTGGTGGATGTGGTTTAATATAATATATCGGTGCCATTTGAAGCATCTTTGGCTGATTGTAATCTTTTTTGTAGAAGGAAATTGCCTGCGTATATTTTGGTATTTTTAAAATGCGGAAGCGCAGTGAATTTTGTCGAATAGCGTGTTTATAGCAATAGCAAAAGTCATATTTGTGAGCGTTATAAATGTTACTATTTGTTCATGTTTAAATTCAATCGAGTGACATGGTTACTTTATTTGAGGGGGTGAGGGACAGTTGTATAAATAAAAGGGGAAATGCATTAACTGTGATTTTATATAAGAAAATATTTCTTAAAAATTATTAAAATTTATCAGGCAAATTTTCTAGTTTATAACAAAAATGCCACATTTACTTGTCTTTGGATGTCAAGGTTGAAACTTCTGGAGAAATATAGGTCGGAATGTCTAAAAGAGGAGGTAGTGGGAATAATTGTGGCACCAACGTATATAGGTAGAAATGATCGAGACGATAAAATAACTGAGATCGATTGTAGGACGGAGCGTTATCTAGGCTCGTTCTTTCCGAGGACAATACGAGATCATAATAGGAAATTTCGAATTGCGTTAGAAAATCTTTAGGTGGGATTTGGTGCATTGCACCCCCTGCCACCCACCAACTTGGTGAATTGCAGGGTAACTTGTAGATGTATTCGAATTATTTACGTTTGCAAAATGCCTATGACCAAATATACCAGGTGATATAAAATAACGGAAAACGTTAATACATCGGATCCTTTAACACACATGTCAAAAAGGCGGTCCGCGGGTCACACGCGGCCCTTTCCGTGCATAACTGCAGCCCGAATGATGTACATGTTACCCTGAAAGTCACCTAATTGGTGGGTGGCAGGGGGTGCAATGCACCAAAACCTGTCTAAAGATTGTCTATCGCAGGTTAAACTTTTCTGTTTTCCTTGGAAAGAATGATAATTTTTGTTTTAACCAAATCACTGGAGATTTTATATTAATATATATTTTTTGCTCAAAAAGAGAATATTATAAATGGAACACTTCTAAATTGTTGTTTTTAATGGTAAATAAGATTTCCAATCTTCTAGAAAAAATTTGTTTCCAAGCTCTGGCCGTAATTAAACTGTAATCCTAATGCGGCCCTTCCATAATATTAATTGTTTTAATGCGGCCCTCTACGAGTTAAATGGATAAAGCAAACCTATTAAATCATCACTTTCAGAAAGCTTTTACTCGTGATGACGATGAATGTGAAACCCCTATTCCTATGCGTCAGGGCGATTCGATGGAAGATTTGGTATTTTCGGAAAATGGCATCGCGCTCCAACTTCATTCAATTAAGCCAAATAAATCTCCTGGACCGGAGGAAATTCCCGCGCGTGTAATGAAAGAATTAGCTGCTGAAATCGCGCCGTATTTGAAAATTATATTCGAGAAATCCATTAGAGAAGGAGTAGTTCCTAAAGATTGGAAGGTGGCACATGTTACGCCCATCCATAAGAGTGGCGACAGAGAGAACCCCGAAAATTATAGGCCGATATCCTTAACTTCATTATCGTGCAAGATACTTGAGCACATAGTCTTTAGCTCTGTAATGCGCTATTTAGATAGTCATTCATTGCTTAGCGGATGCCAACACGGATTCCGGAGAGGTAGATCATGCGAAACGCAGCTCGGCCTGTTCGTGGACGATTTGTTGCGATGCGGAGAAAAAAATACTCAGGTCAATGCCATATTCATTGATTTCAGGAAGGCGTTCGATAAAGTATCTCATAGGAAATTAATTGCGAAGTTAGGACAATGTGGTATCAATTCGAAAGTTGTCGGTTGGGTGAGAGACTTCCTCTCGAATAGGGAACAGATAGTTGTCATCGATGGGAAATACTCGTCCCCCGTTAAAGTTGCTTCGGGTGTTCCTCAGGGAAGTGTATTGGGCCCTCTGCTCTTCTTAATCTATGTAAATGATATGTGCTCGGTTGTTCGTAGTAAAATTAGGCTTTTCGCCGATGACACCGTTCTATATAAAGAAATAAAAAATCAGGAGGACCATCAGTCTCTGTGTGAAGACTTAAGAGCCATTTCAGCGTGGTGCAAAGAATGGCAAATCGAAATTAATTATACTAAATGTGCCGCAGTCACGTTCTGGAAAAGTAAGAACAAAGATTTAGGTTTCGAATATAAAATAGATGAAATGAGTATTCGACAAGCTGAGTATGTAAAATATTTAGGAGTAACCATTTGTCGAGATCTTTCGTGGGACATGCACATTCGTCGAGTTATAGGCGCGGCCAACAAGAAACTGGCATTCATAGGTAGAATAGTACGGAACACTACAGAGAAAGTACGCGAAACATGCTACTTATCACTGGTAAGACCACAAGTGGAATACGCAGCGAGCATATGGGATCCGTACGAGAAGGGACACATAATTCAACTAGAAAGAGTACAGCGCAGAGCAGCCAGATTTGTAAAACAAAAGTACGAACATAAGGAAAGCGTCACCTCTTTATTGAGCGATTTGAACTGGGTATCACTGGAGGACCGCAGATTGCACTCAAGGTTGAAACTTCTAGAGAAATATAGGTCAGAATGTCTAAAAGAGGAGGTAGTGGGAATAATTGTGGCACCGACGTATATAGGTAGAAATGATCGAGACGATAAAATACGTGAGATCGATTGTAGGACGGAGCGTTATCTAGGCTCGTTCTTTCCGAGGACAATAAGAGATCACAATAGGAAATTTCGAATTGCGTTAGACAATCATTAGGTAGGATTTGGTGCATTGCACCCCCTGCCACCCACCAACTTGGTGAATTGCAGGGTAACTTGTAGATGTAGATGTAGACATGCCTGATTTAACGGGATTTGGGGGAAAGTAGCGCAAAATGACATATGGTCCTGTCATCTGACATGTAGGCGTTCCTCTCCTTTTTCCTCGTGAGATTTTAACGATGATTTTGCCAAGTCATTCTCCGGTTTTCCCATGACGTTTTCCTATTGTGAATCCCCCTTTTCTGTTTATATATTTTTATACGATACCAATGAAGAAGATTAACCCTAGAAAGACCAAAGTATAATCTGTTACGCGCAGTTCCAAGGGTGGTCCAATAGTGCCCGCGGTATTTTCTATTCCTACAAACTTTTACAAGCAGCTATCTTTTATTTAATAATTTTACTATAATTAAAAATGGTATTAACGCATAAAAAGTATTTATTTGCTAGGTTTATATTATAAATTGTGTTAAGTATTTCTTTTTACACGTACGAAAAATTCTACATAAGAGAATTGTGAAGTCATTTCTCCGGGTGACTACCTTAAAATGAAATACAAATATGATGAATTGCAGATCTACATCGAGACATTAATTATATACCTCGATTTATTTTGCGAAAACTCGGGAATTGATTAGGAGTATTCTTTCATATACAAGCCTAAGAGGGGTTTAAGGTGGTTGCCTCATTTCATAATTTTTTGCCAAAATACCTTTTGTGACATTTCCTTGAAAATCTACAGAAAATAGGTAAACAAAGTAATTGACAATTAGAAAAATCTGCGAAGGATTTTGATAGTTCACATTCATACAATTCAAGAAAGTATATAGTGCTGGCACTTTGGCCCCCCTCCCCCTTGGCTTTTCTAGTGTTAATACACGAGTCGGAGCTTAAATTTTTTGTTTTGTAATATAACTTGCCCGCAAAACGGAAAATGTTCGCGTATGAATTTAGCATGCATAACAGATTCTTATAAAGGATTCCTTAAGGGTAGGGGCAGGGTAGTGTGATCGGACCTATGCTTTTCTTGCTTTATATAAACGACATCAGCTCAGTTGTGAAAAGTAATATCAGGCTTTTTGCGGATGACACCGTAGTCTATAGAGAAATTAGTGGTCCTAGCGACCATCGTCAGCTTCAGGATGATCTGGATGCGTTATCTGTTTGGTGCAAGGAATGGCAGCTAGAAATCAATCAGAAAAAGAGTAACGTTCTAAACTTTTGGAAATCTAGAAGCCCATCGTCCGTGTTTACCTACTCGATAGATGGTGAGAGCATTCCTGTTTCGGAATCCGTGAAATACCTCGGGGTAACATAAGACGAGTGATAGGTGCGGCAAATAAGAAGTTGGCTTTTGTGCGTAGAATAGTCAGGAAAAGCACGGAAAAGGTGAGAGAATCCTGTTATTTATCCTTGGTTAGACCTCAAATGGAATACGCAGCAGCGGTTTGGGATCCATATCAGAGGGGACTCATAAAGGATTTAGAAAAAATACAGCGGCGAGCAGCTAGATTCGTGAAAAAGAATTACGATAAAAAACAGAGCGTTACGTTACTCATTGAAGAGTTGAGTTGTCCATCGTTGAAAGATCGTAGATTACAGGCGAGATTTAAACTTCTAGATAAATATAGGTCGGAGATATTCGTAAATGAAATGAAGGATATTATTCGACAACCAACGTATATCGGACGGAGGGATAATGAGGACAAGATTCGCGAAATAGATAGTAGGACGGAGAGGTATAAGAAGTCATTTTTCCCTAGGACAATACGTGACCACAATAGATAAGTGAATAATAATTAGTTAGGAACTTGGTGCGTGGCACCCCCTGCCATCCACCGTCAAGGTGACTTGCAGGGCAATATGTAGATGTAGATGAAAACTCGCATTCCTTAGATTTGGCGATTCCCAAGTTCCTAAGCGTGTAATCGACGAATTTAGTTAAAACGAATGGCGTCTTTAAATGTTTAACCATAACATAGTATTTGTTCTGTAGAATTATAAATTTGGCACTAAATATTTGTTATTTTTTAGAATTCACTATGTTAATATTTTAGTATTTCTGAGACATAGGCTACGAGCTCAATAGATCCCTATGATTTTTACATGTCGAATAATGATGCACACTGTTGTTCTGAGCTAAAAGCGTCGTCAAGATGTTCGCCACTACATCCATCTACCTCTCGATTCGATAGGATCGCCGTTTGATGGTGTGTATTTGCAATTTGGGCAATTTTTGTGGTTTAAAAAGCGTATTGCACTTTTCTGATTTTCATTCTCACTGCTCTCTCTCGAAATATTTCAGCAAAGCCAACTTTTGTTTTTGTCGGAGCATGTTCCGCAGTCTACAAATCATCTGACTTCAATCCAATTTCTTTGGAACATTCAAATTTTCTACATACGTAATAATGCCCATAGAATAAGTTTATTTAAATTGACAGCGATTTCTATGGCCTATGTGATGGGGTATTTTTCAACATATTTGTTCCGCACTTTATACAATATTTCGATGATCACCCGGTCAATTTGAAAGGTTCATGCATGTATATATAACATGAAATTATTTTACATCTACATGATACCCTGCAAGTCACCTTTTTGGTGGATGGCAGGAGGTGCATAGGTCCATAGTTTTCCTACGTTATCTTTTCCTATTATGTTCTCTTATCGTCCTAGGGAAAAACGATCCTTTATCGGTTCTACAGTCGATCTCGCGAATCTTATCCTCACTGTCCTGCCTTCCGAGATACGTCGGGCTTCTGATAAGTCCTACTACCTCATTCGCTAGTCCCTCCGACATAAATTTTTCCAGTATTTTAATTCTAGCCTGCAGCCTACGTTCCTCTAACGATATCCATTTCAGATTTTCTATTAATGATGTAACACTTTGTTTCCTATCGTAATTCCTCTTTGCAAATCTAGCTGCCCTGCGCTGAACCTTTACTATCTCGTTAGTGAGTCTCTTTTCGTAGGGATCCCACACAGCTGATGCATATTCGAGTGATAACGTAAAACTTGCTATATAACACGTGTTCTTATAACATTTTTAGAAAAATCCATTCGCTGTTATTAACAATGTTATGAACAAGTGTGGATGCGGCTTACGTTTTTACATATGTCGATGATCACTGTCATATAAAAAGCTTTTTGGGTAAATTTAGTGTATTGAACTATTTATTACAATAGGAAGCTTCTATTAAAATAGAAAATTAGGGAAAGATAACGAAAGACCTTGGTATACATCTCAAATATTAAGCGCATAGGGAGTGAAATGTTTAAAACCTGTTTCGGCGATTGTTTTAATGAAAATCATTCGTTAATATTAGAAATGACGGTTTTTCGCCAATTTTCTTTTGTGGTAGCTTCGCATTTCTCCAATATAATTTTTATTACTCACCTTTCTCCCCTTGTTTGTTTAACTGTAGCAAGCCGCAGTTCTCTTCTTGTCCGCTGCCGCCTTACAGACAACATGTATCGGCTTGTTTTCTAGTGATGTCGTCACAAAAGAGCCCACCCTCAAACAAAGCCCTGCTCTCTGTGGGAACCTGAAATAACAGACCTTTAAATAAAGGATATTTCCGGTTTCATTTTCAGTCCTTATCATAGGTTTTGAGAGTACAGCGTTCTACCTGTGCATGTCTGTACCTTCTACCATAACAGGAAATACAAATCTGCTAGTAGTAACTGTTCATTCTATTTCCACCTGATTTATTGTTTTAAAATACGCTCTTAATACCTGTCTTGGGACACCCACATAAGACGAGTGATAGGTGCGGCAAATAAGAAGTTGGCTTTTGTGCGTAGGATAGTCAGGAAAAGCACGGAAAAGGTGAGAGAATCCTGTTATTTATCCTTGGTTAGACCTCAAATGGAATACGCAGCAGCTGTTTGGGATCCATATCAGAGGGGACTCATAAAGGATTTAGAAAAAATACAGCGGCGAGCAGCTAGATTCGTGAAAAAGAATTACGATAAAAAACAGAGCGTTACGTTACTCATTGAAGAGTTGAGTTGTCCATCGTTGAAAGATCGTAGATTACAGGCGAGATTTAAACTTCTAGATAAATATAGGTCGGAGATATTCGTAAATGAAATGAAGGATATTATTCGACAACCAACGTATATCGGACGGAGGGATAATGAGGACAAGATTCGCGAAATAGATAGTAGGACGGAGAGGTATAAGGAGTCATTTTTCCCTAGGACAATACGTGACCACAATAGATAAGTGAATAATAATTAGTAAGGAACTTGGTGCGCGGCACCCCCTGCCATCCGCCGTCAAGGTGACTTGCAGGGTAATATGTAGATGTAATATAAACCAAATCGAAAGAGTTCTGTAATCTCCGATGATTATACAGAGTATACACTGCGGCCCCCAAGGCGTGTGGCAGGGGGTGGCAAGCGCCGCTCAATTTCTAAATGGCGTTGACATTATTCCTGTTTGTTCTTCTGATTATGTCGTGAAAGAAGGGTAAAGAGGATAATGGAATCTGATGCCTAAACAGTCGCTCCATCCATTTTATTTACACGGCTATAGAATATAAATATACAAAATTATCAATTCATTGCTGCATGATCAATTTACGTGCTATTTGACGATTGAAAATGATGCACTGCGAGCATATCATATATACGTGCTACCTCGAAATCCATCGACTGTTGAGTCACGGGCCGGTGCTTGATCCACCCGGGGTCGGCGACCTTTTCTGCATGGCGGGCCGCATTCGTAGTTGTGAATGGTTCGCATAAGAAGTCACGAGAGCTTCGCCGGCCCGGTTGATCGTTCATATTATGGATTACCTAGAGATTCTATGGTTTCGTATTGGTGAAAATCGAGTCTAAATAACTCATCAGCGTTAAAATTTTACCTGAAAAGGCTTTGAGATCATAATTTGACTGAGGTAATAATAATCGTCTTTGTTAAATTTTACCAATTACTTTTTAATCATAGTTTTGCGGAACGCGAGCTTCTAGGTTTAAGCAGTATTACAACAGTTAAAGTTAAAATGACTGACGACATGCCTTTGAGGATTTAATAGCCTTTCATGACAGTAAAAATCTTCGCCTATGGGCTTAATCTCCAGCCTCTCAAATTTATGATATACATGTGTCACCCTCGGACTATTGCTCAATTTATTTTCTCTTTGATTTCTAACTGGTTAACATTTAAGTTAATCTGACGAATTAATTGTGGAGTAAGCGAAATGATAATTTCCGTATGTGTTACTACAACCTAATTGAATTGAAGTTACTCGATATTGGTGCGTTTTTAAGCGTAGACATGGTGGAAACGGTTTGACCTCTCTCGGTCCCTTTCGATCCACCCTCCAGATGATAAAAACTCGTCTCCTGCGTAGAATTCTCTCTCCCTCACTCCTCTCATTTCATTTGTCCCACATATTCGAATCAATGCTGAGCGTTTTGGCGTTCGTTTGAGAAAGTTCAGGGTTTTTCCAAAGTTACCGGCCAGTGAGCCCCCCCCCCCCCCCCCCTCTCCCTCCTACTCACCAAAACTCGATCCCTTGCCTCGCTTCAGACCTTCCCCGCGGGCGTGTTTCTCGGAAGAGACCGTTCCGGCAGCGGGCGGTGGGCCTCGCTGGCTCGGAGAGCCGAGGACTTAACTGCCGTGGTCGGGCGATTTTTGCATCGCGGGTGGCGTGTGGTATTGTATGGAAGTGGGGTGGGGGAGGGCAGCTAAGGGTCATTCACGGTGGAATGCGGGGGAGAACGTGTTCGGGACGGAATATGAGGCTCCCGTGTTTATGGCGTGGAGGAATGGGGGTGGGGGAATGGAGGTGGTCGCTTAGAAAGAGAGAGAGAGAAGACATAATCAAAAAGCGCACGTCTCCGCCCCTGAAAACGAGCGGTTCGACAGGTGCGGGCACGGCCGTACAAATCTCGTTTTTTTCTTTACGAGGCTCGCGCATCCATTCTGTTTAGTCGATCGAGTAAATCTCGAGCTCCTGGAAAAATTCAAGCTGTGTGACCCTTCTTCGTATTTTTCTCGTTGGGCGTCCAGCGTATGAGAAATCTTGGGGATTTTGGGGATTCCCTGAGACCAAGTTTTTGAGAGGGGTTTTTAAGGTGTCTATTGTCTCTTGGCTTTGGGACTTTACGGTGGCAGTCCTTACTATATTGCAAAGTGAGGTTTGAGTATGCGAGCAACTGGATTAAAATGGGATTTGACCATTTCCCCTCGCCGTGCAGGTATTTTTGTGGCAGGTCTCTGTGGTAGGCGCGAAAGAGGTCAATCGATAAAATGGTCTACGTTTGGTAATACCGATTTACTTCCGAGCAAACCAAATTAATTATAGCGTTTGGATCCTCAAAATATTCGTCTACGAAGTCGATTTCAATTACATGTAACAGTTTAGTGTAATCAATTTCTGGAGAACCAAGAATATCTCGCTGGATGTTAATTATTCGTTCGACGGAGTAGGGATTTCAGTTTTAGGCTCAGTTAAATATCTAGGAGTCACGATCCATCGTGATCTCTCGTGGGACAACCACATTCGCCGATTGATAGGTGCCGCTAAAGGAGGATGAGGGACAAAATTGGAGTGGTCACTCCCCACCCTTCTCTTGAGAAATTTCTGAGCCTTCTCCTGAATATGCCAAAAATAGATTTATCATAATTAATCAAAGCCTGTTAAAATATTTTGATAGCAATTACCACCGTTGATAAATTGTAAGAAATACACAAAGTGACGATGCAGAGATGTTTATGGGTGAACATTCGAAAGATCCAATGCTTCTTCTTCAAGTTATCATGAATTGATATATTGTGCACAGGGCCGCGCCTAAAGTGTCTGGCGCCCGGGTGCAAGATATCTCTGTGGCGCCCCCCTGCTAGCGAAGTATTGTAGTATGAACAAATACGACTTTTTTCATCGATAGAGAGTGCAGATGGGCTGTTGGATTTCTGTCGACGTATCCCAGAACGAACTGATTGAAATAATTCGATGTATAAATATAAAGATAAACATATAATATCTTCTTGAACAAAACTTATAAAACTCGCCGCATATTTGGTTAAAAGTCAATACTCTATCCCGTTACATTAATGAACAGTAAAAATTGCAATATTTTTGGGTTATTTTGTCAATTTACAAGCCTAATTAGATGCAGTATTTATTTTGACTATAAGAAAACAGAACTTCAATTATTCATGCATTCCTACGTCCAAGTCCCGATTTCGTATTTTCATTATAAGGTATTTAAAAATCCAATGAAGAAGTAGATGTCAATATTTCGATTATTATTTGGAGAAATTGTGATGGAATATGAATTCGGTACATCTACATACGATCACCGAAAAAACGGTAAGACTAAGATGGTTAAGAAGACAAAAAAATAAAACTAATGATTTGCATTATATCTGAAAAATTCCATTTACTAGATTTTGTCGATTTTTCGATCGTATTTCAAATATACCCATTTATGGTAATTGTACTTTATTTGGTCATAAAAGATCTTGATTAATTTGCTAATTATTGAATAGAACTTAAACATTCATCGCGTTTAATTTTATTTATTGAATTTTTTCAAAGTATTTTTTTAAAATGTTGAGAACAATCCTCAAACTTTTTCTCCTACCAAAACACTTTACTCTTTCCCCACCTTTTAATAATACATACCAGAACATATATCAAATCTTATTTAGCGATCCACCCTTTAAGATATTTTCGACCTACCTCTAGAACTTTTATAACTTTCTGAGTATTAGCAAACCATCGCGGATCTATATGATGTACAAATAAGTGCGGAACCCTATATACACGCACTTATTTAGAAAGTTGTTGATAAGAATAATTTCCACTAGTAAAACTAGTATACATTATCTTCTATAAGGATATAATTAACAAATAAAGAATCGTGAAAATACAAAAACACTGGCGCCGGGCTTACGACAAAATGATCGCCCTGCAATTCCGCCGATCCTCGTTCTTCTAAGTAAAGGAATCCTTTTGTATTCAAAAGCTATATTGTGTATATAAATCGATTAATTTATGTGGGCTCGAATACAGGAGTACATTACTGTAAATTCACTCTTCAAAAATGAGTGAACATTCAATAGGGTTAATAGTTAAAATTGTTAAGATGTTACAATTATGACAGATTTAGCTGCGTATTCAACCTATCTTTTATAACTACTTACCTACAATTTTATCAAAAACTAAAAACAATTTAGGACTTATGAACGGAAAGCAATAAAAGAATTTTCGAGTAGGAACTCAAACATGTTATATGAAATACCTCCTCGATTAAATAAATAAAATAAACACTACGTATGTGCAGTTTTTCTCTGCATGAACTTTGATCTCCTCAGCTTCAAAAAGAAATTTTTTCGCTGAACGAAGTATACTATCTTCCAATTTTCATGTATCACACTCTTCTGTTCACACACGATTAAGAAAAAAGAGATTTAAGAGCTCTGTACCATTTAGAAATGAATATGAACGTTCACGTAGGAGGGGGATCGTGAAGGAGTAAGGAAAGCTAGTTTTCGGAAAAGCTCTTCCAAACCAATTTTAAACAGATTTGGGATTTTCAAGTCTTGGTAAGAGGGAGAATTAAAATGGTAGACATCTGGTATTCTTCCAGGGAAAGGATTTATGGTAAAGGTCGACGGTACTCAGGGGTGGACCAAGGTATTTTGACTCCCCGGGCGAGAAAGTGCTCCAGCGCTCCCGTCCGTAAATTTTTGTATAGATATTTTTAGAAGATCTTGCTCATTTATCCATTGCTCTGTAAAATAATTGATAATGAAAGGAAATAGAAATTCCATGTAGATTTTAGCCTATCCCGTGATGTAAATTTGTTTCCAAAATGTATTCACTTGCAAGTAATATATACATAGATGATTGATTTAGTGCCCCCAATACCTTGACGGCCCGGCTCACCCCTACATCTGGCCGGCCCTGATGGTACTTGACGAAAGGATTGCCCCCTCTCTAGGGTCGGGATAGCAATTAACAGAATAGCGCCCCCACCTCCTGGCAACTCCTACGGTGAACCCATTTTCGGTCGCCACTGATACGTGTTCTAGCGTCCTTAAGTCACGCGACCGCGTATCGCAAGGGATCGGAAAAATTTTGCTTAGAAAATTTCGTGTCATTTTAGTATTTCCCACTTTCTCTTTTCACTCTGACCAAGGATGAAACATTCCCAAAGAGAATGCACAACTCGAATTGCAACAATATATAGATACAAATACCTTAATGGGAAGGCGCTCCGGCAAGTCGCCGCCCGGGTGCGTTGCACCCACTGCACCCCGAGCAGGCGCGCCCCTGATTGTGCTGTCCGTATAATTACTAAACCAATATATTTTTTCGGTAGGTATGAATTTTATAAGCTAACACTTTCACTAATCTATTTTCTCTTTCAGAATTTTTTCAGGATGGCAACCGAATTTTTATTCCTGCTTGCCTTTCTCCAGTTGTTTTATTCACCTGTCAAGGGACAGAACGTAAGGATATATTCTTATGACTCCAACAATGACCAAGGAAATCAGCCACCTCCATCCCCATGTCCGCAGATTTTTCAGTATCAATATGGTACTAATGGCTGGACAGGACTAATAGCTGCACCACCACCTGCTAATATAGATTCTAGTCTTAGAAAGGTGTTGCCAGTACGACTAGAAGTTAGGTTACGTCTGACAGGCATACTCCCAACGGTACAGCAAATAATTTTCTAAATGTTTTAATTAAAAGCGATAAGAATGTTTTGAAATTTGTTACCATAGTAATAAAAATGGAGTTACTCGTGAACACCCCCTGAAGGGATGAGAAATGGAACTACTAGGAACCCAGAAATGTAAAACCGCAACGAACGACATCTAGTTGCAGGAAGAGATAATATTTGAAGGAAGTGCAATATATCCTATCCACAAATAGTGGCACAAACTAATGTGTGTGTAGGTGTTAGATGGAGAATCAGCCTCGTGGACTATAATCGCCATACCCTTACTCGCATAACTCATTCATTTTCAAGAAAGGTCTGTATGCCACACAACACAAATTATTTAGATGAGACACCATAAAATACCCACAAAATGACATATATTTTTTAAATTACTATGTCAACCCTAAGTAAACAAATTCTGATTAGAAGCATTTTGAAATAGAATTTCTTATATTTATTTGTCCGTTAAAAATGATATTTTAGTTTTGGTGTGGTTTTTTGGGTATCGTTCATTTAACCCCCAATTTCTATAGAACAACCCAACCAACCTCAACCCAATTTAGACTAAAGATGTTGTAACTGAATAGAAAGAAACTTATTGAAACGGAAATATAAAAATGAAATAAAAAATCAATAGCGTAGTTACCATTGCTAAAAGTATTTCTTTCGATCTGGGGAGATATATTGCACTTTGGCCAAAAGCAATTAAAAACGAAATTCCAAAAATACTTTTTCTTGTTGCTATTGTTATGTGTTGCCATTTTATAAAATGTCTCACCCCATAGTTGCATTTCTCATCCCTACAGGCCACAGTATAGTTGATCATAGCTGGAGGTGGTGTTTACAAGTAGAGTCATAATAATACTATATGATGATAGTGTCATTGCTTATTGTATTTATTTCCTATCTAGAATTCCAGCTATTTATCTGTTGCATAGCCTCAATTTATCTAATAATTTATTTCATTCACTTTACAGAAATATGTTGGAAAACTGGAATTGGCAGAAAGCAAAGAGATTGTGTGGCAGAAAGTTATATCAGCCTCTTCTAATAGGCCAATTTTATATCGGCTATACTTCCCAACAACTTCTCCTTTGCCTTACCTTAATATGATCAGCATGAATGGCAATATGATTTGCTCTGGAAATGTTGGTAAGGAAGTTTTTTCATAATGGTTTTATTTCTTTTAAAAGTAGACCTAAGATTAAAGCTTTCCTTGCTTAAACTGCATGGAGTCATTCTAGGGAGCTGTTTTTCCAGACAAAATCAATTTGAGAATAAATTAATTGAATACATCATTATTATTTAGTTATTGCTGTTATAGGGATCTTCATGATCAGACAACTTGCTCCAATTGTTTCAACAAACACTCTAAGATCTTTATACTATGCCAAGGTGCACTCATACATTTCTTTTGCAGTCATGTTCTGGGGTAATTCAAGTTTAGCCAAGAAAGTTTTCTCTGTTCAGGAACAGGCTGTGAAAGCTATATTCAGAGTATCTATCCGAACACATGGCAAGCCTCTATTCTCAACCCTTAACAGTCTTCCTCTTCCTTTACTATATATTCTTACATGTGCTCTTTTTGTTAAAAATAATCCTGATATATTTTCTAATAATGCTAACTATCATAATTATCATACTCGTGTCAAAAATAATACACATATCAATCAGTACTCATATTTTTTATACCTCAATGGCCCATATCATTCTGCTGCAGTAATATACAACAAACTAAGGAATTGAAAGAAATCTTCTCCCAAAATGTATTTTTTTTTAAAGTAAGACATTTCCTGTTAAACAAGTGCTATTATAGTATTAATGAATTCCTGGATGGGTGATTTTAAATATTTGCTGGTATTTTTTTATGAGGGGCAATTGTGTGATTCTTTGTCATCATATTGTACTGTATACCTTCTTCTTTTATTGTATACTTTACGTTTATTTTTACTTATATTTTGTCTTTTTATGTATGTGCTGTTTGTATTTCTGTTTGTACTGTATTTTGACAATTGTATTGGCCTCAACGGAATCAATAAATATTGAACTTATTGCATATAAATGGAAAACAAATATTTTCTGTTATATAGCAAATGACAAGATAGTTACTATAGATACTATAGATAGATACTAACAACTTGTTGTATTATTAGATTTTGCTTATGCTAAATTGTTCCATTTATCCATGTTGTTAGGTGCATAAACTTTTTTTGAAGATAATTCATAATGCATTTAATGTTTTTTTCTGAAATAATATGTATTTGTTTTGAGTTTTCCAATTATTTAAGGAATTCACAGTTAATCTTTCCTTTTGATGTATATAATTTGCACATCAACATATGTTGGGCTATTTAGAAATTGAAAGGACTAATTATTTATTAATTTAATTCAATACAACCTGAAATGATTAAATGTAGGTATTGGAAAATGAATTGTTCAAAATATAAAGATAAGTTATTGGAAACACAAACATTCTTCAAAATGTACAAGCATCTACTAGTAGTATGTAGTTGAGTATATAATACACAATGATACATGCAGGAGATTCTCTTGAGTTTGGTCTAAAACTGATGGAAAAAATTACCGATACACGGTATATTATGTAATGACTTTCATTAAATACCAAAATCAGCAAGATATAGCAAAATTGCCAGCCAATGGCTATCTTTGTACTAACTCCACAAATAAATGCAAAACGACCGGTTTCGGTGAAATATTTGTGAATTTGTGGAAATTAGCAAAAGTTTGTTTTTCATTAAAAATACTTTATTGTATTACTATTTTTATTTGAATAAATATCTATTTCATTTGCACAAAAATTAATTTATTTCAAAATGTAAACCTTAACAAATAAACAAATGCATTCCACCTTCGTGACCCTCTGAAAACCTTTTGCAACACCTGTTTGGGAAACACTGCCCTAAACTTTTGAAATTGGCGTATTGTATTTGATGAAACAGAATGGTGGAGCCTATGCTCAGTTTGAATTTTTTCAATTTTTAGACTTGCTTCGTGGACGTATCCTGACTGCTATTACTTTGGAGCATACCTTTTACCCATCTGCAAATTATCTCCACCCTGGAGGAGATAGTAGCAATGGAGAACAAAACTTCCATGCTGCAAATCCACAATTTGGAGGTCCCTTCATAGGGAGTAATACTAATAATGTAAATGGAGGTTCGAATAAAGGGAATACACCTCAAATAGGAAGCTATATAAACACAGGTGGAAGCCCAACTGTTTTCAACCCTGAAAATGCCTTTTTTGGAAGTCAGCCTGGAGGAGTTTATCAGCCTGCTGGAGCAAGCAATTTAAATTCTGGAGTTTATCGACCTATTGGGGGAAGCAATAGTTTTAATTCTCCTGCTGCAAGCAATGAAAAGCCAATGCCTGATACCATTAGTTTTAATAATGAAGATGACCACCATGAACTTGAAATCAAATCTCATTCCACCCAAGGTAAGAATGTCTTAATTGCCATAATTATATTTTTATTAGACGAAATCTTTCTATGCAGAGGTGGATATAGGGCCAGGCAATCTAGGTAACTTCTAAGGGCCTCACACCTATGGGGACATTGTGCCTAGAGCAATGAAATAGCTAGGGTTAACAGAGTCAGTAACTTACTGTGAGATGGGAATGAAATGTATACATTGAGTTTGAAAAGTTCCAATACAAGGAGTCAGTCATATAACAAAAATAATGACGAAAATCGTCATAAATTATATTTGGCTAAGATCAGTTTCAACTGACTGGTAACATTGAAAAAATAATTATTTCTAAAGAGTTCCACTCCAAGAGTTTGAGCAGTGGTTGACATAGAATTCAGAAGTACATCCATTATATTGTAAGTATATGTGCAAAGAAATTAATAAGAATTTGATAGCCTGTTTTCCTCTACAAAATTTAACCACATTTTAAGAATTTGCAAGTCGTAGTCCTCACGAACCACTATTGCCTAGATGCCTCACATCCTTAAATCCATGCCTGTTTCTGTTTATTATTTGATAAATGGAAATGCTTGTAAATATATGCTGAAAAGGCTGTATACTAGCTTCTATGCAATTTTCTTCTTGAAAATATTTTGTATATCTAATGAGTTTTTTAATCTGCTTTTTAGCAGTAACTCGTTCTGTATTTTGGTAAAAATACAGATTGCAATTATTGCATCAACATATCTCTTTCCTGTGAAATATTTATTGATTTATTTATGCAGGCTTACTAAGAAATGGTTTCTTTACAGAGGATAATCCTCCACCTCCACCATCCAGTTTCTTGGCTAATTTTCTTCAAGGACAGGATAGTAAGTATTCATTTTAGTACATGTTATAATAAGATATTAGATTGAATTTACATAAAGTTTGCTTTGAGGATAATGAACAAGTTTATTTAGTGCTGATAGTTTATTAAAAAGATTCAGATCAAGAAAATTAATGATTGTTAAAAATATCTCATTTGTTGTGGAAGATATAAATTATAAACTTGCAGTATATCGTCTAAATGTTTTACTCAACCACAAATTCTTTATTCTAGGAAGCTGTGGAAAACCTTTGGGAAGTAACCATTTGGTAGTGAAAGGCAAACCTGTTACCAAGAGAGGTGATTGGCCATGGATAGTTGCTATATTTGAGAATATCAATGATGGTGTGGGTATTAAGTTTCATTGCAGTGGTAGCCTCATCAGCAGATATTATGTATTAACTGGTAAGAAATGGAGATCTTTCTTAAACTGTTTATATAATATATTGGATAGTTCTGAATTGAATATTCACATCTAGGAGATTGAAGTAATCATTTTCCCATAAATGTTCTAATCAAATTTAAAGAAGCTTTTTTAAGATAAGCCAAAATTTGTCCTTTCATCGTGCACTTTATTTGAATGTTGGTATGCATTGTACTGTAACATCCTTTAAATTCAAATGCTTCCTTGTTGTGCAATAAAAAATTTTATTAGCTTTACTTAACCCTTCCCAGGTGGTAGCGGAATATTTCGCAAAGTTAAAGTATTAAAAGCAGGTGGCTATCGGATATATCCGCAAATTCATATTAACCACTGTGTTGTTAATTAGGGTTAAAAAAATTAATGCTAGATGGCCCTTGATGTCACTGAAACGCTGTGGCACCCTCAGATATGTATAGGATGAAGAAATATCTCTGGAGCCAGTAAGCTTGGATAAAATTGCAGGCTGATACGTATTTCAATTACAAAGTGACCATCCTCAGAGCTGGGACTTCAGAGTGAACAAACTGGTTCATTCATTTGCTCTCAAGTCCTGGCCCTGAGAATGGTTATTTAATAACCAAAATACATATTGGCCTCCAATTTTATCAAAGCTTACTGGTTCCAGAAATTTTTCTTAGTCTTATACATTCAAATCAGCCAGTAGTAACTAAAATTTTCTTTTCACGTTTGGATATGATCAGTCAGTCAGTAATTTATGAATCACAACCTCTTTATTGCAGTAGACATGTTTTCATAGCATAGCTAATTTGTCCATTGATAAATATTTTGGTATCATGAGTTGACAAGTTGTCGAGAATTTTTATTCTTACACCTAAATAAATTCTGCCCTTGCAGATGTTCTGCCTGTATTATTTATGCCCTGGAAGGATTAATGCTTGAAAAAGATTATAGTAAAAATTCAAATTCATTAAGCTTGACTATTTTCTCTTAACAATTTTACAATATTTTGCAGCTGCTCACTGCACTAGGAAAAATGATAAAGAATTAACACCAGATAGGCTCATTTTATATCTTGGTAAGTTCAATCTTAACAAGTGGACTGAGCCTGGTGCTCAAACAAGGGAAGTGAAGCATATATATGTCCATCCAAATTATGGAATAAATGGAGGCTTAGGATCAGACCTGGCAGTGTTGGAGTTATCAAGTCATGCAGAATACAGCCCTTATGTACAGCCTGCTTGTATATGGCCATGGAAGATATCTGATGGATCTGTGGACTATTCTGATTTAGCTCCCCTTATTGGAAAACTTGGAACGGTAAGGGTTTTTCTGCCCAGAAATAAGTTAGAATTGAAGTTGGCTAGTATGAAATATGTGGAAGGCCATCCATATTTGTTTTATGATTTAGGTTTCTGTAGTTAATGGCCATACATGAGATTAGAAAAATGCTCATGTAAAGATGTCACAATTAGGCATCTATCTCTTCTTTTTATTAGAAATTTTAGAATTTTAATATTTTTCCATGTAATAGAGAATGTTATTGGCATAAAAAATGGTCTGGTGGTGAGTTGACAGAGGACTTTATACTTCCATCTTATATTGGTTAAATTTTAATTATTATATCAATTTAAAGTTCAATAATCTGTTGTTTTTGGTAAAAGTGGAGTTAGCCTTAATGCTGTCTTCTCAGTCTAATTTTCTCTTGATTGTCATTTGTGCACACAGATTTCTTAAGCTGCAATTAAAGGATTCATTACCTCATAAAAGATGGTTTAAAGTAAAAAGATCATTATGAGTGATATATTTTCTCTAATTTGAGCGTTTTTTTCATTTGCTTGCCAGGTTGTGGGATGGGGAAGAGATGAGCTTGGCAACAAAGTAACAACTGAACCAAGGCTTGCAAGCATTCCTATAGTCTCTCAAGAGGACTGTCTGCGATCTGGGCAGAGTTATACTTACCTAACATCCAATCAAACATTCTGTGCAGGTTTTAGAAATGGTAAGTACTTCAAATGAAAGTGTAAGCATTTTATGGACAAGTTAAGCAATTAAGGATGATATTTTTCATGAAAAATTTTATTTGTATGTTCTGTAAGGAAACCATCATCCTTATTCATCTGCAGATGGATCTGTCATATATACATCAAGTTCTTCACATTATACTATTCCCTACTCTATTCCTCCTCCTTTCATTCTTGATAAATCTTTATCATTGTATATCAACTGAAACCTTCTTTCTCATCTTCAATTTTTTCTTCATCTTTAATCATAAGGTCTCTCATCAGGGAATACCCTATCCAGCTTGCCTTCCTCTGTCTAATAATTTGCATTATCAATTTTTGTAAGGATATATACAATAATAAATATAAATAATTGGTGCTGTTTTAATGAATAACATTAAAAAATGGATGTAATGATGTTGATATGTTAGTAGTATTTGTTCTAATACTTTCTGTTAAAAATAAAAAAAAATTAAATATTTAGCTCATAGTATTTGGATGTGTCTAGATTTTAATTTTCTAACCATGAGTAGATAATCATGATTTTGGAAATAGGATTGAAAGGAAAACTGTGTGATTCATACTAGGGTACTTAGGACTATATGATAGTATGGTAGAAATGTTAGAATGAGAGTCATTAAAAAATAATGGAAAATTGTTAATCCTGAATGTTGCCACAATAAATAGTAATAATAATAATATAGTAATAAGATAAATTTGCATTCATAAATATGATCTTGTAGGATCACAACAAATTGCCTTAAGGACTCTGCTGTCATCCTGGATAAAGCAACAGAATTTAGGCATAAGAATTTTTAAATCTGTTAAAAATGTAAAAAAAATTTTTACCTTTTAATATAATAAGTATTCATATAGTAAAATTTAACAGTTTTTATATTTACTCATACAATAGACTAAGTAGGATTAAGAGTAGGTCATGTGCTTTGTCAACCATAAAGGCCTATAATTGAAGCATGAAAATCCAAGCCAATTGTAATGTATTAGTGAGTAATAAAAATCACCAATTTGAAATTTCATGTTGTTTCATCATATTGATTTAATCAACTAACCATCTATGTATAGCTTACAAAGTTATTAATATTTCTGATTTTTTTCTTTGCAGGCACTGGCCCATGTAACGGAGACAGTGGTGGTGGCCTCATGTTTCCAGTGGCAGATGATGATGGTAGAAATGGAAGGAACGGCAATGTGAGATGGTTCCTCCGAGGAATAGTTAGCTTATCATTGATGGATTCCAAGAAGGGGATATGTGATTTGGAGAATTATGTCGTATTCACGGACATAGCAAAGTATGGTGACTGGATTTCACAATTCATTGATATGGACATATTATACTCCCCTCCAGGCTCAAGAATACATAGGGGTGGTGCGGGGAGAAATGTTGGAAGCGTACGAGCGGAAACAACCACAGAAGCCAGTTGGCTACAACCAATACATTTCAGATCATTACATACTTTGAAAGAATAATTAAGTGAGGGAGGAAGCATTTAAGCAATTGACTTATTCAGCGATAGTAGGACCAATAAACAAATGGTATGAGATCTTCAAGGCAACCATGAGACAAGATATGTGATGTAAGTCTCCAGTGTCTTAGTTAATGCTATGGCTGTTTAAATAAACTTTAAAATTTAATTAAGACACTGAGGTAGTATAATGAAGTATACTAAGAAAAAATCCATTAAAAAGGAAAATTTGGCATGATTTACATGCAAAAAATGATTTTTGTGGTTAAGTTTAGGTACTGTACCTAAAAATAAGAAGAAAGGATAGTTCTGCTTGACCTGAATGAAAAGACTTGGTGATCTGCCAAATGTTAAGTTTTGAATGTTACAAAATGCATTGAATATTATATACATTTTCATTCAAATTCCAATGTGATACTGTAAATACATACAATATTTTAATAATCTGTACATACAAAATGAATCTTATTGTGCACTGCCTTCATTGATCCTATTGGCTTTTCTCTTGATTGATTTAAAAAAACAGTACTGGTAAATTTAAATGTTAGATTTAGGTTATTTATTTGTTTATTTAAGCTTCCAAAAAATCTAAGGCAATGGTAAAGTCTTAAGGAGAGGATTTTGCTAAATGATAATAAATAATTTTATTATTCAAAATTAGTGACACTCACTTTTTAAAAGGCATATTTGTCACTAATTTAGAAATGATTGTTTTAAATACAGACTTCTTCTGTAGTGGAGTTTTAATGATATTTGTTTTAAAATGTGGAGTTCGTAAACTATATTTTTATTAAATAAATGTTAATATTAGTTATATTTAGTGTCAATGTAGCAAAAGATCTGTACTTGCATGAGATAGAAAAACACCTCATGGTTACAACTTAGGAAATGTCTTCTTTTGAGAAACTTCTTTTTATAATCATTTGCCACACAATGCATTTATGAATTTGGCAATATCTCACTTAGAAGTAAAGGTCTTCTCTTGATCCTTACACTGAGGTCTTCAAGAATATGATTTTATTCCTTGTGGATGGAATACATTTGATATATAAAGCAGCAATATGAATGGACAATGCCAACCAGACCCTAAAAGTATGTATCGTTTCCTTATTTTTTGAAAGGTAAAGTATGTAGTGTGATCTGGAGAGGGTATTATGTTTGTTAATAGAAATATTTTATTAATAATGATTAGTCTCATGAGGAGAGAACCATATCTTACTTTTCCTCCCTTTTCACTTTCTCCATATATGAAGTATTTTCTCGATGATGTCTGTGTGTCTGTCTGTATGTGATAGATTTTTGTGGGCGCTCTAACTCAAAAACTATTAATCAGGTCAACGCAAAATTTTATATTTAACATTTTTCTAAAAGTTACAAGATCTGATTAGTTTTTGGTAAAAATCGGTTGACCAAAAGTGGGTGTTTACTCTTGTCACTTATCCGTTATTTTGAAATATTTGCTTTAATATTTGATAAATGTAAAAATGTACTGGAATAAAAGTTGTAGGAAATTTTATTTTCTACAACCTTTGTTTGATACATTTTTCCATATAATGCATTGTTTAAGAGATATCTTATATTTTTAGCTGCCACCACCACGCCACCTACCAAAGACTTTTGTTAACAATTGACGCTTAGTTACATCTTAGTAACGCTCCTTTTTCTTTTCTTTATTGTCAACCAGAAGTAAATATTGACAACGATCCCAGAGCTAACAACATGTAATTTGCCATATAAATATGGAGAAAGTCATGTGTTGCCCACATCAGTTTATTTTCCCATAAGTGTATAGTTTTTACATTCATGGTGATTCCCAGGAATGTTTGACTGCTGTAGAGAAAGATAAGGAACCAAGGGAAAAGTTCAAGTATTTATATCTGAAATACTGCAACATGTTTGATGTGCATGCACTTGTATCTCTTGCCTCAGATTAGTTATGTTAAATTCCACACATTCCAAACCTGAATGGAAGTATGTGGTTGTCACAATAGATCAGTGTTTTCCAAACTTTTTCTGGTGGTGACACATTAAGTCACACACCAAAATTAACTCATCCTCTGTTTTTCTATTTTGTACATGGGTAACTATTTATGTTAAGAAGTGTTAAAAATGTGTTAAAGCCATGTATGAGGAGAGACTGATGGTATGTGATGCTATGGTGAGTTGTGGTCGCTGACTGGTTAAAGAGGTTGCCAACTCCTGGGTTAACATGTTATTGTATCAAGTTTATATTACAACCAAACACTTGTAAAGATTATGAGTACATCTTGTGACACATCTTATTGCATGTAGTGAGACATAATTTGGAAATCACTGCCATAGACACATATTGTTTGCATAATCCTTGAACATTTTCCTTAAGAATTTTTCGATAAAGGGTCATGAGCAAAAGTTACATCAGGACTGATCAAATGCGGGTTTCTCTCTATGCTACTACCTCAGATTCGTAATACAGTTGTTCATGTAGTCAAAAGGGTCATGGAGATACTTTGTCTGTAATACAAAAATCCACAAAAATATTTATTTTACTTAAAATTTTGAAATTTTCTTCCATTTTAAACAACGTACAGTAAAAAATCAAGAAAAACAAATGTTATATCGTCTCGCCAAAACTTGTGTTAAAGCAGAACCTTATGGCAAACTTCTGATAAAAAACTGCTAAATATATAATTATATATATTTATTATCATTTTATAGTACATTCTGATTTAGGAAATTTTGAATTTCAGAACAACAGCACTGTTGCCACACTTATCTTACTCGGATATTCTTCTTCTTCAGAATTTTTCTTTCAATATTCGTTGAAACGGTTTTCCACAAGGAAATAATATGGTGTGAGGATTAAGGCAGGATTAAAGCTCTGATATTTTCATCTAAAAGTTGGGGTGCAAGGATTATATCCATAAATACGGTACTATTCCTTGAGGGCCATCGAAGCAAAGAAAGTGCTTAGGATTACACTTACAGTTTTTTCATTTAAAGATGGAGCCGCGCTTATCCTACTGTCTGTCTTTGCTCGTCAAATTCACAGGGCATTGCTCTAGTGCAAGATGGAAATGCCAGGTATTGTGTCACTGGGAAAAGGAGCAGGTAGAAACGCTGTGAGAGAGGGAAGATAACGTAACAATGTGAACACATCTCGTTGATTTGGGTGCTCCTTCCTGTAATCTATCAAATCAGAGAATAACTTGATCCTTTGCCTCTGAACCCTCAACAGGGTTAGAATGATGGATCTGGATGTCCAGGTGGACCAGAGCTAGAATATTAGCGAGGGCAATCACCCCGAGTACTTCACTTGAGGGAATTTCTTCATAGTTCACAAAAACCAGAAAATGTTTCTTCAGCGATAGTAATAACTTTCCAAAAAGTGTGTCCTGTAGCGGATATTTTTCAGGTGCATTCAACAGCAAATTCATGATTGCATTAATTTTCAACTACAACTCTGGTGAGCCAACCGTCACCAAAGGAATAAATTAATATCTGCAAGTTATTGGGTGTTTTAGAGAAGTTTTGTATTTTGTTTCAAAAAATTCCTCTCAGATAAGGCTGTTTAGATTAAGAGATCAGAAGTCTTGGTCTAGGATTTCCACTCCCATTATCTTGGAGAAAATTGTTCCAAAAATTTCCAACGTTATTCTACATATTTCTATAAAAAACATCCGCTCAACCATGAAACACAGTAGATTTGCAATAATTAGAGGTCATTTTCATTCTTTACACAATGTTTTATGAAGTGGTTAATTTTTTGGTTAGACTAAAAATTTTGACATATTGGTTCGTGCTTTACATTGTGATTTCCAAATTTTTTCATGCGATCTGATATTAATTTTTGCATTCATGTTAAACTGCAAAGAACTACTTTATTTGACCTTACATAAGGGAAATTCTATAGAAATTGTAAATATCTGATGAATATTGTAATAAAAATATTTAATGTCATAGTAATATAAAAACTTGTATATTTATGACTTTTTGTCACCAACTAGTCTATGATCATAATTTAAAAAATTTTTGTAAAGAATTTACCAAGACCTGGTTGTGATTTTAATTGAATTTGTATGGTGTGGTATAAGTATTTGTTATTGGAGTTGTGTAAATATCAACTTTTTATCATAATTACCATCTTTGGTTCCTTTCTGATGGTTGAAATATTAGTAGAAAGCCTTCATAAAAGACTGGAAAAACAGGCAGTACTGCTTATGTATGTGTTATGTAATTTTCTCTCCATTGCCTCTTTTTTCATTCAGCCATTATTCCCAGAATATCTGCCACTATTCTCATGTGCAATTTTTCGCAGGAGTTTACGAATTACACCTGTTTTGCATGTACCTCTTCGTTATTAAAATTAATAAAAGTAGAAATTCAAACATAAAACTTTTGCGGTCTCAAAGCATTGAAGTTTTCCACGAAGAAGATGGTAATTGCGCTTGTCTTGTCTGAATTTTTTCAAGGCTCTCGGTGTCGTACGCTAATTGGCGTGCTTCTTACTGCTGAATTCCGTTCACAGCCTCGCGCCAAGCAAGGAATTCTCGCAGTAAGAGCCACGGATGAAAATCTATCGCCTGTGACGAAAATTTAAAAATTTCTCGACCCACTAGTGGCCACCCTTAAAAAAAGGACCGCTTGAGACAGTCGCCTCTCAAGCTCGACTTACGCCGCGGTCACAGTCATCAACTGCTTCCACATGGGTTGAAGACCGTATTGGTGCCGATGGGAGGGGGCGGCCATGTCCGCGTCGCGGGAACAAATGAACAAGTGTTGGCGATCTGCTGCCAAAGCTAATTAATCATATATAATGAAATTGATTTCGTTGACGGATGCAATCTCACTTTTGATGGTATACTTCGTATACAGGGCATGCATTCTAAATTATATACTAAGCCCTAGGAAATTATTACTCAGCGGAAAGAATGTTTATGAACTTATATGTATGGTAGAGCTAAAAATAAATCTAAACGAATCCATTTTTCTTTTAATTTGAATATTTTTTATAACCACATCTCTACAGCAAAAACGAATAAAAATGACAAGAAAATGAAGTAATTGTATCTATACCATTCTCCATGGAAATATCATATACGGTGAGGTTCACCTCTTAATAGTTCAGCCATTTAAAACGAGCGTGTTGATGATAACAAAGATCTCATAAAAAAGTGCCCTCAACGGGACTCGAACCCGCGACTAACACATTGAGTAGCCAGGCACGCTTAGTTTTTGTTTTTTGGGTCGCTGAAGGTGAACGGCAGGTCAAGCACGGCCCTTGAATGTCAAATGAAGGTCAAAGGCCATTTTGGAGGCATATTTCGGATTTTGCTCGAAAATTGCAGGAAAGTGAAAACGTCCTTAGACTGAAGGTTACTACCCTGACGTAAGAGCTTCTCCCCTCCGCCCCTCTTGACGTAACAGTTCCCCTCCTCTGCCGCCCTTGACGTAACAGCTCCCTCCTCCCTTTCGACGTAATATGTACTACGCGCAGGCACTAATTGGAAACGCCGCGATGTTTTATAGCTCAGCGCTACGTTAGCGGAGGAAGTGAATAACTTCGGTCCAATTTCGTTATAAAAATTTTCACCAATTACAACGGAACCATTTTTTTAAAGAGAAATGGAAATACTTTAAAAATTTTGCTTCCAATTATTATAATATATATTGATAAATAGTAATGCAGTAATATTATTCTCTTAATGTTATCAGGCATTAACGTGCCAAACATGGCGGGACATAATCTATTATTATAGTTGAGCCGCGTTGAAGACGACCTTTTTGGTGTACTATGGGCGGGAATCTGTTACGGTCCCCCACCCTACTTAGCACCCTCCCCTCAGTTGCCATATTTATATAGCGCGTCTCACGAAGTCCGTGCAGTACAGGCTCTTATGGGAGATCTTCCCTCTCTCTCTTTCTCTCTCAATTCGTCGATCCGAGTATTAAGATTAAAAATCACATTAAAATACTAAATATTGTTCTGTTTTCGTACTTTTTAAGATTCTTTTTTATTTCGCAGAGAAAATATATTGTTTTATCGTACTAAACAATAATCACAATTTTAAACTGAAAGGAAATCACTCAAAGTTCGTAATAACAAAATAATCTTCCCTGTTTCGGCAGTGAAAACTTCCAAAATACTAAAACTGCGGTATCTCTTCCCCTTTATGTCCAATGTCAACCAAATTTTTCGTGTTACTTGTCATATGGTTCTAATGGCAGAAAGTTGTTTTATAAGAGATATATGTTTCAATTTTACACTTTTAAAAATTAAAAATCATCGCCATCACTCGAAAATATCGAAATATGACACGATATTTTCAGTCTCTGGCTAACTTACGTTCTATTATATTAAGATGGTACAATGAGCGAATGAAATGATCAGCGATGTTGAAATATTTATTCGGTTTTTATTTTGAGACGATATGTTGTGCGGTTTGCCTGAAAATGGCTTTAATATCCGAGAAAATCTCGCGAGAACCCGGCGGGCGGCACAACGCAAACAGACTACATCTGATGTCGATGCGCGAAAATATGATAGCATTTTTCTATTCACCTCAATAACCGTTGAATTATTTGAGATAATGTGAGGTATACTGTGAAATTGCTGATATTATAAATGCGAATGTAGCAAGATAAATCACTCATTTGCGGGTAGGTATAGATATTCCACGCTCGTACGAGCAACATTCAGAAGAAACGTTAAAAATGAAATGTTCATAAAGTTTTAAAATATTAAGTTGCTTTAGGTTTACAGAAACATCATTGGGAATGAAAGCCTGACTCATAATTTGCAGCATTAAGATCTGGAGCTATTGTTTTTAAACAGCCCGACAAGGTAATACACTTTCCTCCGTGTTTTTATCAACGCTGAATTAACTCCCTGGCATAGTAGTTTTATCGCGTATTTCTAAGCACAACTTCCTATATATTTCGGTGAAATTCGTAGAATGGAAAATGTTTTTACTCGGAAAGTTTTTTTCCGATCTGAATATAATTTGCACAGACACATACGTAAGAAACATCATTGAGAATGAAAGCCTGACTCATTAAGATGCGCGAAATTATGAAAGCACAAAATAGGTAATCCCGTATTGTTGCAGGAATATGCCATATTTTGAACATAGTACCTTTCTTTTACTACCTATTCTTATGCATTGTTTATACTTAATAAATGAGCAATTGCTGCATGCACAAAATAATCACGTATTGCTGCAAGAATTTGCCATATTTTGATCATATTAACTTTTTTACTATTCTTATGCATTGTTTTCACTTAAATAAATGAGCTATTATTACTTAAAAAAGCAGAGGGGGGGGGACCTTGGTCCACTACATACCTTTATTCAGAACTATCGTCACTCAGGGGTTCCACTCCTTTCATAATGCCGCTGCACGATGGTCCTTCTTCAACATGCATTGGCTCCTCTGTAGGGGACGGAGAGTCTTGCAATAATGATGACGAGGAGAGGCGAATAATTAATTCATCTACGTCATCTTGCAATACATCTGCTTTCCATAGGTCTTCCTCAACTTGCATTGTATGCTTCACGTGCCCTCTCCAGTTCTCAGTTTTCACATTTTCGTATGCCCTTTTAATTAATTGTCTCATATCCGAAGTCTTAAATGACGTATTATTCATTTTTACGTGATGCTTCACTTGCGCCCACACCATTTCGATGGGATTTAATTCGCAATGGTACGGTGGTAATCTAAATACTTCCCGACCCATTGCTTTCGCCATCTCGTCTATCTTGTATTTTTCAAATTTATCCTTCACTTCCGATAACATAAAAAGTAGCTGCCTCTTGAGAAACGATTCTTCCACTCGAACACCTTTATCCACCAACCAGGCTGCAATGTCACTTTTTCGCCAAGTAGTGCTCGGTATCGCTTCGCATTTTCTTGAGTGATATGAAGCGTTGTCCATAACAATAACGGCCCCTTCCGCGGTATTTGGTAGCAACTTCTGCTCAAACCACTATTCGTAGGTTTCACCATCCATCTCATCGTGACAATCTGCAGTATTTTTTTTACATAAAAATGTGAGTTCCGCGTCTTTCACGAAGCCGTTCTCATTTCCGGCATGCACCAATGCAAATCGAGGCCCGCGACTCGTCGGCCCTTTAAGTCCTACGGTAACACCTTTCAAATATGCCTCCCGAGGGGTTCGTATCGTTGTGTCTTTCCATGCCTTACTGACGGTATGCCCAACATTAACCCACTACTCATCCGTGTACACAATTTCTCTCCCTTCTTCCCTCAATTTTTTAATCGAATATAAATATCGATGGCGCCACCGAAGTATGTCGTCACGTTCCATTAATAAGCTGTTTTTTCCTCTTCTTTCGTATTTAAAACCAATGTCTTTCAATATTCTATGCAGAGTCGGCCTTGAGAAATTAGGGAGTGTGTCGTCTGCATTCAAAGCTGCCATTATGGAGTTCAGGGTGGGCGGTATATTTCTTAAAAAAAGAAACTATGAACAACTCGACGAACACCTGATCGTACAACATCGTCGTAGGTGTAGCATCGTGAAGTACGGCGTGTTGTCGTAACTCTCCGTTTGTTCTTTTTCGGCGTCTCAAAGGGCCCCTTTTGGCCTTCCTTTCTGATTTTGTAGACGGCCCGTTGTGAACACCCAGTTGCTTTGCTCGTTTCCCGAACAGAATCGCTAACATTCATATTCTCGAGAAAGTAATTAAGCACGTTTAAGATAATAGCTTTCTCTTTGCTCCGCAACCTACCTTTCGACTGCCTTTTCTTACGGCTATCATCCATGGTATACAAATATTAAATGTTCAACTGTCGCGAATTATTAAAAATACCTTCGAAATTACTTACATTAACTTCGATCTAAATTAGAAGAAACTACACTAACTTACAATTACAAAACATCTATACAACCGAAGCTAATAAAACAGAAGACGTTACACTAACGAAAATTGCCACACCTGCTTAATACTTAACGCACCATCTAATACTACCAGAACTAGTTATTGTTAAACACGAAGCACTCTGTTGAAAAAATCGTTCAAAATATTGCTATAACCTAAATAGCGACTAAAATTAACAAAACCTAACAGCACTTTCAAGCACGCAAATTAAAATACCTCTTCTCAATTCAGATTAACAACAATTAAAACGCGCACACTGAACGTGTTTTCACAATTGCAATGAAGACTGGCAGTATTTCGTACATACTAAACACACTGAAACACAGGGATGCGTCCTTCTGCAGTCGATTCGCTTTTCACTCTAAGGAAAAACTTCCCGTTTTCTTACTATTCTCTATCCATCGTAGGAGTGAGAAATAGTCAGGGAGGTTGAAATGTGTCAAAACATCTGTTTGCGGGATCATAGAGGGGCTGTAAATGGAAACTACACATAGTCTTTTCAAATATACCGCAAAAGGGCCCATGCACGCGGTGACTGATGGCGAAGCCGAGGGTAGCTGAGGGTATGGTCTTATCCGCCTCAAGATTACTTAAGAGGGGAAGTTTTATGGCACTTGAAACTTCTGACAAAGAATACCCAAGATTTTTTCCGTAGACTGCAAAGTTTGAAAAATCCCAAAGGATGATTGCCCTACGTTTTATAGGGCTCCACTCGCTCCCTCCAAATATCACAGAAATATATAGGAAGTTGCGCTTAGAAATACGCGATAAAACTACTATGCCAGGGAGTTAATTCAGCGTTGATAAAAACACGGAGGAAAGTGTATTACCTTGTCGGGCTGTTTAAAAACAATAGCTCCAGATCTTAATGCTGCAAATTATGAGTCAGGCTTTCATTCCCAATGATGTTTCTGTAAACCTAAAGCAACTTAATATTTTAAAACTTTATGAACATTTCATTTTTAACGTTTCTTCTGAATGTTGCTCGTACGAGCGTGGAATATCTATACCTACCCGCAAATGAGTGATTTATCTTGCTACATTCGCATTTATAATATCAGCAATTTCACAGTATACCTCACATCTCAAATAATTCAACGGTTATTGAGGTGAATAGAAAAATGCTATCATATTTTCGCGCATCGACATCAGATGTGGTCGGTTTGCGTTGCGCCGCCCGCCGGGTTCTCGCGAGATTTTCTCGGATATTAAAGCCATTTTCAGGCAAACCGCACAACATATCGTCTCAAAATAAAAACCGAATAAATATTTCAACATCGCTGATCATTTCATTCGCTCATTGTACCATCTTAATATAATAGAACGTAAGTTAGCCAGAGACTGAAAATATCGTGTCATATTTCGATATTTTCGAGTGATGGCGATGATTTTTAATTTTTAAAAGTGTAAAATTGAAACATATATCTCTTATAAAACAACTTTCTGCCATTAGAACCATATGACAAGTAACACGAAAAATTTGGTTGACATTGGACATAAAGGGGAAGAGATACCGCAGTTTTAGTATTTTGGAAGTTTTCACTGCCGAAACAGGGAAGATTATTTTGTTATTACGAACTTTGAGTGATTTCCTTTCAGTTTAAAATTGTGATTATTGTTTAGTAGGATAAAACAATATATTTTCTCTGCGAAATAAAAAAGAATCTTAAAAAGAACGAAAACAGAACAATATTTAGTATTTTAATGTGATTTTTAATCTTAATACTCGGATCGACGAATTGAGAGGGACTGCGGCGAGGCTAGCTTTAGAGAGAGATAGATGTATAGGGAAGAATACACGGGAAAGAGAGAGAGGGAAGATCTCCCGTAAGAGCCTGTACTGCACGGACTTCGTGAGACGAGCAATAGTGATATTGTCGTTTAAGTTAAATTAAGACGTTCAATCGTATCATATTAAATTTTACGCTGATTATGTTTATTATAATTCCCTAAAAATTCTGTAACACTATTAAAATAGAGAGAAACAAAAAATGTGGATTCTAAGCATTTTATCATTCCCTTATAAATGCGACAGACCTATAGAGGGATACATTGAGAGAGAAAATGTGCAGAAACGTTGAAATTTATTTTTGGAAAATACTCCAATCCAATAACGTTTGTAGTTCTCATGATACGGAAATCTAAACAAAAGCGCGGTATAGCGCTAAGAAACGGACCGGCGCGACGTGGGAGTCGGCAGGCGATAAAGTCGCTGCGGAGTAAACATTGAGAACTGACAACATAGCTATGGAAAGGTTGGGTTAGTGGTGGGGTGGGGGTAGTCAAGGTGACGGAGGGAAACTTCCCCTCCCTGGGGGGCGGCAATTCAAGCAGGTCGTTTTCAACGCGGCACAACTATAGTCCAATAGCAAAAGTAACTGAAGGGTGACGGTGCATGGAAGAAAACCCCCAACTCTCACGCTATTCACCGCAATGCTTCTGAAAAAATAAATACAAATCTGCTCCGAATGGAATAATATATGATTGTCTAGGAATTTCCAGATTAAAAGTGCAGCAACCTGCGAATTGTTTTCATGGGCGATCAAGTAGAAATGGTTTTTGGCATCGAATGCATTTTTGTGAATCTCTCCGTCAATTAGCCATTCTCTTCATATTTGCAAAGAAAAATTCATCTTATATAAATTTAAAAATGTTATATCTAAAGAAACATACTTAAAGCATGCTTAAGATGACACAATCGAATTTAAAAATAATATATTACAAATAAAAGCTCGAGACCTATATTAGGTACTGAAATTCAAGTATTTTTTTATATTTGTTTCAGTATCTTTACTTTGGGATTTGAAAAAAATACTTACTCAGCTGAGTACATTCGCAGCTGAAATCGACGTGGGGAACAAAAGTAATTACAACGTTAAAAGTTTCGCAAAACTTGATAGCGTTGAACGAAATTGAAAGTCTTAAAAAAAATAAGATTTTATACTACCAACTCTCTGAAAATACTCCAGAAATTGTGATCCCATAGTCATAAAAAAATATAAGAAAGCTGCAAAACAAACATTCAAAATAAGAAGACAAATCGAAGTTTTACGGTGAATTCATATATTTATAAGATTTTTGGTCTTTGTTTCATCAACCCTGCTTCGGGATGAAAATATGCAATGGTTAGATCACTTTCGTTGCTAACTAACCCATTTACTGTAGATCTTGCATAGAGTTATTGTCAGGGCCGGCGCAAGGCAGTTCGGCGCCCTAGGCAAACTTTTTTTTTTGGCGCCCTACTCCAATCTAAATGATTCCATTTTACTTTTCCGTATTGCTATCATTCTACTTTTACTATTTGTAAACCATAAAAAAATGTGGAAATATCTATCTATCGCGTGTTCATATCTTTTTACTCGTAAACGGAACAGAGGAGAAACGTTTAAGGTTTAGTGTGCGAAAAGGAAGCTAGTGAGGGAAGCGGTATTTTGAAAGAATATTTGATCGATATTTTCCACGGAAATATTACTCTTTGACTATTTCGTAAGTTAAAGCGGGAAAATGAATTTCGCTGATAAAGGCATTGTCATACTGAAATCAACCTAGAGCTACATTCTTCACGAAAACGGAAATTGTCCGAAACTCGTACCTTTATCATCCTAGGCGTTCCAGAAGTTATAAAGTGTTATATATGTTTACAGCAGTCATATGTTATAACAACATCCTAAGTATGAACAAAATCTGAGATTATGATGGTTTTGTCTGTGTTCAGTTGGTGATCATACGGTTTGCCGCGAAAATTTTCATCAAAAAAATAATTCATTGATTTGTTTGAGGTATTTCTTAAGAAATATGAGACAATTAAACCTTACTAGCTGAATACGTCCATAAACATATAGTAAATACGTTTAATATAGTTTGGAAATGCGGTACCGAGAAATTCTTTTTTATTTGGAAGGGTGCCGCGCGTATAATGTAAGGAATCACCGGTTTAAAATGCCTTTTTATTTATCATTCTTCATCCGCTTTTAATATTACTCATACACTTATTTTCGATTCTTAAATATTTCCTACTCGTGTCGATTGCGTCTATTTTGCCATGAGGAAAACACTTATAGAAGCTGCACTGCGACACCAATGCAGAAGACATGAATTCCGAGAATAAAACGAGATACAGTATCGCATAATGGGATGTTTTCACTCGTGTGTTTTAAAAACATCCACCTTTCCTATCGTTAAACAAAGCTTTATTTTCTGTTTCGCTGAAATAAACTCCCATTCTATGAATCACTTACTCGCAACACCCCCGAGGAAAAAACAAGCCATCACGTACGTTTCCGAAGGAGGAACAATGTGAAGGCGGCCATAGATTCGCCGTGCCGTCGACACGACAGGTCCTCTGATCCTTTTCCGCGATGTCTCGTCGGTGTGAAGCCTTACCATGCCTTGCCGCTTTCGTGCTTATCGTCATCTGGACATCTGCCGGGAAAACGGACGCGCTTAGCCAAGTGAGTTCATCTTTATATAGATTTTTATTACAATTCGGAAATATTTCTGGATTCAATGCGATGCTGGCAGCGGGGAAAGGCGTTACAAGTTTTGGGTTTCTAGAAGGTGCTTCTGTCCTCCCAAGGACCAACTTAAGTTGATTCAAGGGCACCAGTCAAACCCCAAGGGTGGATTTCGCTTTCGTTGTGATATTTTTACCTTCCAATTTGTATTACCCATGAGCACCCGCAACCCTTTTCCCTCCAACAGTCGGACCCTGCTTCCTCCTAGTTACGCGGCATTCTAAATTCCGTTTTTATGGGCAATCATGAAAGATGAAAGAATAAACTCCTACGCATGGACCGATTTAACACCGTTGTCATATCAGGGAGTAATTTATCGATACAAAATGGTAACTAGTATAAAGGCGCGGTGATAGGCTCAACTTTGTGTCAGTGAACGTGTGGTTTGGAATTAACTTATCGATTAACTTATGATTTCTAATCGACTCCCTAAAACAGTGGTTTGCAAACCGTGGGGCGCGCCCCCCTTGGGGGAGAAACGCAAAGGATTTCTCATTTAACCATTCTAATCTTGAGACCTACAATATGCAGCAGCTAAATTCTAGCCCTCAATTGGCTAGGACGTATCGTTTGGGTCCATGTTTTCCTTAAGGTGGCTTTATTAATGGTAATTGTATGTCCAGTCCAGTGTATAAACTGTAATTAAAAATGGTATAGAGAGGGACGCGAAGATAGTTTTCTTAGGTAAGGGGGGGGGCGCTGCTTTGTAATGCTTGAAAACCGCTGGCCTAAAATCAAGCGCGTTTACGATTGCGTAAGATTTAGGAAAAGATGGATTTTGACTGACAATGAGGTATATGACTATGCTAGATTTAATTGAAAATGGCGAAAAAAGAAAAATTCTTGCCATCGCCGTTACATTTTTACGAAATATAAGAACTCATTATTGAAGCATAGAGAAACTATCTGCCGTTCAGATGTGATTTTTACGAATTCGCGTGCGACAAAGCAGACGAAAAAAGGATCAGCGTGGAGTAATTTTCAAACAAAAGTGGTGCAGTTCCAGAAAATACGCCGATTGCAGAACTTAGAACGAGAAAAGAATTCTCAACATATTTGAGATATTCGAATTTTAAAAAGTCGTACGCGGCTCTAATATAAGACAGCCTTTTATAAAACTACATCCAAACACGGAATAGATAGATTAAGCATCCTCAACGTTATCTTCAATTAAGAGTGCCTTGTTAACAGCTGTTTCCGTTGAAATTAAAAGAAAAATCGATCTTCGTAGTCATCAAACGCGCGTGATATGTCCATGATTACTCATCTTCCGGGTTGAAAAAGATATTATCTAAATAGGCGGGAGGAGAAAAACGACTGGAAGCAGCATAAATTTATCTAGGTACTTTTTGTTTAGCTTTTACTTGATTATCTACCTTTCCAGGGCTGTATTTATCATTTTGCCGCCCATAGGCACTAAGCTTAGTGCCGCCCCTTAGTTTATTAAGGTTTCTTACTTACATTTTATGCATTTTCCCCTAAGCTGGTGCATGTGTCCGTGTGTTTATGACACTCGGGGAATCTATATAAATAAAACTCTAGTTCTGTCTGTCTGCCTATGATTCTGTTTGTTCGGGCATCACTTGAAAACGGCTGAACAGATCAGCACGAAATTTATATACTGTTTACAGTATGGTTTGGGGGTTTACACCGGGCTATTAAAAATTTTGTCCGCTATCTTGAAACAAAATGGCGGTCGTAAAACACCCTTTTCTCTGGATAAACTCAACAGATTTTCATGAAAAAAACTTTAAATATCTTCTAGCACTACATAAAAGTCGAATAGACATAGTTCATTGTATCGGCCATCTTGAAAAAAAATGGCGACCATAAAACATAATATATAAAAATGAATGTGTGTGTATATGTATGCCCCTTATACGTTTTTACACTGTTGAAGCTATCGAATCCAAAAGTTTCATGGGCCATCCTATGGACAAAAGGAAGAACTTGGTCTAGGTGTGCAGACCGTGCGGTCTCTTATACTCCATGGGGAATATTAAGCAAGACGTTAATGCGTAAATTTATTAATGATAAAACTTTACAATACAATAGATAAAATATTAAATTTGAATGTAAACGTCGCTTGCGTAATTAAGGAATGGTGAACGAAAATTCAGGGCTTATGGTGCACTCGGAGTAATTTCTATTTTTAAAAATTGTTCGATTACGCCAAATATTATTGGAAAAGCAGTCTGCCTTGATTATATGATGGATTCGCCATTGAGATACACCAACGAGCACAAGCCTGGCTAAAAATTTTCAATGGTTTCTTTCGGCGGTAGTTAAAATTCCGTGTGAACCTCTTCTCCGAATAACACATTTGAGAAATTTGGACCCCGAGAAATAAAAATCATTTGCTATTTAAAAGAAAATTCTTTCCCGAGCGAAGCCGGGTAACTAACTCCAGCTAGAACAGTGGTAGAAAACTCCTTCAGCCAAAAATTATAGGGTAAGCCCTATGCATTTCGCCCACTAAGTGGGCATCTTCAGGGGAGAACCTGCCCTGGCTTACCCTATAAATTTCGGCTGAAGGAGTTTTCTACCACTGTTCAACTTGGAGCCAAAGTGTGCACGAGCTACCACCTACTGTTAACTCCAGCTAGTTTACGAATAAATCTATCTTTAAGGAATTGCCTTTCCTTGCTGACCAAAATATCCCATTCAATCGCTGTATTGCAATCTTTAAAAATATGAGATTTTTTTAACATTAGATGGTTTAGCAATTGCTTTTGTGGCCTCTGAGAAGCTATTCATTGTCGCTCCATAAATAAAATGGATTTGAATTAAATATACAACCAAATACTGATAAAAGATATAGTCAACTGTTAAAAATAATTCTAATAAATCTTGAAGGAATAATTAATATCATCTTGAATGCATTGGGTGGTATTGCTGAAAAATCTCATGTGAAGGGCCATGGTATGAGGTGATTTGAAAAGTGACTCAAGCGACCGCCTCAGGCGCCTCTCGCAAGGGACGCCAAAGTTGGACCACAATGAAAATCACGATTTGGAATAAATAATACCCAACAATCGAAAAATAAACGCATTGTAGAGCCTACACATCTCCAAAACTAGAAACAATTCTATGCTCTTCGTTATATTTCTTAGCTAAACGCATAACACATGATTTTTTCTTCGAAAAATCTTTCGGGTTCAACTCAGGCTATAAACTCCCCTCCCTCTCGTCCGACCATAAACCTTCCGTTCCCTAAGGTTTAAATACCTTCCCTTTCAAATTCGTACACCGCAGACCTTCTATTTTCGCAGTTCGGTTTCTTTTGGTCTCCTCAAGTGCTAACATCTTTCAGTGGCTCGTCTGTTTGAGTTTGCTAGAGCAGTGTTTCTCAAACTATGGGCCGCGGCCCGCCAGGAGGGCCAAAAATTATTTTATAAATAAGGTGAAATGCAAAATAAAATTTTTACGTATAATAAAATTTTATCAGAGAATTTTCGGTAATACGATGTTATAAAAACTATATATATATATATATATATATATATATATATATATATATGTATATAATGAAGTAATTTGTATTAAAGTTTCTTATTTTTACTATTTTCATTTCAAAGGGGACTGCATGATATTCGAGGGGGCGCGACAATTGAAACTTTAAGAACCATTGTGCTGGAGAGCCTTGAACCAGTTAATGTTCATTATGGGGCATCGAGTCGGAGCTATACTGTAAAAATGATTTTCGTAGCAATCAATGTAAACAACATTCGTTCCGTTATTTACGAGAAGGAATACATTTGAATTTAGAACATTAATCGTTCGCACATTAAAATTACTAGAATCATTGTAGGGGCTCGAAACTTGAAACAACGAATGCCTAAAAGAACGAAAGTTTGTTTTCCTGCCATCGGTTTTTTAATACGCGTCGAATCGATCAACAGATCAGTTTTTAAAGCGAGAATTTGACGCGATCTTAGTGATTTGCATTGTTGCCGGTTTCGTGTAATTGGGTGCCATTGATTTGGATAATATCTTCGAATCGCATCTATTCAGGAAATTTCGTAAAAAAAACTTTCCCGTTGTATTTCAACGGGCATCTCCCTGGTAATATATATATAGATTTTTATGCCCAGCTACCATCTCTCCCCAGTTCTCTCAAGAATGTTCGTCAAGCATTAATGCTTCAGCGCCTATGTGGCTTCGTCAATCTGTAAATACTTGATAATTATGTATGGTATAACTATTTATCGTTTGATTTTCACATAATCAAAATATTAATACCATTTACATGATGAAGACATTTTCAGCGGTTATTCTGTTTTTGTAGCAGTAAGAGTTCTTTACAGTCAGGAGTGTAGTGAGACCAGATGCATAGTATATGAGAAAGTTTGTGCAATATATATTGCACCAATTGTTGCTATTGCATAGACTAATCAAGTTATATTTATCTTTGGCATTTATAATTTGGAAACAAGAAGTCTAAAACCAAGTCCAATGCAGGCTGGTTTCCCAAAGTTGACATCTCGAATTTATTACTTATATTGATAGGAAATGTTCCAGTATGTAGTAGTCATTCCAAGGAATTCTAAATACCATTTGCAATTTATAGTTAATCAATGATAGAGAAAAATTGGAAAACAAATTAATTGAGTATTATCAGGTTTTAAATACTAAAAGCAATATCAAAATCTCTTTCTGAAATTATATTTTGCATATATTTTTTTTAATAAACGAATTTAATAAATGTTACTATTTATACGCTAATATGTATGGATCAACTGTCCTTTGCTGAAGCGTAGTTGAGCAGAAAAGAAAATATTCCATTTGTTCACTCGTCTTTGCACAAGCCGAGTTCGGTAATAATCGTCTCCATGGCAACCATCCGATAAAATGAGATTTAAAAGGCAAAAACGCTGTTTTAGTAGAAATTCAAGAAAAAACGATCAATTATCTAAATTTGGTAATAAGAATTAGAATCTACATTTTTTCCCCTTATAGCAGTACAAACCTCATTCCGATATCACAATTTTAAGATATTTTAAAATATTAAAGAAAACATCTCTGCACAATGGATTTGAGACTTCCAATAATAATAATAATATAATTTATTTCACCGTTGGCAAATACATTTGCATGGTTTCATCACTAAATATTACAAAAATGATAGGAGGGGGAGAGGGGGAAGAAAAAGGGGAAAGAAAAATAATACAAAGCAAGATACAAGATTGATAACATACATCAAAAAAGATCAAATAAAAGGAAAAAATTTCACTCACAATCATCAAGGTATTCACAAACATTATAATAAGTTTTCTTCAGAAGGAACTTCTTTACATTACTTTTGTACAATTTGTGGGATGAAACTGATTTTATGTCCCCGGTTAATTTGTTATAAATTACAGAGGCTGAATGGTGAGGGCCTCTTTGACAAAGTACATTATTGTAATCATTTATATGAATGTCAAATAATGAACGAGTGAAATGGCTATGATATTCTGCATTTGTGGGAAAAAGTTGATGATTAGATCTAACAAAAGTTGCACAGCTCAAAATGTAAATGGATGGTAAAGTTAAGATATTGAGAGATGAAAATAAGGGTTTACCATGTGTGCAGTAAGACACTCTACATAAAGCTTTGACAGCTTGTTTCTGTAAAGAAAAGACTTTACTAGCCAGTCTGCAATTACCCCAAAATAGTATTCCATAGCTTAACAAAGAATGCACTTTAGCATAGTAGAGAGATAGTAAGCTTTCAATAGGAAGTATTGGGGCCAACTTTCTTATCATAAAAACACCAGTGGCAACTTTTTTAGCAACTCCATTAATGTGATCTAGCCAATCCAACTCTTCATTAATAAGTAGCCCAAGAAAATTAGTTGACGTGTTTCTAGAGATGCTTTTACTGCTCATTTTAAGAAGGGGGCTACAGGTTGGGATAGTTTTTTTTTGTGAAATAGCAGGTAAGAGGTTTTATTGATATTTATGTCAAGATTGTTTAGATTGCACCATTGCAACATTTGGTTGACTGATCTACTAGCAAACTCTGTCAGAAGTGGGAAACTATCAGCGGTTACCAGGCAGGATGTATCATCAGCATACAAGGTCGGAGAGCATTCTGTAAATTTGTTAGGAAGGTCATTCATGAAAATTATGAATAGTAAGGGTCCAAGAATTGATCCCTGGGGGACACCAATGTTGACTTTTAGAGGTGTAGAAAAGGCAGTGGTAGAGCCATTTCTAGCTCTTTGGGAAAACTTCACAATCTGATGATGATTACTTAGAAAAGAAATAATCCAATTTAGGGGCTTGCCTCTGATGCCCAAGTTGCAAAGTTTCACTGAAAGCATTTTGTGGTCAATTCTGTCAAAAGCTTTACTGAGGTCATAAAATATACCTAAAGTATGCTTGTTGTTATTGAGAGCTTGGTATATTCTGTTGATAAGGTTGAAGGCAGCAGTAGATGTAGACTTCTCTTTCCTGAATCCATGTTGATTAGGAGTTAACAAATTGAAGGAATTGAGGAAAAGCAGTATGCGATTGAAAAATAATTTTTCAAATATTTTGGAAAATACGGATAAAATTGAGATGGGTCTATAGTTCTCTGAGTCAGAGGGTGAACCTTTTTTTAGTATTGGAGACACATGAGAAAATTTTAAATTAGTAAGGAACTGGCCAGAGCTGAAGGATAGATTGATTATGTCATATAAGATAGGTGCAATGATAGAAGAGCTTTCCTTAACAACAATCATAGGAATATCATCTATACCACAAGAAAAGGAATTTTCAAAAGATTTAATGATACCTATTATTTCATAGGGATCAGTGGGGTGAAGAAAAACAGAAGGTGTGAAAACCAAGCTGGTATTACTGGAGGGATATTCAGGAGAAGATGCTGCATTAGTATTAATATTGCAAAATTGATTGTTGAAATTCATAGCTATATCCATTGGGTCAAAAACTGATATCCCATTGAATTTGATGTAAGAAGGACTTAGATTGTTGATTGCAGCATTGGAATTTAGTTTGATAATGTTCCATGATGCTTTAATCATATTTTTGGATTTATTTATGTAGTTAACATTTGCAGCTTTTCTCTCGGCTAATAAGTGTATTCTAAAGTCCTTTAGGGCATATAAGTATGCGCCATGAAGATTAGAGTCAACAAATTTATATTGAAAATATAAATCACGAACATATTGGGACCTGATAATGAGATGAGGAGAGTATAACTTTCTTTTAAGCATTGTTACATTTTGTTTGATTTTTCTGACAGGAAAGGCTGCATTAAAGCAGAGAGTAAATATTTGCATGAAAGCATTAAATTTAGAATCGACATCACTTGCATTATGAACACCATCCCAAGATTCATGTGAGAGGTGGTGAAGAAATATTTTAGTAGAATAGTCATCAAAGATACGTTTACATATGTACATGGGGGTGGGTTGAAAGAGAGTTTGATTTAATTTAATGGTTATTTTTAGGCCCAGATGGTCAGAGAAGCCTGTAAAGATGGTTTCATAAGTGAAGGAATTAGGAGGTAAATCAGAAATTAGATAGTCAATAAGTGATTGAGTTTTGGGTGAGATTCGGGTAGGATTGTCATTCACTACCTTTAGTCCAAAAGTGGATAGGAGATTTATGAGATCAGCCTTTTCAGAGGATTCATTCAATAAATCAATATTGATGTCACCAATCAATATCATGCCGTTGATATTTTTCATTGATGTAAATATAATGGCATCATGTAGGCACGTAAAAAAATCATTAGTATTACTGCTGGGAGAACGATATATGGACAAAAGAGCATAACAATAGGTATCAATATTGATTAAAG
Organism: Tanypteryx hageni; assembly: GCA_028673005.1. Lineage (NCBI taxonomy): Eukaryota > Metazoa > Arthropoda > Insecta > Odonata > Petaluridae > Tanypteryx > Tanypteryx hageni. The sequence continues at coordinate 85,063,319 of CM054117.1, read as the reverse complement.
CAACTGAGCATTCAAAACTTTTTTCAATGCTCTTGTTAAAACTGAGGCACTTCATATTTACAGAGGGTTTGCTATAGATGGCCACTCCTCCACACTTGAATTGCTGACAACAAAAGAAATGTTATTAGATTAAAACCATGAATATGAAACACAGATATTTCATTTGCTCTTAACCAATGTTCAGAAAGTATCAAGACATCAACATTAAGCTCCTGAAGTAGGAGCTCAAGGTTAAGGCCCTTATTCCTCAAGCACTGAATATTTATATAAAACAAATTTAATAATATAGAATTGGAGTGAGCATCCTCACTTGTACCTAGTCACAATTTCTTAGATCTAACAATACCACTCTGACCTCGAGTAACAGGCCTATCGTTGGGTTTAGATCTATCGTTAGAAACAGCATCGTGAACTTGAGCATTAGGAAATGGTACGGCGTTAGGAACCGGGACACTGTTAGGAAACGAGATGGCATTAGGCTCCGGAGAGGTAATGATGGCCGGGACGACATCCTGGACAGGGACGACATCCTGGACGGGAACGGCAACATGGACCGGGACAGCTTCGCAGACCGGAAGAGCATCGCGGACCAAAAGAGCATCGTGGACCGTGCTATTACTAACCATTCTAGAGGAACGATTTTCAATTTTATTATTGGAAGCTGTTAATGAGAGGGAAGGATTGAAATGACTTTTCCTAAAGTAAAACTTGTTAATAGCAACATCGGCAGGCCAATTAGTCGGGTCAAACAGTTTCTCCGAGAAATCCGAGTTTGTTGATACTCGAAAGGATGAGTAATCACCTTTCGCGTTAAGTTTATGCACCACTGCCTCACAACCTATGTTATTCTACACATAGTTCAGCACCTCACTCTCCGTAGTATTAAGTGCAAGTCTCCAAACATGAAGGTGCACTTGCCTTGTGGCACTTTGAAGAGAGGATACACTAGAATTCACTCCGGTGCCAACAATCACTTTACGCTTATGACGCTTATTCACAACAAGTTTGAAAGGTACATCATCATCGTCATTGACTGCCGGTAAATTGGGATTGATTTCTATATTATCATCACTTAAGTTCACCTTGTTCGATTTATTCACTGCCTCACAGTAAGAGATGTTAACCTGATGAGACATATCAGATGGGTTCGTAGCCACATGTTCACGAACGGATGGTTTCACTGAAGGAATGAGCTTAGGATGTACAATCTTGGTTTCATAAATCGAGCAGTCATCCGTGGTTGCAGGAGACAATATTTTATTCTCTGCTGCAGGTAGACTCGTTGAAATTTCCTTCCTCTCGGGAAAACAGGCAGTCGTTTTCTTCGTAATAGCCGACGTCTTGTCGATGACACAGTTAATACAAGCCCAGAAGATGGAGGAAGACTCATTTAGAACTTTAAATGTTGTCTCGTTAATTCCTATACATTCAATGTGAAAAGGTCGGGTACAAAAACCACAAAGAGTGAACTTATCATAATGTTTAAAGTCATTACTACAGGAGCTACAGCAATACGCGACTGCAAATTTGGTTTCTCTAAATTGCAGGATTCCAGAGATATGTCTCGTAGAGACGGCCGGACGAACAGACAAACCAAATACATAAGGGATTTGTTAGAAAAAATGCACCTAATTTCGATTTTTAATAAAAGTAATTATATGATATTAATAAATACATTTTTATTATGTATTTTCTACTTTTTCAACTGACATCTAACTAAAAGAGCTCAGTAAAAAAATTGAAGGGGTGCCATATTATATCTTGCCTCAGGTGGCAAACTGTCTGGGCCCGGCCCTGCCTGTGAGAAAAATGTGGGTCTGGTGGATATCAAGGCATTGTCAGTCTTTAATCTCATATTCTGATAATTCTATTGTGAGAAACATTTCGGTAGTGTTTCTTTTGGTTCGAAAGTCGTTGTGATTTTTCATTGCATATTTAGGTCAAAAGCTGGGCATTCCGAGATTTTTTTGGTAATATTGTCTTTATATTGCAAAATGAATATATTGCTGATAGGGTATAAATAACTCACTAAAACACTTCGTTATTATATATAATAACAATAAGAATTCTAAAGAATGCAAGTATTTCAAGTTGTAGGTATTGCATATAAAATTTCCTTCTATACAGAAAAGTTTCATGAGAATTTAAAAAGTGTGTACATCTAAATTTTAAGTTAAATATCTAATCAGCATTTAAACCTTTGTTGTATAAGACATAGCATGATTTTTAGGACACATTTTTTAGACAAAAAAGTGCATCTTATACATAGGAAAACACGGTATTAAATAGGTATGTGCAATTACTGAATTTACTAGAGCTGGTCAAAGGAGAGGTACAACGGATGCGATGCATCCAGGCCAGCAAATATTCGGGGGGCACGAAGTTTGGAGATCTTAATTATTAAAATATTGGGTGTTAATTTTGCATAAACTTATACTAAAAATCACTTGCTGAAATTATTTTCAACAAAAATACCAAAAAAGTTACAATTTTAGAATTGAGAGCCCCATAAGTCATTTGTTATTGCGATGTATACTGCATAATATTGTGGGGCCCCCTTGGACATTCGCACCTGGGCCCCCTTTATTGCTGTGGAATCTAAAATAGGGCTTTAGCACTTAATTTTAGCAATAATTATGAAATTTTGTATTAAACATAAATGCATGCAAAATCACATGGTAAACTCCCAACAAACTGATAGCATATTATCTAGAAATCCAATGAGGGCTACTATGTATTTATAGCACTTTTGTTAAAGTAGTTTTTTATGTTACTGCATAACACCATTTTATCGTCTCTGAGCAAGGGCGTGTACTCTTGGTAAGTGGCATGTAAATAAAAGAGGGAAATTTCAAATACTGTTTGATACACAAGGTTGGTGAAAAATAATGCTGAAGTAGAAAATCGATAGAATAGCTTATAAAAGAGTATTTTAACATCAAGAGAGAGGAGAAAAGGTTTACAAGTTCTCAGCTGCTGAAATTGTACAAAACATAATTGCATGATTGTTGAATATATATAATGATATGATATTAATTCAAAATTGGGCAAATATTTTTCTTCACAAGTTGTATTATAAGTTATAAGTAATTGCAAGCAGTGGGTTAGTATCTCAATGAGATATTTATATTCAATCACAACCTTTTATACTTCAAGGATATGTAATCATAAATATATGATTATAAAGTTTTTGTAAACAATTGCTATAATTGATTTTTTATTGTATAAGTTGCCTTTTCTCCTCATTGGCACAGTTAATTGGGAGTATACCATGTTTGTGTAAGAAAATAATGTACACACACACTCACATATGTATATGCTTATAACAGTTCCACCAATAACTGTTAATTTATACTTTTAGCTTTATAATACAGGATATAAGCATTAAAAGTTTTATCTTAACATGTTATTTATAGACAAATGTTGGAAGAGATCAACTAAGGATTGAGACAACACTACTTTTGGCCTCTGCTCTGCAAGATGACACAGTTGCAGCCCTGGGATATGTGAGACATCACCTCATGCGACAGAACCCTCAATTATTGGAGCAAAAATTTGCATTTCAACGAATGCAACAAGCGTTTTTAGATAGGCTTTTTGGAGTCATTAGTTTAGCCTCCTCAGTCACACAAGACTGGTGCAAAATGGATGAAAATGAGTTATTACAAAAGCTGCTATCATTAGCCTCTAAAAAATCAAACATATATGAGATGAAAGAAGATGTAAAAGTTTTAAAAGAATACATGAAAAATAATGACTTGCATATTAATATGCCTGCTATCAAATCATTGTGCTCAGAATTCAATGTAATAAATTGGTATAACACTGATAAAAGTTTGGATTCAAATGTCAATGTCAATATTCCACCTGAATTGGCTAATTTAAATATAGAAGACAGTAAATATTTGTTAAATGTATTAAGAAAAATTGAAGCAGGCCATCTAACAGCCACTCATAAATTAATTGCAGGAATTCTGGGAGTTCTTCTATTTCAACAGAATAAACCAGATCAGAGAGAAGGGAAAAAAATTGTGATCCAAGGAATACTGAGAGACCAAATTATAATCAAAAGTATTATTTGGGACAAAAATCCTTTTAAGATGATAAAAAGTGCTCTAGAAAGAAGCAGCATAAAAGGAAAAAGCCAAACTATCAATAGCAACCTAAGAAAAGTCATTAATCTGTTACATGCACCAATACAGAAAATATCACAAAGTGGATACTGCGCTGACGCATTTGATTCCAATCTTCGTCTTGATGTAACTTTACTTTTGGATAAATTCCTAAATGAACCTCTGCCAAGCAATGTGTTGAAATCTCTGTCAGTTATAAAATTTGCGATTCAGCTGAATGCTATAGACGCTTCTTCACTTACAAGAGATTATTACACTCACACACATACTGCAAGACTTAAATCCAATCCTTGCTTGGCCCTATTAACTTCACTCCTTGAGAGACTAAATATTCAAACAGACTCAGAAATAATAACTCATAATGTTTATATCATTTTAAGTTATATATACAACAATAATGATCTAGGCAATACTTCTGAATTAGAACATCCAATTAATCCTACAATCAGCTATCAAAAAAATACAAATAAATTCAATGGAGGTGATTTCACAAAATTAAGCAATTTACTCAATGTGCATAAGATGGTAGAAGGCCAACTACAAAGAAGAATTTCTATGGGTCAGGATTTTTATGAATACTTCATACCAGCAATCATCCTCACTGAACGTAAAAGCCGGCTACCTGTGCAAATAGGTGATAGCTATAAAGTTGATAAAAAGTCAAATGCAAAATATACTGGATGTAAAATATTGCCCAAAAAAATTTCTAACTCAGAAGTGCCTTGGTTACCATATGCTTACCTGAATTTACTAAAGTTAATAAATCGTAGGCAGACTATGTCAAAGAAAATTACCAGTTTTGAAGAGCTCTTGCCTAGCAGAAAGTCAATTTCTAATTGCATCATTCAACCTAGCAGAAATAGAAATGTATACAGAAATGAAAACAAGATGTTGCATTCCACCAATGAAAACTATACTCCAGTTTATGTAAAGGAAAATAATGCACCATACAGAAATTTGCAAGATGATTTGGAGAAAGAAATATTCAACCCTAAGATTGTGCAAGATTTTGGCCAATTTTCATTGAATACAGAGAAGAAAAATGAGAGATGCCATTCCATTGGTTTAGCTGCTGAGCCTATATCTTTAAGTAACAGGAAACATGATGACAAAATTCAACATCTTGGAATTATCAATGTGTATCCAAAATGTAATTATAAAGCAAATTGTTTAAAGAAAGGCCAACATATATTCCACAAGGACCTTCTAAGTACATATAATCCTCCTATTCAATCAACTAATTTCTTCAATAACCCCTTACAAGAATATCAAAAGAACCAGTTAAAAAGACCAACTAATTATGGATTGACTTCCACAAATGGAAATTTTTTCCCATTATATTCTCAAATGCATCAAGAAATTAATCCTAATTTTCTTCAAAAAGAAAAAACTCAACATAAAGTTCATCCTGGAAAGTCATTTGACCATTTAAATTCCTGGCAAACAAGCACTCATAACATTAATAATAATGTTCCAAACATGCATATTTTAAATACATGGAATGCAAACATGAACCAAAAAAGCATTAGTCCAAATGCGGGGATCAGTTTTCCTTACTTCTGTTCAATTGCTAAATCAACCAGCATTCCCTTAAGTAAATACCATCATGACAAAGCATCAAAATCTGCAGATATTCTACCAATGTACACCCACTCTGCATATGATATGGAAAAAAATTATCCATTTTACAATAACATATACAAAAGGGTAAAATTTTCAATGGGTGAAGATTTAGGTAAAGAGGAATATGATTACTTAATAAATGCTAGTGAAGAAGTTCCTTTGCTTCCCAAAACTGAGGCACCAAAAATAAAACCTACACAAATAATTTCACCTGATAAAAACGCTTTAACTGACAGTATATATGAACTAGAAAATATGTCAGCAGCTGAAATCCCCTTTGGATATGATGAAATACCTAATAAATATTTTCTTGAAGATTCCTTCATGGTTAGCCCAAGTTTTGAAGAAAACCTAGCTGGTGAGTCAGATTTTACCCTAAAAGAAATACAAGAATTACTTACCCAAGTTAATAAAACCAATATATTGTTTTTTGGTAAAATTACTACAGCACCTCCTAAGATTTCCCTTATGATCAACAGAGCATATGGAAATATAATAGTTCAGAAACCAGCAGCTCATCCTCCAGACTCTCCTGCAATTGAAAACAAGAAAAATGTTACCAAAAATGAAGAAAATACTATTGGGTTACACAAGGATTCATCTATATTTAGAGATGCTATGAAAAAAGAGGCATCAAATTTATTTGCTCAAGTTAACAAAAGCATGATTGATGCCGAAGACTTAAAAATAGTTGAGAAGTATATAGTAGACTCACCACTATATGAAATAGTGTCAAATATTTATTCCCCTAAGATAAATAGAGCATCATTACTTAAAAATATCTTTTTATTAGCAAAACTGACTCCATTGCCACCTAAGGTCTCTTCTGCAATTGACAAAACAATTGACAACATCAATGTTGAAGGAAAGGGTGGCCTTCCACCAGTAATTTTATCCGAAAAAACTAAAATAATTTTTAAGACAAATGATGAAAAACCTTCTGAACATGTTGTTACTGAAATTAATGAAGCCTCTTCAGACAATATGATCTCTGAAGGGAAAGGTATCAAAGTTACCACAAGAATAGATATACCATCACTATTGACAGCAGTTAATGAAAGTTTGGTTGGTAGAAAAATGATAAACATTGTTAGAGATTATTTAGAAAAATCTCCTGCACAAGGTTTTGTTTCAAATATATACAGACCCAATGTAAACAGAGGATCATTGCTGAGAAATATCCTGTTATATGCTAAAATGACTTCTCTACCACCTCATATATCTTCCATGATTGACAACATATGTGAAAACATATATGAAAAGTCTTCAATTGTTCCACTAGATAACATTCCATATGAAGATTATAAATATCACAAAGAAATAGAAAGAAATCAAAGCTATGCATATAGCAATTCTACTAAAAGTTACCAAGAAATTAAAACAAAGCACAGCAAATCACCAGCTGAAAGCAAGAAACAAATTGAAAAAAAGCGTAATGAAACAAATATCGCATCTTCTGAAATCATTACTGAAATAGAAGAAACAAATAGTGAAAAACCTATTGAAAGTCCTAATAAAATTGAATTGAAGCACAGTGAAATACCATTAAAAAGTGGGGAAGAAAATGAAGTAAAGTATAATGAAACATATTCTGCAACTTCTGAAAGCTTTTCTGAAATTGAAGAGGCATTCAACGAAACACATTCAGAAAGTCAGAAAGAAACTGAAGTAAAGCCTAATGAAACATATTCTGCAACATCTGAAAGCTATAATGAATTTAAAAGGAAAACTACTGAAACACCTTCAAAAAGTCTGTTAGAAACTGAAGTAAAGTCTAATGAAACGTATTCTGAAACTTCTGCAAGCTATAGTGAAATTGAAGAGGCGACCAACAAAACACATTCAGTAAGTCAGAAAGAAACTGAATTAAAGCATAATGAAACATATTCTGAAACTTCTGAAAGCTATAGTGATATTGAAGAGGCAACCAACGAAACACATTCAGAAAGTCAGAAAGAAACTGAAGTAAAGCATAATGAAACATATTCCGCAACTCCTGAAAGCTATATTGAAATTGAAGAGACAACTACTGAAACACATTCAGATAGTCAGAAAGAAACTGAATTAAAGCCTAATGAAACATATTCTGCAACTTCTGAAAGCTATAATGAATTTAAAGAGAAAACTACTGAAACACCTACAAAAAGTCTGATAGAAACTGAAGTAAAGTCTAATGAAACGTATTCTGAAACTTCTGAAAGCTATACTGATATTGAAGAGGCAACCAACGAAACACATTCAGAAAGTCAGAAAGAAACTCAAGTAAAGCATAATGAAACATATTCCGCAACTCCTGAAAGCTATATTGAAATTGAAGAGACAACTACTGAAACACCTTCAGAAAGTCAGAAAAAAATTGAAGAAAAAAGTAATGAGACGTATTCTGCATCTTCTGAAAGTTATACTGAAAATGGAGTGCTAACTAGAGAACCACCTTTGGAAAGTCAGAAAGAAACTGAAGTAAAGCATAATGAAACATATTCTGCAACATCTGAAAGCTATAATGAATTTAAAGAAAAAACTACTGAAACACCTGAAAAAAGTCTGATAGAAACTGAAGTAAAGTCTAATGAAACGTATTCTGAAACTTCTGAAAGCTATAGTGAAATTGAAGAGGCAACCAACGAAACACATTCAGAAAGTCAGAAAGAAACTGAAGTAAAGTCTAATGAAACATATTCTGAAACTTCTGAAAGCTATAGTGATATTGAAGAGGCAACCAACGAAACACATTCAGAAAGTCAGAAAGAAACTGAAGTAAAGCATAATGAAACATATTCCGCAACTCCTGAAAGCTATATTGAAATTGAAGAGACAACTACTGAAACACATTCAGATAGTCAGAAAGAAACTGAATTAAAACCTAATGAAACATACCCTGCAACTTCTGAGAGCTATATTGAATTTAATAAGCAAACTACTGAAACACCTGAAAAAAGTCTGTTAGAAACTGAAGTAAAGTCTAATGAAACATATTCTGAAACTTCTGAAAGCTATACTGATATTGAAGAGGCAACCAACGAAACACATTCAGAAAGTCAGAAAGAAACTCAAGTAAAGCATAATGAAACATATTCCGCAACTCCTGGAAGCTATATTGAAATTGAAGAGACAACTACTGAAACACCTTCAGAAACTCAGAAAAAAATTGAAGAAAAAAGTAATGAGACATATTCTGCATCTTCTGAAAGTTATACTGAAAATGGAGTGCTAACTAGAGAACCACCTTTGGAAAGTCAGAAGGAAACTGAAGTAAAACATAATCAAACATATTCTGTGTCTTCTGAAAAATATACTAAAATTGGAGAGGCAAATGGTGAAACACCATCGGAAAGCCAGAAAGAACTTGAAAAAAATTGTAATGAAACATATTCAGCATCTTCTGAAAACAATACTGATATTGAAGATTCAACTACTGCAATGCCTTCAAAAAGTGAGAAAGAATCAGAAAAGCACAATGATACATTTTCTGGTACTTATGAAAGTTATACAGATATTTATGAGACAACACGTGAAAAACCTTCTGAAAGTTACCAGGGCACTGCAGCGAACTACAGTGAAGCACCGTTTCAAAGACAGCAAGGAAGTGACGAAAAGCATAATGAAACATATTTTGCATCTTCTGAAAGCTATAATGAAATAGGAGTGACAACTAGTAAAACACCTTCTGAAAGTCAGAAAAAAACTACAATAAAGTATAATGAAGCATCTTATGCATCCTCTGATAGTTCTACTGAATCTGAAGAGACAACTACTGAAACACATTCAAAAAGCAAGAATGATTTTGAAGTAAATCATAATGAAACATATCCTGAACCTTCTGAAAGTCATACTGAATTTGAAGAGACAACTACTGAAACATCTACAGAAAGTCAGAAAGAAAGTGAAGTAAAGCATAATCAAACATATTCTGCACATTCTGAAACATACACTGAAATTGAAGGTGCAACAACTGAGTCACCTTCAAAAAGTCAGAAACAAATTGAAGTAAAGCAAAATGAAACATATTCTGCATCTTCTGAAAGCTATACTGACATTGAAGCAGCAACTACTCCAACACCTACAGTAAGTCAGAACGAAATTGAAGTAAAACATAATGAAACAAATTCTGGATCTCCTGAAAGCTATACTGAAATTGAAGAGACAACTACTGAAACATCTTCAGAAATTCAGAAACAAGTTGAAGAAAAGCATAATGAAACAGATCCTAGTTCTTTTGAAAAATATACTGATATTGGCGTGGCAACCAGTGAAACACCCTCTGTAAGTCAGAAAGAAAGTGAAGTAAAGCATAATCAAACATATTCTGCACATTCTGAAACATACACTGAAATTGAAGGTGCAACAACTGAGTCACCTTCAAAAAGTCAGAAACAAATTGAAGTAAAGCAAAATGAAACATATTCTGCATCTTCTGAAAGCTATACTGACATTGAAGCAGCAACTACTCCAACACCTACAGTAAGTCAGAACAAAATTGAAGTAAAACATAATGAAACAAATTCTGGATCTCCTGAAAGCTATACTGAAATTGAAGAGACAACTACTGAAACATCTTCAGAAATTCAGAAACAAGTTGAAGAAAAGCATAATGAAACAGATCCTAGTTCTTTTGAAAAATATACTGATATTGGCGTGGCAACCAGTGAAACACCCTCTGTAAGTCAGAAAGAAAGTGAAGTAAAGCATAATCAAACATATTCTGCACATTCTGAAATATACACTGAAATTGAAGGTGCAACAACTGAGTCACCTTCAAAAAGTCAGAAACAAATTGAAGTAAAGCAAAATGAAACATATTCTGCATCTTCTGAAAGCTATACTGACATTGAAGCAGCAACTACTCCAACACCTACAGTAAGTCAGAACAAAATTGAAGTAAAACATAATGAAACAAATTCTGGATCTCCTGAAAGCTATACTGAAATTGAAGAGACAACTACTGAAACATCTTCAGAAATTCAGAAACAAGTTGAAGAAAAGCATAATGAAACAGATACTAGTTCTTTTGAAAAATATACTGATATTGGCGTGGCAACCAGTGAAACACCCTCTGTAAGTCAGAAAGAAAGTGAAGTAAAGCATAATCAAACATATTCTGCACATTCTGAAACATACACTGAAATTGAAGGTGCAACAACTGAGTCACCTTCAAAAAGTCAGAAACAAATTGAAGTAAAGCAAAATGAAACATATTCTGCATCTTCTGAAAGCTATACTGACATTGAAGCAGCAACTACTCCAACACCTACAGTAAGTCAGAACGAAATTGAAGTAAAACATAATGAAACAAATTCTGGATCTCCTGAAAGCTATACTGAAATTGAAGAGACAACTACTGAAACATCTTCAGAAATTCAGAAACAAGTTGAAGAAAAGCATAATGAAACAGATCCTAGTTCTTTTGAAAAATATACTGATATTGGTGTGGCAACCAGTGAAACACCCTCTGTAAGTCAGAAAAAAACTGAAGCAAAGGATAATGAAAATTATTCTGGATCTTCTGTAAGTCATACTGAATTTGAAGGGACAATTACTCAAACACTTACAGAAAGTCAGAAAGAAACTGAAGCAAAGCAAAATGAAACATATTCTGCATCTTCTGAAAGCTACTCTGACATTGAAGCAGCAACTACTCCAACACCTACAGTAAGTCAGAACGAAATTGAAGTAAAACATAATGAAACAAATTCTGGATCTCCTGAAAGCTATACTGAAATTGAAGAGACAACTACTGCAACAAATTCAGAAAGCCAGATAGATTTTGAAGAAATTCATGAAAAAACGTATTCTGGGCCTTTTGAAAGCTATGCTGAAATTGAAGTGGCAACTAGTGAAACGCCTACAGAAAGTCAGAAAGAAACTGAAGTAAAGCATAATCAAACATATTCTGTGTCTTCTGAAAAATATACTGAAATTGGAGTGGCAAACGGTGAAACGCCATCAGAAAGCCAGAAAGAAATTGAAGAAAATCGTAATGAAACATATTCAGCATCTTCTGAAAACAATACTGATATTGAAGATTCAACTACTGCAATGCCTTCAAAAAGTGAGAAAGAATCTCCAGAAAAGCACAATGAAACAGATTTTCAACCCTCTGATAGCTATACTGAAATTGAAGGGGCCAATAGTAAAAAACATACTGAAATTCACCGAGAAGGTGGAGATTATTCTACTGAAATATATGATGCACCTTCTGATAAGCAGAAAGAAATTGAAGAAGAGAACTCTAAAATATATTTCGAACTCCCATTTTATAATACAACCTCAGAAAATAAATTGAAAAAAGCAAAAGATATATCAGATTTATTAAGTCAAGTTAATACAAGTGCTGTTGACAATGTTACATTGAATGCTCTTCACCATTTTTTAACTGAATCCCCAGTGTATGACTTAGTTCATGATTTATACAGACCTAACATAAGTAAAGCATCATTACTGAGAAATATTCTTTTGTTAGCTAAATTGACTCATCCACCGCCTCAAATATCTTCTATGATTGATGAAACACTTGGCAACATTTCTGCTGAAGTGCGTGATGCATTTATGCCAGCTGAATCAGGCAAAAGCTCTCTTGAGGATGAGAAAAAGGCAAATGAACTAAATAATGAGCTCATTATGGATAATTCAACCTCTGAGGAGGATACATGGGTGAAAAGTGAAGATCTTCCAAAAATAAACGTATCTGCTCTTTTCAATGAAGTTAATACAAGTGGAGTTGGTAACCATACGCTAAATACTGTAAAGGAATATCTAGAAAAATCACCTCTCCTAGAATTGGTGTCAAGTATTAGAAAACATAACAAGAGTAGGGCATCATTACTTAAAAAAGTTCTCCTATTCAGTAAACTGACTTCACCATCACCTAAAATTAATTCTATTATCGACAATGTACATGGAAACATTATATACCAAGGTCCAGCAAGTACTACTGAAGCAATCCCTGCAGATGAAACTAAGATGTTTGATACCAAAAATGAAGAACTATATACAACAAACTCATTTCATAATACCTCCGGGGATGTTGCAACTGAAGATCACAAAAATATAACCAAAACTATAACATTAGACATTGATTCACTATTTTCTGCAGTAAATGCAAGCACCATTGATATAGATACAATAACTGCAGTTAAGAAGTATTTAGAATCATCAAAAGTTCATCTATCAATGCCAAATCTTAATGTAAATAACATAACTAGAGCACTGCTGCTTACTGATATTCTTCAATTTGCTAAAAAGACTGATATCTCACCTGAACTCAGTTCTATGATTGATAATATACTTGGTAATATAATATTTGAAGGATCTGGGTCACTGCCTCCACAATATGTGGCTTATTCTAACACTGATGTGATAAAAACATATATATTAGACATTAGAGAAGTTTTCAGTGCAATTCCCTTGGATGGCTTAAATGGTGAAGCCCAAAATGCCACAATCGATACTTTAAATTACATAGACCAAACTGATATAGATATCAATAGCATAGCTAAAGACACTGAAATATTTAAAGGTCAGACAAAAGGGGGATTATTAAGATCTTTCCTAACAGCACTCCAGAAACATATGAAGATAGAAAAGGTACAGACTGATATTGAAATACTATTGAGAAATATTCCTTTTGATGAAGTTACTCTTACAGAACCAATGGGAAATATGGTAATAAGATGGGAAGATTCTCTAGACAATAACATTCATTATGTAAATTTCACTTTACTTTTGGAGACGCTGTCACCTAATACACCTATTACGGCAAAGAAGAGGCTGACAGAATTCTTGAAACAAGTTAATATATACAGCATTTTAAAAGGTTTTGATTTTGAACCATATTCTACAAGAGGAGAATTGTTGATTAAAATATTACAATTCTTGAAGAATAAGAAACTTCCCTCGGAGATTTTAATTTCCATAAATGAAATCCTCCCTTGGGTAAGAAGAGATGGCATAGGAGCGCTTTCCTCTCGTGATATTTTCTATCACGAAAACTTCAAGACTTCATTTGAATCCATAATAGTAAAAATTATGTCGCTATTCAAAGACATTTCTTTGGATAATCTACCATCGGATGGTAAAGAAGCACTGGAATCCTTAATAGCATACATGCACCACCCTGATATAAATCTACAAGAATATATTGAGAGTGCTTCCGTGGATGCAAAATCGACTGACATGGAAATACTTCATTCCTTGCTAGATTACATAATTCAGTACACAAGCCTGGAAAATATCCGAAGCCATGCTGAAATCCTTATCAGTTATCTTCAAACAACGAGTGATGACGACGGTACCCAACTCCTCACAAGAATTCCCAATTTAATGGGAGAAAAAAGTGATATTGAAGATATTCCTCATGAAAGCCGAATTCTGATTAAAAACAAAAAATTTGAGAACCTTAAAAAACTTATCAGAAGCAGAGTTAGAAGTTAGAGTCAACAAAATTCCAAAATAAATACTCTGTATAACAATTTTTGAATGAGTAATATTACTGTGAATGTAAATTGCTTAAAATTAATAGAAAGTATCATGAAAATGTCCTGTAATAATTTCTCTATATATTATACTTATTATTGAGACTGAAAATAAAGCATTTATTTTATGGAAAAATTCATGTTTCTTTTAACCCATTGGTGTACTTAACCGTCAGTGAGATGGCCTCTGTAAAAGTAACTGTAGCTGTCTGCTAGATCAGCATTTCTCAACCTTTTTGATAATATGCCTCCCCTAAGTTACAGGAAATTATCTGCGGCCCACTGAAACTACAAGAAAAAACCGTTAAATAAATATTTTACGGTTCAGAAGTTTTTATTTTAATTCCAAACACAGGCAGTCTCCGCTTTTATGTCAGGTACGTTTCTGGATACAATAATGAAAAGCAGATCACCATATTTCATTTATACTATTAAAATGAGGGGTTTCATTCCTGACCAAGGACAATAGACTCAAAAATTCTCGGAAATAAATACTTTAAAATATAATAAGATAAGCGAACAAAGGAATAAACAAAACATGATTACTCTAGATGTAATCACTACTTCATATTTCAATAATGTGCATTCAAAAAGCATTGCTGTTAAACAAAATCATAAATTTAGATTGTCAACATAGTGGATTTTAATAAGACGCACAATAAAAGCATCTTACATAAAGAATAAATTTTAACAAGAATCACCACAGTTGACAACAAAATTGCAATCTTGTCAATGTTTACTGGTGATGAATTATTAAAACAACACATACAGAAAAGAATAATTATGAAAAATTAAACAGTACTCCATAAACAATTAGACCATGAAGATAACTAAGCTTAGAATGAGGCAGTTCAAACTTATCTCAATAGTTGAAAAATTATCATCACAAAGTTTTATTATTTTGGGTTTAATTTCCAAACAGGCTTTCTAGAGCGCTTTTTGGTTAAAACAACACATACACTATCATTTTCCTTTTTGTCTTCCATTACTGAATGGTAAAAATGCACGAAAGCTATAAAATCACAGTAAATATGCACTATATACACAACTAGAGTTGCCGGAGAAGGTCAAAATGTGGACTGGTCCTGACGAATTAACTTGTTCACAAATAGATGATTAATTATGACAATGTGCAAAATAAGTGGATCACAACGGCAAAAGAATTAAACAATGCTGTCAATTAGAAACAAATGTATAAACAGAATGACAAAAAGCAAGGACTGCCTGTAGTTTTATATTTTATCAATTCTATTTCATACTTTATTTTATTTCAATTGTCTTTCTAGTTATTTTAAGCTGCGCTAAATGAAAAATATAAATTCTTTGAGTGCACTAATTATATGCCAAGCCATGGGTGACTTCTTTATTTCCATTCCCATTTCAAATTCAAGTGTACACGTGAAATACAGGCATATAAGGGGAAGACATATTTACAATAGTATTTTAAATATTAGATTCTAAATTACTATAAAAACATGAGTTTTGCATTAAGATTTAATGCTCAAGGGATATGCTTATATGATAAAATACAGATCAGGGGAAAACTATTTATTTTTAAGGATTAAAAAACCCAAGTTTGCATTAATAGGATTTTTGGTGATGGTAAGTTAACAGGAAAATGTTTCACTGGATTCCTTTAGTTAACTTTCTAAGAATGTGAACAGTTGTATAAAACTCCTTCAGTCAAAAAATTGTAGGGTAAGCCCTATGCATTTCGCCCACTAAGTGGGCATCTTCAGGGGAGAACCTGCCTTGGCAGTGAACAGAGTTCAACTGCGACGAAGTTAGAGGAAAAGTTTATAACGAAGACCGAAAAACATTTGAGGATCAAAAAGAATTTTGTGCATCAAGTTCGGTCAATTTATATAAAGTTTTGTTAAAATCAGTATCTGTGTTCATGAGATTGTTTCTGTTTTTATAGATATGCAGATTTTCTAACGAGTTAAGTGAATGGTTGGCTGAAGTTAACAAGGTCTTAAGACTTCAGCCAACCATTCATTGCCTGTCCTCCATCAAATTGTCTCTGAGTGCAGGTAGATAACTAAATCACTGGAATTCTTTCAACTTTACTTTCCAGCAGTTGAGGTAGTTTGATGTGGCATGTTGATTTCCTATAGACAAATAATGTTATTTAATAAGAGAGCAAATGGGATAGTTAATTATAGATTTTATTTATAAATAAAATTTAATCAGCATTCGAAAAGAGTTCCAATTGTTAAAAATCTCAATCAACTGAAGCCCTTATTAATATATATATATATATATATATATATATATATATATATATATATATATATATATATATATATATATACATACATACATACATACATACATATATATATATGCTTATGGAAGAGGAAAGGTAAGAGGGATAAATGGATGACAACATGTTGTTGGAATAAGGAAGACCAGTGAGCAATCACCAATAAGATGACCTCAAGGCGAGCTGCTGGGGGTGTCAAAGTGACACATGTAAAACATACACAAAAACACACGGAAGCTTGCAGGGGTGATTCCTTCATCAGCACAGGAGAGAGACAACTGATGGCAGTGACACTGGATGGAGGCATGGGGATGGAAGGGTAATGTGGGAAAGTCTGGGATTGGAGGATGAGGAAGGGGTGAGAGAATGGACAAAAAGGAGTGAAATGCTAGCAAAGGTTGAGGCCAGGGGGAGTGAAGGAGTTTAGAAGATGGATATGAGCAAGCACCCACCTACTACTGACCAAGTTGGGGAGCCGAAGCAATATCGGGGAAAGTGCAAATGGCTATCACCATGAAGCAATCATTAAATTTTAAGTTGTGTTTGTTTGCATAAATGGCCACAGGCAGTGGTCGCTTAAGAATGATGCTGTTGCAGTGGCTGTTCATGCGAATGTTGAGGGGATTGCTGGTGAGGCCAACATAAAAAGTGAGACATTGGGTGCATCTCAGTAGGTATATGATATTGCAGGTAGTGCAGTTGGTAGGAGAAGTAGGTGACGTTAGTGGTGGGGCTGGAGAAGGAATTATAGGGTGGGTTTATTGGGCATGTGAGACATTCTGGTCTCCCGCAGGGGTGAAATCCAGCAGGGTGCAGGGGAGTGGGTGCTGGGGATTTTTTTTCGATAAAATGTTTGCCACAACTGCCTGCCGGATTTGGTCCTGAATCAGATCTGGCAGGTTTCTGTGCTGAAAAAATGCATGTTTGAGGGTGGAGCAGTACTCGGACAGCGAGTCTCTGTCCAAGCAGATTCTCCACCCTCGGTGGGCTAGGGTGCAGACAATTAAGGTTTTAGTGTGGAGGGGATGGCAGCTGTCGAAGTGGAGGTACTGAAGGCAGTTGGAGGGCTTGAGGTGCACGCTGGTGTGGATTCTGTTTTCCCAGATGGAGAGATTGACATCCAGGAAGATGATGTTAGAGGCAGAGGAGTGGTGGGTGAAGGAAAGTGTGGGGTGGGAAGAGAGGCATTGTAGAAAGGATAGTAGGGAGCAGGGGTATGAAACTCTTATGGGAGAAATGGATTCCCAGGTTTTACACGTAGTTCACTATGATGATATGGGGTCCACCAAATGCATTGCAGTCGCAGCCAGCTCTCTCTCTCTTTTCCCTCTATTTCTCTCTCTCTACCACATCACCACAGCGTCACACGTTCCTTGTGTATCATAGCGGAACAGCAGCCATTTTGCTTGATATAAGTTCGCCATTGCTTATTGAGCGGTTGACAGTTACTCTGATTTTGTCAAGTAGATATGCATTCATCACTATTTAAGAAAACGTGACGGAATGAATTTGTTCTGATCTCCAATCAACAGGTAAGTCTTAAAGATAGTATATATTTTTGAAAAAAAACTCTAACGAACTAGTTCTACGAGTTATGTGAATGCGTTTTGTGAGAATGCTTTTATATTTTCTTAACAGATACCTGCACTGGATAGATCTCCTAGGAAGGAAGGAAAGAAATTTCTCTTTTTTTGTGTGCGAGAAGCATTTTGAGAGGAAATGTTTCTCATTTTTAGGTGTTGAGCATTGCTTACTTCACCTAGCTGTGTCCATTGCCCTGGCCGTGAATATGGTATGTGTCAGTTCACAAAATAAGCCGTAATTTTAGATTGAGTAATAGAAATTTGTTTAAAAATTCTCGCGGTTATCAGTAGATTATAGTGAGTTTGGAAGTTAAACTGCAACATAGACACCAGGCTTGTGATAGAATGAAATAAGTATACCATAGTGGTCTAATTGTTTTAATTTGAAATATTTTGAATTTACAGAAATTGTTAACTTGATTATTTCTTGTTTCTCATTATGCATTTGTTTGTAATTCTAGACTTGAAGATAATTCTTCTTTGTTTCAAAACGTATTTAGAAATACATATATATTTTTCGATCAAGAAATTGAAATTTCCATATCAAAAGATTTTCTTGTTATTTGATGAATACATATAGATCTTAAATGGGCTAACTGTAACTGCTGCGAACACCTAAACATCAGAAAATACAACTGTGCTTAGAATAAATTATAAATAAAGTGGACATTTTTTAGTGCAATGTGATGTGTTTAATTTTACAAATGGTAATGTCTTCATAGAAAAATTCTTTATGAACCGCAATGGGCCTTAAGCGCATTTGCCTTATTTTACATTTATTGCAACATTTGAAGCATGCCCATTGCCTCCTGCATCAACTTCATTAGGTTTAGCAGGTTTAACGATTGACATTCTTAGAAATTCATTTTCATTCTTTTTACAGGTGGAACAGAAAGAGAATGTGTTCCAGGGCCAAAGAGATCACTTTACAATAGATTTTTGCTTTATCCACAAATTCATTCTTGACGTGAAAGTTGGACGTTTTTCATCGTCCACGTGAATTTCCTTTAAATACGTTTCATGCATAAAAGGTATTAACGTTATAAAATTCAGTTACAATAATTCATTTTTATATCTTTACTGTATAATATTTATGTACAAATACCTCACTGTTATGTAATTTGATAGTGATTTTGTACTCTCGCAATGTGTTATATACGGTAATAAATTTGATTTCTTATATGCAATTCTTTCATTTAAGTCCATTTCTTCTGTCCGTGCAATTTATATTTGCTAGGATTATCGTATTAAAATGGGAGGGGAAGGGGGTGAGCGACATCCTGTGATGACATCACACTAGCCTTCATTAACACATAGTTCCAAATTTTCCCGTTGACCCATCTATTGTTGCCTTCCATGGAAAACCTGGGAATCGTTTTATAGCATTAAGTTTCCAGTCTTTCCATAGGAGTACAAGTCTTTGGTAGGGAGTCAGGTCCATGCATCCAGAGAAGAAATATGTCTACATACCTCAGCCATAGGAGTAGTCTAGGGCAGTGGTCTTCAAACTGGGGTACGTGTACCCCTGGTGGTATGTGGAGACCTTCTAAGGGGTACACGAGCATGGACAGTTTTAAGGGAATCAATTTTCAGATCCTTAACTTCCATATGTACTCTTTCCAAAAATTGATAAGCCTGAGAATGCGCATCTTTGCCTTTCGAACTTCTTGAGAGAATAGAACACCACCTCTCTTTTTTGTGACCTCGATAATGAGCAACTTCCAATATTTGCATAGCTAACAATACTAATGATATGAAACTTATATTGGCCGAGTTATATAAATTTCAGGGAAATATTGATTATGGATTAATTATAGCAATTATTATGTGTATGATAGGATGCTGCAGTTTTGATTGCCTTTATCGAGGAGTATTCTTTGCAATACCTCGGGAGAAAAATTATTATTGTTTGTTTTATGAAGGAATACATGAAATAAATTTACTATTTACACAAAATGTACACATGATTCTTTTATATCATAGAAATTTATAAAATTTCCCACGTAGTTGGTATCAAAGTCAATGTTACAAGTGAGCAAGCTGATATTTCATTCGAAGTCACCATATTTTACAAACTACACAGTAAAATCAGGGATTGTTGGAGTGGTTGTGTGTGTCAGAAGGCTTCTTGGTGTGAAGTTGTCTGTGAAAAGTGTCTTTATCTTCTCGAGACCTGTATACATACTTATTTTCATAAGTTTCTCCGAGGCTGTGATCGTAGCAATTATTTTCAGCTATTCTCAATATTCATCCTTAGGAGGTGCCATTAGCTTGAAAGAAAAGCATCTTCGAGCAGCCGAAGCGGTACAGGTTAGTGAAGCTTATTCTTTTAAATGCAACTGGAATGTTTTCCAGGACTACCAAATTTTACAAGATACACCAGATAAAACCTGCATTTAAGTGAATTTTTCAGATTTGGTGCGCATTATTGAAAAAAGGCAGTTAAAATTATATTTTATCTAATCAAATCAAGAATTATTTATTCTAATTACAGTAAATTATTATCTTATTTCATCTTATAAAATATTTAATATTTTCTACCTCCTATTAACAAAAAATATAATTATGTGCAAGCTATTGAACCGATTAGTTTCTAGCAGTACCTATATACTTTTTTCCTCCATTAGAAAAATTTTATCATAATGCCTAACGAAATTAATGGAGTCATTTCTGATTTATTATATATGATTCTGATTTAATCATTCCCAAAAGCCGAACACCAGAGTTCGATACACAAACACACACAGTTACATTGCATTTTTATAAATTAAATAATGAGAAACGGCATACTGATTTATTATCTTGTTTTTATAACACCATAAAAACGAATAAATTAATTATATGAGATCTCCTTCGTTTTAATTTTGACTCGACTGCTTTTAGTAATCTATTTTACGAGATTAATTTCTCAGTGGATTTTTTAATATTCCTCGAAAATCTTAATCTAAATATTGGGATGTATTTCTTGAACATATAAAATAAATTATTCACTAATAAAATATACATTGTTACTGAACTACATAAAATAAAAATTCTTTTTCGGTTAGTTACAATGTAGAAATTTGTTTGATGCAATTTTTACCTCATCTGAAGAATTCAATAGTATTTTAATATTATTAAAACTTTGATAGTAAAAATTCACTTTTTGGTATAATTTTTTAATTAGGTGTATTTCATACAAATTTGATTTCAGTTTCAAATTGCAGTTGTTGCTTTCTAGTCAGAAGGAATCGGCATTGTATATGACTTAAATATTTGAAAACTCGTCAGCCCATGGATAAATTTCTAATAAAGAGGAATTGGGATGTTGAAGAAAACAGAGATGAGAATCCCTTTGGAAGCAGTAAGGTGGCAGTTGCAGATTCTCAGGAAACAGACTCAAGCGGTGATTCGAATATAGTGGAGATTTTTCAACCAAATAAAGTTCCAAGGACTACCAAAATTGAGTTTAAAGAAAAACACCGATACTATGACCAATCCTGCATAAAATATGGATTTGTTTCCAGTAACAGTGATCCTCCTTTACCACTGTGTGTTCTTTGTCACCAAACATTGTCAAACAATAGTATGAAACCATCTCTCTTGCAATGACATTTATTTACAAAACATCCAGGCTCTAAAAATAAAACTGTTAATTACTTTATGAGGAAGGTGGAGGATATTAGTAAAAATGTAAATAAGTTTCACATTTTCATGCAGTCATCAAAGTTGGCTTTGGAAACCTCATGCGAATTAGCATTGCTCACTGTAAAAGTTAGGAAATCATACATCATATCAAAAGACTTTGTTCTGGCAGTTGTGCATCAACTGCTTGAAAAGTATGGTATTATGGTAAAACAAAAATCTACCGGTCAGGCTAGTGTGCAATGTAATGATAATCCTGATAGACTAACAATAAGTGTCCGAGTTTTAAGAAATTATCCCCTTGACTGAAAAGAAATGCACAAAGTGTAAACACACTCGAGGCAAAGAAAACAGAAAGATGAGATATTGGTGTAAAGACTGTAATAAGGCATTGTTTTCTAAATAGTTTTAAAGATTATCACACATTAAACATTTATTAAATATATGAAAATGAATTTGCTTTTCTTTAATTTTACTTTTTGATTAATAAACTTCAATTTTAAAATCAGTCAAATGATTTTTTGAAAATTTATTCTTCCATTTTGCCACATGGGAATCCCCGGAGGAAGCCAGCAGTGAAAGGGTTAATTTTATATCACTCCCAAGAAAAAAGTCAGTATAAGTTATTACTTACATACAGTCACTAGGACTATGGTTAAAAAAACTTCATTTTGAAAAGGAAAGTAGTACTTGCAAAATATACAGGCATACCTCCCTTAGTGAAGAAAAGCATCCACTTCATTGTCAGAGCAAGATGTAACCGAGTGAATGGGGATAAATTCCAGCACTTCATAATGCATACTTTAAAAGATGTAGTTATACATATAAAAATAAAAAAGCATTTAATTACACCAAATAGTGAGATAGAAAAAGTCTTGAGAATATTTACTGCAAATGCATCATTCCTATGCACAAATGTGGTGATGTAGGCCTGGTTGGGAATCATTTTACCAACAGAATCCCAAAATCTACATGTGGTCTGTCACAAACAGTAGCACAACAAATAGCAGGCCTTCTAAAGTGTGTTAAAAAATAATGCATATGAATTTCTGCAATGGAAGCAAAGCTAATTTATCAGGAATAATAAAATGCCAACATAAAAATGAGGAGAGGACGAACGTCATTACAAAGGAGCTTCGTTGTCAAAGTTTTGTTAACCGAGGCATGCCTGAACAGGTTAGCAGTACATATGCCAGAATTTTCACAAAAATGAAGTATAGTTAAGGTAATTATAGCCTCCGAGTAAAGCAGCATCCACACGATCCACACTATCGCGAACGAACAACCCGAGCATGACCATTTGCTGTATTATGGACGGCAGCATGACCTCGAACAAAGACAAACAAATGCATTTGCTGGCTTAGAGAAAGCACTTGTCTGTGCTTGGCTCAGTTGGGATAAGAACTTGGTTGTTCGCTGGTGTTTGTTTCATTCTGATGGGCCAAAGAGGTGCAAACAGGCTGAACAGGAGTGAACCTTTCGAACATATGCAGTGTGGACGGGAGGACAAATGAACACCCTGAGCATGAGTGAATGTTTGTTCTATGTAAGTGTGGATGCAGCGTTAAATATAACAATGGTCCAGTCAGACAGGTTTTATAACTTAAATCTATAATAGTCAAATGTGATACCTGAAAACTTTAATTTTGACATGATCTAAATATGATATGGGCAAAAATATGAAAATTAAGTAATACAGGTTTCCCTCTCTTTATGTGGGTTCACTTTATGGGAATCGCTACTATGCGACAAACTTATTGCTACGAGAATTTCTTTTTATGTGTCTTTCATTTGCTCTTATGCGGCCAGGGCAATACAAATGCAATCAAGCTCTCTACTACACCACAAGGGGACCATTCATTCTCTCATTGTCTCTTATGCTTGGCGTATTAATACTACAGTAAAAGAGAAGAGAGGGGAGATGAGAAGATTTCTTGTGATACTGTCTGAGCACGCTTGAGAAGTTTTGTCTCCTTGTCTGCAGAACTTGCATTAGGCCAAGACAACTCTCCAGCACTTTAAACCTCGACTATTATGTCACCCACAACAGTCACTACTTGTGCTTGTCTGCTTCCTTTTATATTTTACAGTGTTAATTGTTTTATGTTTGTATTTAGCGCATAAGAAGTCGTTATGGAGCAAAAGAAGTGTCTTGGAGGGGAGTTAGAATTGATTGCAAAAAGTATTTCTATCTTTTACAAGTAAATATGGGTTCTGTTTATGAGAATTCGCTTTATGCGTCACTTTCCTGGTATGCAACTCCCGCATAAAGAGAGGGAAACCTGTATGCCTTTTAATACCTTAACATGTTTAAATGGCACATAAAGTATACTATCCATGGACAATAAGCACTCAGACATTTTATAGATATAAACATACATTTAATAAAGAAAATGCAAACACACTATTATTTAAAATGTATTAAAATCGTTTACCTAGAACATAGTTTGTGTAATGTACAAATACATAAATGTGTTGACAATTATTATGCACCAGCATCATTTGCTTTAAAATACAATACAGAACATGCGTGACTCATTAAAATGAACTTTTTACGAAAATAGGAATGATAAACTTGGACTTAAATGCAAGCTAAAAGTCTACATACACATCCAATATTTTACCATTTCAGGATCTAACATCTCATTTAACAGTAGATAAATTCAATTATGAACCTTACTTACACCCAATTCTAACATAAATTAAATAAAACATTTTTATCACAGTAAAAAATAAGAAAAACAAAATCATTTGATGTAGCCTTCCAAACACTGACCACATTAGAAAAAATTTAGTATTTTAGTTACATTTTCTCACATATATAGAAATAAAGACTGTAATACTGGCCAAAGAATATTGTTATACCAACAATAAATTATTATGTACATCCAAAAGTTACAGTAAGGCACAAGTTTTAGTTTACTACATTAAATATGGCGTTTCGAAGGACAATCTTGACTTCGCATTTTAAAATAATAAACATAAAATATTAGAAATAACACAAATTTATCTAAAAATAAGACAAAGTTTTCAATTTATAAGATATTGTTTTTATGTATGGTGAACAATAACTAGGATCTTGCAAAATTATTGGTCTTCAAATAACTTCATATTTTAAGTATTTAACAGTTGACAGCATATCTCCATTCAAATTTATTAAATGAGGTAAAAAAATCTGGGCAAAACAAAAATTCATATTGTATACTTGACTGGTACTAACATAACCATGAAGTTACCACAAAACTTCTCTAAGCTCATTTGGTTGCCAGTATCCCTCTTATAGCTATTTAGCAGAATAAATTTGGCAAAATCTATTCAAAACTGAAGTTGAATTTGTTTCATTGGCTTTATTTTTAGAGGATTATTTAATTTTAGCCATGTAACCATAATGATGTAATTTTTAATATAATACAGCATGTGTTTAGTATTTCTACACAATTATTTTATTCTGAATACATTTAAAACAGTTTATACAAGTATAATGCACCATTTTCCTGTCTATATGAATTATACCGAGCTAAATAGGCTGATGAAAATGCTGGAAAATTGTCATTAAAGAGCGATACTAACCTTATAATATTCTCTTCTCATTATTTTCAAGCCTAGAGATACTGACAACTCACACAGGCTTCCACCATTACTTCAATGTAAGCAACTATATCACATTAACATTACAATAACATGTTTTTGGAGAAAAAGTTTATCTGGTTGAATAACTATATCATTGCATTTTTTATATTCAGACTGCAAATATTCGTTTTCTAGGATATTTAGAATCTCAAGTAAAATGCTTCTATAATACGTACAAAAACTTAATTAAGTAAATAAAACTAGTTTCTTTTTTGTTGCAATTGCATTTCCAACATTTCATTAGAAAAATGAATCATTCTAATCACAAATCTAATGGCATTAGAAGTTGAATCAGTGAGCTCAGCTTATGGGTTATATTAAATAAACAAGATAGGATAGATAGGTAACTCCATTAGGAATTCAACACTCGTATGCAATTTCAAATGCTAAGCAACCATCTTCAGTGGTAAATTATGGATCTCCAATTATGTTATTATCTACTGAACATGCAAACATTTGAATAATTTCCCTATTACAGGAGTTAACTATATAATTGAAAAATGAAGGGAAATGGATTTGCCACACCTCACACACAAAATAAAATATGCAAGCTATATAACAGAGAGCAAGATAATAAAATAATAAGAGCAAAGAGCAAACTTTAAACAAGAAGTGATACTGCCAAACAGACCCCTAAAACATATTCATATTCAAGAAAAATGTACTACTGGTCTGATTTACCAAACTTGCACTTTTTCTACAGCCAGTATGCACTGGAATGGTATTCTAGGACACTTTCAAAAATCAAATCAATGAGTCAAATTACTCAAGTAATTTATTTTACATGCACTAAAATCTCTCATCAAACTTTAGTCTTTTTCTGGTAATGATAATTTTCATGTTCCAACATCTCTTTTCTTAGAAAAATAGCAATGACCAAACTAAAAAAAATTGCAGTACTTTACTTTCTAAAGCAATGAAGATAGTTTCTATCACAAAAAGAATTGCAATCTTTAATACAATTTTAAGTATGTTACAAGATTAATTTAAGAAAATTGAAAATCACTCCAATATTGCATCATGAAAGACAATCCTTCAACGATTTCTTTATCAATTTAAAATATTTTGCATAAAAGCAACATTCACCCTTAACATACTATAATCACATTTTATCATAAGCATAAACAGTCACTTCAAAATATCTTTTGATATATTTTCTGATTTTTTTATACACTTATAAAATTGTAAGCACTAAAGAAGAAGCAAGTAAAAGGTTTTTCAAGTATTCACTAAACACTTAAAAACTAGAAATTTTTATGACATCTGGCTGGTTTGTAGCTTCATTACATTTGACTTAATAAGCATGTCGTATACACACACAATTATAATATGTTGCCTGACACTTAAAGATTCTCTGTCTCTGACCTTAATAGTAAACAATACTTAGGCAGGATTGTGTATCACTGAATAAAATTCAAACGTTTATATACTGCTTGTAATACTAAAAATATAAAGTATTTGGGACTCCCTATCAATAAATATTTTCTTGTAGTTCAAGGACAAGACATCACAAAAGTTTAAATTCAAAATTGGATTATATTTACAGAAAACTGCATCTAAAAGACTGTCAGTATTATTCATTGGAAGTGGGAATTATTGATGAGGTATGTTATGCACATTTGAAAATTACCTGACAGTAGTACAAGTTTATATAAATAATAAAAATTAAATTAATACCTGCGTCCGACTTTTAATGAACACACATGATTTATATTAAATGCATTCTTAAATAAATTTTAAAGCTAAATTTTAAATATCTGGGTATGTTCCACTGTAACATGAAAAATAATCAATAGTGTTAACATGATTACAAGTTCTGCTACACAGTTCTGACTGAAGCAGAAAATTTACCCAGTAACCTATCCAACACAGGACACAGGGACGTAAATAAATAAAATACAGGGTGCTCACAAAAAGTATCCTCTAGTTTGAATTACTTATATTTAAAGAAGTTTGTTTTACTACTAAATCGTTTCCAAATCCATGGTATATTATCATTTATGGAGAATCCATAAAGTTGATGTGTACAGGAAATAAACATGGCTAAAAAAATAAAGAAAAAATACAGCCACTTACGCATAGCATCAGCTATGAAGTCTTGCTCCTTACTATAGAAAACTTACGGAGACAACTTTGAATGGTTTAATAGAGATATTGCATACTGAAAATATTATTGTATGAATTAAATCTCTAGTTCTTTAGCTCTTACTTAACAATGGAAACCTCGCTCTAACATGCTTTGTTTAACTGGGCAACTAAAACGAGAGTACTTTCTGTGAACACCCTGTCAAACCTATGTCATGATTAATGGAGATTTCAATAAAAAAGTTGCATTTTTAAATGAGATACAGCTGCCAGCTAGCACCTCTGCTCATTTTTTTCTTTAAATACAAATGAATAAAATTGTCATGGAATGTAGGAATCAATATCAGTTGAAATAGATACAGCAGCCATTTCATCCAAGCATCTTTCAGTCACTCTCAATCTATGGGCCTTACATGACTCAAATATAACACAGCATCACAGTTGTGCAAACAATCTGAGGAACACACCAGTTGCTGATGAAACACAGGCCTGAATGCCAAGAACCTATGCCGCAATTCTATCCTGCAATCCTTATTTAGAGCATTTCAACATGAAGTAAAGGAGTTGTCCAAATTTGAATTTTTTTCAATAGACTGCAAACATTCAGTCAAATATTCAAAGTTCAGGAACACAAAATAATTGTTTTTGTATGCTCTAAAACTTTCTCATGAATAAAAAAAGCACATTCCTATCTTATATTTAATATCAGTGCTGTGAAGGCAGCCCACCATCATAGGCATAATCAGCTTTATTGTGCATTATGAGGCGATCGTCTACAAAGTAGAAGCTGTCCGAACGAGTCTCAAACGGGTGGTTAATCATCTCCGATACTGTAAATCAAGAATGAAAAAAGTTAAGATGAGCAAAAAGGACTTCACAAGAAATTTAAAGAACATAATCCAAAATTCTTTGCATTGAAAACACAAAGCGTCATTGAGTTATATAATTAAATGCTGTGCCTGATTTAGCATGCAAGAGAGTGAAACATGGCAAAAGATGCCAAGTTTTAAATAGATGAGTATTCATATAATTATTCCATTCCTGGGAAAGAAATGCATCAATTGCTAACAAAATTATTACGTTTCTGTGCACTGGCTCACATGTAATGTATGTAATTAGTAAGCACAATTCAATAATCCAGTACACAGTGATTTTTTTAATACACTGTATATACTAAAATTTTTAAATGCATCTCAAAACCTGAGTTTATAGCTCACATTTAAAAAATGCGATTGTTTCACTTTGGTGTCTGTCTGAGCACTTGCTTAAATTGAAATGGTGATGAAACTGTAAACAATAGAGAGCTGAAATTTGAAGTATAGATTTCTGTACTACTGCCATTTCTTTAGATTTGACTTTTTTTAAATATGTAGGGTCGGATAGGGGTGCATTAATTTTTTTTAAATACCTCCGAAGGTATAAAAGATGGAATGCTGACATTTTTGAGCGTACATTTTCACTTACAAACAAGGCTCTGGTGACCAAATTCCAAATTCTCCTCAGTTCATCAATTAGGCCAATGGGAAAAGCCTTCATAGCGAAATAAAACAAAATATTACCAAATTTAATAAAAGAAGAAAAAACACTAATTTTATCCAGGTTTATGGATAACTCTACTTGTTATACTTAGCATCATCATTCAGTGATGATGACACCAAGGACGTATCCAGGGGAGGGTCCGGCAGTCCGGACCCCATCACTACAGACATTTGTGAAATCTGCGATAACCACGCTACAAACTTGCTATATTGCCTCTTCCTTTGCTGCCACTTCTGTGTTGAGTTACGAGAACTAAAAACGCTATAAAAGTTTATATTATTTGAATAGGACTTCTATTATATCAATTGCTAGAAATTGGTTTTCGGCCTCGGACCCTCCTCCCCTCCCAAAATAAATTTCTGGGTACGTGCATGTCTGACTCTCGGAATACAATTTTTTAACAAGCTTTGAAAAAACTGTGCAGCTCACAATAGCATGAAACGTTGTTCTATCAAGGTGGCGGTGAATTTTAATTACTTCATAAAGGAATTGAAATAGTCATGACCACTCTTTAAAATAATATGATTTAAACAAGTAAAGACGACATAGACTTTTTATAAATTTGCATCAATTCCTTAAGAAATAAAAATATGATTTGGAACTTTTATGATAATATTTGAATATTTACATAAAATAAGCATCTGTTATTTAACTCACACCACACTTGGAAGCACCATTATTACTTTTAAGTAGTAGCTTTTCAAACAATAACTTAATTTATTTAATTTTTAATATGGCAAGTATTGTTAAAACAATTCCGAAGCATAATTTTCCATTAAATTTGTAATACCGTATTTCCTCGATTGTAAGAAGGTATTGATTGTAAGGTGCACCATTGATTAAGTAATAGCTTTTTGAAAAAAAGAATACTACAGAGGATATTGACTGTAAGATGCACCCTGATTTGAGAAACATTAAAAAGTGAAAAAAAAGTGCATCTTAGAATCGAGGAAATACAGTATTAACAAACTATAAGGTGTGCTAAAAGTCCCTTTACTTCAAGGTGCTAAGATTAACAACAATTAAATACATGTTACATTTTTAAATTCATTGTTTATTAAGTAGCCACAATAATATGTAGTCCCATGAACGTCATTACGGGGGTGCCGTTAAGTCCCTTTACCCCTGGGTGTAGTGAGCTGGAAATGCTATCTTTTTTTCATGGAGAAGATGAGTGACTAGAGCAGTGGTTCCCAAGCTTTATGTACCTGCGCAGTAGCTGATCTTGTTGCGACCCCATATTATGGGATCCGACTTGATCGTGACCCCCTTAACCACATCCATCCACCAATAAACAGAAAATACGATTGGAATATTTACAGAAAATTGGGATTTTTGTTTATATTATTAATGAAATAAAATTATCCAATTAAAATTAACGGAAAAATAAAATATTGAAACTTTTACATATACACTGTTCCGTCCCAACTGAAAATCTTTTGTGACCCCCCAGAGTCGCGACCCACAGTTTGAGAATCGCTGGCTTAGGGTATGTTCACAACAGAGGATCATTTAATAACAGGTGTTTGGGTCACTATGCCCATGCTCCAAAAGATGAATCGTCAAACTTGGCATGGCACCATCATCTGTGGTAAAAATAATGGGACTCGTACTGATCTTCTCAATTACAAGGCATTCTTCACAAAAGTAAAAAATGAACAACTTATGGTCAGGTCATGTCTGTTTGTTTACATATCTCACCTCCGAGACTATTGAGCGGATTTTAATTGAGGACTTATTTGGCAAAGGGGAATAAAAAAATTACATAAATGGTTGCCAGGGGTGCCGCCTTTCTATGAGCAAAAAACGAACTTTCCATTGTTTCTCATAGAAAATGTACTAGTCATATCAATAAAGGCTTCTAAGAAAAGTTGTAGAATTTGTCATATGATTATATAATCAGTAAAGAATGTCTCTTCCTCTGGACGTAATCACACATGAAATGTGTATCTCTTGTTATAAATATGATTGGAAAGGTGTACTCCATGTCGGAGTACACAGAGTCTCCAAAAGCATTCTTTACAATTAATGTTATCATGTTAAAAATAAGGTAAATACTAATGGCTTAGTCTATTGTCTTAGCACTGCAAAACAATACATCAGAAGCTATGTCAAGGAAATATTTAATTTCTGATTTACCAATTTATTTTATAATCAGTAGTAATTAATTAACCCTTGATTACTAACCTAATGGGATTACTAACTATTTGTCAAACTGACTACCTCATACTAATATTTTTAATAAAAGAAAAAAGAGATACACTTAAATTTTTTAAATACATACATAACAATACTTCAACACTCTCTGGTACATCTAAGCATATGATACTGTTTTTATCACAGCATTGCAAACACATTTCCACTATGTTCTCCACAAATAGCACGTGAACATGGACTTCAGTGAAATCTTGTAATTCTCCTCTTCTTAGAAGGACAAAATGCATCGAACGTTTACTCAGTTCACCCTTATTCTGGCTCTCCTGAGGCAGCTCTATTTGCAGAACATTGGCGATCATCGAGTTAAGAGTACGACTTAAGTTTAGGATCACCAAGTAACGTTAAGGCTAACTATTCATCTGTGAGGTGACCTCAGCTGCGTAGCACAAAATCATAGCAAATAATCGCTTGTGTAAACAGTCACACTAGAAGAACACAAGCTAAAATGAGGCTATAAAAAAGCCAAACCTAGAACTAAAAAATATGGAGTAGGGAGAGTATATTTGTTTTGGTCGTCATCTGACAGACAAATGGTTAGTAATCTAGGGTTAAGCAATCCAAAATTACTTAAAACATGCCTGACTTGAAATAAGCAGTAGTAATCTTTACGTTCACATTCATTCCTTCGTCGTAAATAAGAGCATGGGAGAGAAAATATGGATTTTTAATTCTTGTTTACTGATAGATCCATCTTAGCAATCAACATAAACAAAATACGTGATATAATAATTGAGATTTTCTCAAATTTTTATCTCCAAAACTATAACTCATAATTATATGGTCTCATTCAGTAAATGTTGTCCTCTATCTGAATACATTTTTTAATCTATAACTTACAGATCATATAAGAGCTAGGGGAAGAAAAATATGGTATTTCATTGTTGCTTGATGGAAGCAATTTAACGAGATACAAGTATATGTTTATTTAACTGCTTACATAAAGTGGAAGTTCTAATTGACAGATGCTGTTGAAAATCAGAATTTGTTGATAAATTTTAATAAGGATCACTAATATGTAATTTAATTAAAATCAACACAATAGTTTTGGAGATTAAACATGGGGACGAATGGATGGAGGTAATGCGCCCATAAGGCATTCTGCTACTATTGCTTAGCTGATAAAGAATGCCTAATAACTGAAAGGACTAAATAAATCATACATAGCAATAAATATAAGAAATATAGCAACAAATATCACAATAAATGTAAAATATTTAACAAGTTACAAAAGTGTAGAAATTGAATATTATGCATGTTCGCATGAAGCTGAAACTAAATTTTTACATTTTAGAAGGAGAAAAATTCTGTATTGGACCGGGAATCGAACCCGGGTCATCCCAGTTGTTGGATAGGTACTTTAACCAACTAAGCTATCAAGCCAGCATGGTTCTCCTTTTTCTAATTGGGGAATTTATGGTGAAGAAGGGCTAACTAAGTAGTAAACCTCCAACACAAACGTCCTCATCTCACTTTCTTGGTATAAAGTAAGGAGTTTTTTCCATGATGCCTCTGTGAGGACGTTTGTGTTGGAGATTTACTACTTAGTTAGCCCTTCTTCACCATAAATTCCCCAATTAGAAAAAGGAGAACCATGCTGGCTTGATAGCTTAGTTGGTTAAAGCACCTATCCGGCAAGTGGGGATGCCCCGGTTCAATTCCCGGTCAAGTACAGAATTTTTCTCCTTCTATAACGTAAGATATTTACTTTATTTTCCTACTCTAACTGGAGATTCAAGTATTTATAAAAATGGAATATGACTGTATCTTTTTACATTTTAATATAAGTTAGAATTGAGCAACAAACCTGCATTTTGCAGCTCAGTTATTTATTTCTGTCGAAGTGAGAACTTGAATATATTCCAAAATATCACAAAAATATGTTTATAAGACCAAAAACCATTGATTTTACATGATCAACAATGAGACATTATATATAATCACTGGCCAGACATTTTCAATTTTGTCCTCTGCCTCTAACATAGCAGGTGAAAAAAAAAATAATTTCATAGAATGGCTACGGTTCATCCAATACATATGCCCCCCGATGTATCACCTGGTCTGAAGTGTTGCATATGACTCAGGAGGCATTGCTTGATCACCACTGACCAGTGCCATAACTAGGGTATGGCGAATGCGGCATCTGCCATAGGCACAACTTGCAAAAGGCACTAATTGATCTCGCAAAAAATGCCAACAGTTCATATTCCCATAAATAAGTATAAATTTAATACTCAAATGTTAAAGTTATTGTTGATAAAAACCACTGTTCTTTACTAAAATGTAAGAAAAATCATATACAAGATGTTTGCTTAAAATTTTGCCATAGGCGCCATATCTCCCAGCTACACCTCTGCCTGACCTATAGTATTTGCATGCCTTACTTGTGCTGACAGGCACCATCAGCAGTATTATGAGATTTTTTAGAAACCCTGGGTTAATTACCTCTAGTTTATTATTCAACCTATAAGAATATGGGTTCAGATTGTCAATCCATAGCCCCTAAAGCTGAGTGCCCTCAACTAAACGCTATGCAACCCACAAGTAAATCTGATTATTACTACATAAATACCACACTTCTTTATTAAAATACAAACAAATCTTGGAAAAACTATAAAAATAAACTTTATGGGAATTAAAACTTACCAAGATCTGCGCCGAGAGAAGGAAATTCGTATATGTGCTCGCATGTGTTTCGGCTATTTGGTATACAAAAACCAAATTCAAAATCAAAACTCTTGAGCAGTCTATCTCGAAAATAGTGCCGCTCAATCATTCGAAACTTGCTCACAGCACGGCTCCCAACAGTAAACTCAACCCTGAATAAAAGAAACAATGTTTCTTCCCAAAATTCAAAAACAATTTTTTAAAAATAAAGAATGAAAAAGTGAACTAATTACTTATACTAAGCAAATTACTTTCAATTATGAATGGAAAATTATCATTAATTGTTTTAAAGTAATTTTCGGGCATAAGCCTATCAACTTTGGATTATATTGAAAAGCAATAATTTCATATAAGTAAAAAATAAATTGTCATTCTCCAAAACTTAGACATATTATTTGAAAACGTGCTATAAGTACCGACTCGTAAAATGCAAAATATTGTGACATAAGAGCAAAATGTCAACAAGATTCATCAGTCATGATAAAATGCTAGGAATTTTCAGTCAACTTACGTGGCCCCAACAGTCTTAAGCTTGAGAAACTGTGGCGTGAATTGGTAACGAACAAATCTCCCAGCATTAGGATCTGAATTATCTTCCTGATATTCTGTTGTACCACAGACACCCAGAGATTGATCAGAATCTCCATTGTGCTTTTCCCCATTTTCATCATTACCTTCTCCTTCAGAATCTTCTCATAAAAATAAGAACCAATCTGACTTTGAAATATAACGGAATACATTTCCCTCTAACACTTCATAACAGTAATCCCAGGATAGAAAAATAATGATAATAAAATAGATAATATACTGAGATATACAACTTAAAACATACCGACTGCAACAGGAGGCGGCTTGGCGATCTCAAAGAGCACTGTGCCTGTGTCTAAGTCTCTTATTTTAAACCTGGTGAAGTCAATATCGTACACATTTGCTTCAGGAGAGCATAAATAATCTATTATGAAGTTTTGAATGCATCGCACCATGAAAAGAATAACGTACTTGTTAATTTATGCTTTAAAAATATTTTTAAAATCTCGACAGCTAAAAGTACGCTACGGATAACGAGTGAAACAATAATTCCGTCGGCTGAACAAAATTTAATTTTTGCAATGAATAAAAATGCACGAATAAATGAAATATGATAGATTATATCGCTGGAAAATGTGGATTTTGAGAGAGAAAATTTGATATGCATGACCATTTCAACTAACTTTCAGTAATCCTTGGAAGTCTAAGGACGTCTTCAGGTGTCACCGTTTCTTTCAATATGAGTGCCTCTTCGGTTACAATATCTGTTTAACGTAAAAGGACATCATTAGACTAAAAAATCGTGACCTTTCTACCATGAAATATATAAAAACAAAAACTATCATAGTACTCTCAAAATAAGTAGATGATAACACTAACTGTATATATCACACAATAGCTAATGTTTATAAATACTTAATAAATCCAGTTTGATGATCATCATATTTATCAAAAAAATTGATTTAGTACTCACCACCTGCATCAAAAGCGCAGTCCTTGCGAGATTTAGCTTGTCTAACTCCGACATTAGTAACAACATTGCTATTCTTTTTGTGAGTAATATTACTCACAATACTCATTCTCTTAAATATCGGTGTGCGCTTGCTAATCAAAATTTTTTATCAATGGGACAGAATAACGATTTCAGTTGAACAAAGTTATTTTACAATAACCATGTCTTCTGCTGACAGCTAATATGGTGTGTCCTCTCGTACGCCCCAAATCGATAGATATATCGCGCTCAGCGACAAACAATGTGTCGAAATAAATCGATAACAAGTTAGTGTTATGGCGTCTTCAACCCGGTAGGAAGTTTATCCTAAGCATATCAACCATTGTCGATTTTATTTCAATGTTTGTACTGCATCATTAGTCCTTAACCATGTCTGCAGTTTCGACAGAGGGTTTGTCTGACTCAAAAACAAGTATAAAGTGCTTTAACGATGATTTATTGAAATCGAAACATGAAAAATACTGGGCTGATGAGGTGCTAGCAACCGCATCCACAGGTGAATTTTGGGAGGACGATCCGAGTGAAAAAATTAAGCGGCGCGTGAATGAGTTGCTAAGAATCTTTCATCAGGAAAGAGGTTTACAAGTGAAAAACTTGCCGCGTGATGTAACTGAAGAGGAGATAAGGGAACTCTTGTCAGATTTTCCAGTGCATTCTGTACAAATTGTGGCGGGAGCATCGGGGTCGGTGTTTGCTCGTGTCACAATTGAAGATCCTGAGATGTTGGAGGAGTGGGACCGGGATAAAGTTTTTATCCTCCGTAATCAACGCCTACCTGTTGCCCCGGAACGCACGGAAATGGTTCTGTGTGTTGCTCGTTTGCCGCTTAACTACACAGAGGAAGAATTCACGGGTCTTGTGCGAAACCACGGTGAAACAAATGTGTGTTTTCTCATGATTAGCGAAAAGACGGGTGATAGCAAAGGATACGGATTCATGAAATATACCAACAAAGATACAGCACTCAAAGCGAAAGACCTCTTGAATGGAAGGCAGATAAACAGCAGCGTCTTGTGTTGTGATTGGTTAGACACGAGTCATGTTACCTTCGCGTCATTACATTCCAAGTGCCTTTATGTGGATCAGTTGCCACCCGATTTCCGCGATATGGCCGAATTCAGAAAAGTTTTTAGTACCGTGGTCAACCCTCCGTATTGTCAAATTGCTTTGAAAAATGGTTGTCCTCAGAGTTGGGGATTAGTGGAATTTAATTCGGGAGAAGATGCAGAAAACACTCAAGTTTCTCTCAATAATTTTAAACTTAAGGGTAATTTGCTACGGATATCATATTGTATCCCAGGTGTTCATGCAATAAACCTCTACCTTACTCTCATGAGTGAATCAGACAATAAAGGAAAGTCTGCATTATTGCCAGATCCTCCTGGTCCTGCTGTTTTCCAGCAGTTTCAGAGCTTAGCGATGCGAAACCCTGTTTTTGCACAAAACCTTCAAAATATAATTATGCAAAGCGCACAAAAGAGAAACAGTTTGCTAGAAGCATCTAAACAAGTTAGTACTGCTGTGGGAGAAGCAAGGGCACCAATTCGCATAGATCCAAATTTTGCAGGTGTGGGGAATATTGACTGTCTTGCCACTGCATTGGGTGTCAACACAGATGACCAAATAAAGTTCCAAGTGGAGAACAATCCCCCTTTTGTTAGAAATCCTCAAATGCTGGCTCTTATGCAATCTCTGTTAAGTAAACCATTACCATCTCCATACACCTTACCTCTTCCTTTGGTACAGGACAATTTCATGAGACCACCAATACAGATACCTAACTGGATAGGTAATGTACTCCCATCACAAGTAGATCTGACTCAGTTTTCAAATCATGGTATGGGACTTCACTCTGGACTCATTACACCCACAAATTCACCAAAACATATCCCTAGAAAAGATAACATAAAACCCGAACCTATGCAGAAAACTCCCATTTTACCCTTTCCTCCAGAAACCATAACATCTGAAGAAGCATCATTAAAGAGAAATTATTCAAAATCATTAGATGACCTAACAGGCCGAGAAATGGTTGGAATGCAATTACCAGCACCTCAATTATTTAACAATTCTCTCATTAATGGAATACTCACCCAATTACAAAACCAGGTGCAGTTCAACCTCCCAGGTCTTGAAGTTTCTAAAAATGTTGAGAAGAAGGGCATCTTTGAGAGAGGGCTTGGAGTCTTAGATCACACACAATATCCAATGAAACCTGTATCTTACCCTACAGATCTACCAGCAAATAATGTGCAGCAAACCATTAATTCTTTGATTGATAATTCAAATCTTTTTCAAAGTCTCTTCAGTACTTTAGCAAGCTCGGCGCAGTCTGCAAAAAGTGAGCCACGGACACCTACAAGGGGTGCTTCTCTTCTACCTACACCTATTTTGCCCCCAGCAATTCCACCTCATTCCCCACAAGTTCCTCCCAGAAATCCCTACTCAGGTTTACCTAGCAGAAACATATCATCGGGAATTCACGGCCCATTTCCTACCTCTGCATATCAAACCCCTCCAAGTCGGGGTCAACCAATCCTCCCCTTGCTACATGGTGGCTGGTTAACTGATTCTAGCCCCTCTGTTCCATTACCAAATATTTCACCACACCAAGAGACATTAGACATAAATGCTGCAACTCCAAGTGGAAGAATCAGATCTTTAGGGATAAATCCAAATGTTTGGCACACTCTTCATCCTGGCTTGGGGGCTGGGATAGATATAAACCAAGAAACAGTAGTTTCATCAAATATAAGGGATCATGCTAGAACCCCTATTTCTGGAGGACTCAATTCAGCACTTTGGTCACCCCCTCTTGTAAATCCGAGAAACCTTCCCGGTGGGCCTGATGTTCAGTGGAACAATCATAATGGACCTTCCCTATTGGGATCTCCTTCACCTTATGCTGTCACTCCAATTGGGCAAAAGAGGAAATATGATCGTATACTTCCATCTCCAGAGCCTAGTCCTGAAGGAAACTATATTGGGCAACATTCTCAAGGTCTTGGAGGCCACTATGCAGACTCATATTTTAAAAGAAAAAGGAATTGATCTGCATTTAATCAGATTCTATCATGTAACTCATTTTTTTATATTTAAGATTTTAAAATCATTTGCTTCCATAACTGACTTTATCTGCTAACATTATTGCTTATTTTTTTATTAATTACATTGATGCAAAGAAGTGCCTTTTACCTGTGCTTTTATGCATTGAAAATCATGCTTTTAACAAGTCATAAAATGTATTTTGATGTATACAAATGTAATAAGACTGTACTCGAATTAAAATGTTCAGAGAAATACAAAATCAAGATATTTTCTTTGCTGTAAATTACTACGTTGTTATGCTGTGAAATTATATTTAAGAGAATCGGATGAGTCCAAGGAAAACAATGATGAAAAGCAAAATTTAATGAATATCAGTCTGAAGTATATTATAGACAAACTAGTTTATTATAAACAAATGATAATTTGAAGAGTATATATAGGTATTTTCAATCGAAATAAAAATAGTAGCAACATTTCATAGGGTTAAAAGTAAGATCTTTCATAGCTAATAGAGTTAGTACAGAAAATATCTTTTGTTCCACATCATCAAATTCATCTAACAAAACTTACAAAAATCATTCTTTCTTGTCACATACCTATTAAAGAACTGAATACACCATTATAATGATAAATATTCAACTGACTTAGTCATGAGGAGTCCCCATCATAATTGAGTTCATTATTTCAGAGAACAAATGAAAAGTATTGTTTCACATTTAAATGAATGGCCAAAACCTTCCTTTGCCTTTGTTGTAACCGTTACACTAAAGAAATCTGAAACTAGTAAATGTAAAACAACTCACTTGATCATAAGTTATTGTAATTCCTGTAACTTCCATTTTGATTATTTATCAATAACTGTGACCTCCCTGTCCCTTGACACAATGTCAACTCAAAAATACAGCTACCTACTGCAGTAAATATGCCGTTAGAAGAATAAGATTTCTATAAGGGTATCTATACTTGGAGAGCCATCGATAATATTTTGTACTTAGTGTGAGGAATGCTGGTTTTGAATTTTTATTCTTGCTACAATTAAGAATATACACATTTTTACTGCATTTACTAAGAGACCAACAGGGATATCCCACTTTGGATAAGCATTCAATGGATAAATGATGCATGACTAAGAAGAAATTTTGACATTTTTCATTCAAGAAGTTTCCAAGAATTTGTAGTAGTAGTGTATTTTCATATCAATATGAGGGAAACTTCAAATTTACAAAAAATGAATATTTGCTCAACCATGGACAAAGCATAACTTTCATAAATGTTTCCTAAATTTAGTGTTATGTGAAATTTAAATACAGCATGTTTCTGATTTATTCCAGTCAATTTAAGCAGTTGAAAATTTGTTTCATCATTTTAAATTAAACAAAAAACAGTTAATGGAGAATTTTCTTCAAAGCACCTTTAAAAAGGTTTAACTTATGAACAAATATATTTTACACATTTTACAGAGAAGTTAAATATTCTTCCATTATCAAGTAATTTAATGCCACTTTCATAATATACCTTGTGAAGGTGAAACCACCTACTAACTGTAAGTTATTATTTCCTGTCAAGAGTCAAGTTCTTATACAATTCCTCAGAAAGAATTATTTTGGCATATATTACAGCTCAATGTAGGAAGCAATGAACCGGAATAGCATCAGTGCACAGCCAAAACTGATATTTTAAATCAATAGGGTCAAAAAATAAAAATACTTGTCTTTTAGACATCGGTTATGACAGACTTTTAACATTTCCACCTCATTAATTTTGTATAACAGCAACTTTAACAAGGATTATAACTTCATTGATTGTTTACAATTTGTATTAGAGACCATAAAACAAACCATTATTACAATATTTATAAGTATTTACATGGTCTATACACATTTTCCTGGCTGTCACAAAATTGGCCTGAAAAAAAGAAACATTGCTTGGGCTATGAGCAAATGAGGGTGAATAATTAATTAGCACCTTTATGAGAAGGCTCAAGCCTTGATCAAGTTTTGCAACTTCAGTTATCAATTCATAAAGTGACTCATACTTCCAGAATAATGCAGACCATAGTTTCTAATTTAACAGACATTTAAAAACCATAAATCACCCATCAAGTTGCAACTGTTGTCATTTTTAGTTAAGGAAAGTCTTTAAGTACTATGTTTATCAGATACAAAAGCAGAGGGCCAATACTTTTAAGCAATTAACTGATAAAAGTACAAGTAAACACATTTCATCTTAAAATGATACAAAATATGGACTATTAGAAAACTTAAGAATATGGAATACTAACATGGAAGGGTATTGCTAAACTTCCAGGAGAAATTATTATGAATCACATGGCTAAAATCACAAAAATAAAACAAAACTGAGAATGAAGCCTACTTGATGAGCATTCTATGAGAAATAGCAGACTATTATTGAAAATATAAGGCGGTTTTTCACAATTTCTTAGCAGTTAAAACTGACTATTGTTGCATTTAATAGTAAGCACATTAATGTGCTCAAAACTTGAGAATAAAAATTCAGCATCCTTCCAGTGAGAATGAACATACATATTTTTGAATTGAGATTTGTGTCATACATATTAATACATATTTTCCAAAGCTTTATCATTTGGCTACATCAAGTTTTCTACTGTCATTTCACAAAATTAGCTCGAAATTCCTGCTCAGGCTTATCTTTCATCACTTAGCTGTACATTTTTGGCTAGTAAAAATTTACGAAAACAATTCATTTCTCCAGAAAAGATTATAAAGAATTATTAAATAGAATGGCATATTCATAAATTAAAAACAAAAATATACAGCAACTTAGTTGCTTAAAAACAAGTTATAAAGGATAGGTGGTGCATTATAGGTTAGATGTGAATACTTGCTTCTAACATTCACATCTTTGTTTTCTCACAGTCTTTTAGATTACTACAATTGAACTGACACATAAATACAGTAAAGATTGATAAAACCAAGGAAACGAGTAAACTGAATAACAACAATTCAAAAAAAAGGGGAAATGTGGAGCAATGCGTCTCAGTGATGCATATAATGTAGTGCATTTAGTCAGGATATATAATAGGAATTATTAGGTAATATTTTAGAGGAATTTCATACACAGCCAATTGACCTATTCCTTTCGACACATGGGTCACTCCATTTTGGACACGATAAGGAGCTTCCCGGTCAGTATACACAACTTCTGTACATGACTGCCAGTGGCTTGATTGATGCTTGACCAGTGTAGACTTGGTCATACTGTACAAAACAAAAACATTCACCACACCTGAGATGTGTTCCCTAAAAGATGTCCGGACACATGCTCCAATCACCTTTATCTTTACATTCCCAGTATTTGCCCTGGTAAATGTGAAAAACGTTACCAGTATATGGCTCTGTCTGCTTTTTAAACCACACTGGCTCATAAGGAGGATATGGACGACCTGAAAATAAGATTGCATTAAAAGAGATTCGCATGTCACAAGAATCACAAACTCTTTGTTAATAAAATATTCTTATGTTACACTAATATTTGAAGTTATTGATTTTTAGAATTCATCCATAATCACAAACAAGAATAGTTTAATTATGACTAATTAAAGTAGAAATTAAGATAAATTATATTAATTTTTCATAATTCGTAAGTAATTTAAATGACTACAGAAAACAAGACAAATCTTATACAGGATGATAGAAAAATGTTTCACCAAACTTGGGGATATGGTTCCACACACTGAAAATATGAAAAAAGTTTCTATGAACATGTATCTGAAACATTCACGTTTCAGAGCTATGACCTTTTAACAGGAAACGGTAGTGTTTGAAATGCTCTGACCTTCACCCGAGCTCTGTGTGCACAGCACCTCAACAAACCAATCCTTATCTTTTTCTTCCGATTCTTTACAAATGCACTGTCTGGTTTGTCCCCTACAATGTCAGTCACCAGTAAGCGTGTTATGTACGTATTCTTGAGTTAATCGGTGTGTTGGTCAGTTGTGCTTTTCTGGTAAAAATGACAAACAATTACACAAATGCAGAAATGCATTTCATGTATGGTTTGGCAGAGGACAATGCAAGAGAGAGACACCATCTTAATGAAGAAAGGTTTCCTGGCCACACGATCCCGGATGGAGTATGTTCAGCAGGATTCATCAGCGCATCCGAGACACTGGAGGATTTGCACCTAACCAAGCAGACTGAGGGAGGCCAAGAGATGCTGAGGATACTGGGGCCAGTACGAGAAGGATTGCAGTCACGTAGGGAGTCACCCAAAATGTTGTTTTTGGAATTTTACGTGAACAACAACTGTATCCTTACCACTGTCAATGAGCCACTCCAGTAAATGGTATGGCAGATATGCAATATCGTGTTGAAAATTCTTTCAAAGCAATTAGAGGAAAGCAAGGGATTTTTGAATGTGTAAGACAATCAGTGAGGCACTGTGACGAGGCCTGTGTGGAGATGGGTGGATTGCATTTTGAACACCTACTCTGAAACGTGAATGTTTCAGATACATGTTCATATTAACTTTTTTCATTGTTTCAGTGTGTGGAACCATATCCCAAAGTTTGGCAAAAGATTTTTCTATCACCATGTATATGGCACATACATATGTTGAATTGGTGAAATATGCAAAAAAACATTATTTCATTGATTCACATAAATAAGACATAATGCATCACACAAGCAGAACATAACACTGTGAAAGGGTTAAATATTATTAAAGCTTAACATACCATATTTAAAAAAAATGAAAACACATTAAGTAAAGAAAATCTAATTCAATAACATTGGTACAGCCTTCCCTCGTTTTACAAACTTAATTCATTCCACAAAAACTGTTCGTTAGACAGAAACTCATAAAACGAAAATTATTTTCCCATTACTTCCTATGTAAAAAATTTTAATTGGTTCCGAGGGGCAAAATTTAAAAAAATATCCCATAGTTCACTTAAAACAATACAGAACGATACCAAATTGAGAAAAAACATCAATAAAGATATATTAATGTATTTAAATGACATTCTTAGTCATTAACCTATTATGCCTTACTC
Source organism: Tanypteryx hageni (assembly GCA_028673005.1). Classification (NCBI taxonomy): domain Eukaryota; kingdom Metazoa; phylum Arthropoda; class Insecta; order Odonata; family Petaluridae; genus Tanypteryx; species Tanypteryx hageni. The sequence continues at coordinate 85,019,861 of CM054117.1, read as the reverse complement.
TATATATTAGCAGTATTAGTCTATGATAGCCTAGCCTACGTTAGCCTACGATAGGTTAAATTCAAAGCATATGTCCTTTGACCGCTCGCCTTTCTCCAATCTTTAAATAATATTTAGTTTCTGGGCTATACTTAAAGCCCTTCTCTCTTTTTCCAGTTTATCACATGCAATACCTGAAAGGCTGGCACGTTTAGGAGCCATGATTCACAAAAATGTCATGATTTAAATAGATAAAAATGCACACCACTCAGCGAACTGAATTTCACAAAGAATGCCACTGTGTGTACTGAGACAGAGATGATAGTTCTTATTCAGAACAGCATGATGCAATCTGACGACCTTTACTGAGCTTTCCCGAAGCAAAAGTAAAAATTTATTCGATATTTGAAAAATAGGATTTTCATGCTAACGTAATGAACTCGTATAAGCAAAAACTCATAAAATGGAAGTTTGTAAAATGCGGGAAGGCTGTATTTGCTTTGAAATTAGAGGCAATAATAAAACATTTACCATATTCAATCAAATCCAAGACAACCTCTCTTTTAGCAACTTTCAAAACAGAAAAAGATTGTATGACCTAATTACATATGATTCCTGCAAAAATTAAAAATTCTAACTAGCAGAAATTTTTATTGGGTCCCATAATTTTCTATCATAGGTCTGTATTATATTAGTCAATGTCACTCTCTATACTCTCTTCACCACAGTCCTCACTCTCCCAATTTTTATCACTCCAAACTTTGTCCATCAAAACATCATCTTCACCTCCATCATTGGATAAGCAGTACTTCTTAAAAACATTCACTATTACTTCTGGATTTATCTGTTGCTATGATGCCTTGATCCATTGGCAGAGCATTGCAACAGTAGGTTTCTTTTTCACTCAGAATATAAAACCTTTAAACTATCTTTAAAAAGCTTGTTGACAGCAACATCGAGAATTTGAAGCTGTGTTGTCATTCCTTAAGGTATTATATCTGTAACTTGAGGAGTTGTGTGTCCTTTGAATGCATCTAATACAAGCATCCCTCTTTTTCTTAGTAATGCTCCTGGTCTTCTATTCCTGACAATGTGTAACCAATCCATTTCCATGACACCTTAACCATTATTCCAAAAGGCATTTGTTACTTCGTTTTAGAATAACATATGGTGGTAAATCAACTAAACAGCCAACATTACTGCAACTCATATTTTTTCGTTACTTGTCGTTATTATAACAGATTTTGCACCTTTTACTTTGAAAATGTAATTAGATGCATGTCCAAGAAAACTGGAGTTTCATCAGCAATGCATATTTGACTGAAAGGGTAACTGATGATTTTTCTAAGTCCAATTACATGTTTTTGATAGGCAAGATGTTTCTCGCTGAACGTATATGGTGTATATTTCAAACACACATATTCAGTATAGGTATACTAGTTCATTCATCATTGAAATGGTTTGTTACAAATTTTTGTTTGAGAAAAATTAACAGAATTTTAAAAATGTATTTTTTAAAATTAATACTGTATTAATTGAAATCCGGATCATAAGTTTGAAACGAAAAATTTCAGTAGATACAATTATTTCATCGTTTCATTTATTTAAAAAACATTAATTAAACACATAACCATACTTTGTAGAGTTATATGACAACTCGTGGCAGTCGGTTTGTAGTCCATAGATTTATATAGCAGGGGGTGACTCTCAACCCACCCAACCTGCCTGATGTCTCACCTTCCAAAACGTACTCCTCAGTGAATGTTTTTTTTCTGATAACCATATGTAATAATTATGCCATGTATTTTCAATGTATTGTGTATGTTTGAATTTATGATAAATCTTATATCTGTAAACAGATCACTGCAGAATAAATATCATTATTATTTGCTTCCAATTTGTATTGACATGTGATGAGTTAGTCATGCGATATATTGACCCGCAATGAGTTTGTTGTGTGACAAAATGATGTGAGATAAATTGACGCATGATAAATTGACGGCAATATATTGACGATATACTACTTGGTACTCGACTTTGAGATGACCCTCGACTTTCACAAGCTGAAATTTGAAAAAAAAACCTAGTCCTGAATTGTGGTAATTATGGTAATTAAAAAGTAAATTACTTAATAATCATTGCATTAAATCATATTTGTTGATCAACTGTATAACTTATTAACACACATGTTCACATATAACTTCTAGAAATTAACGAGTTAATTAACCACCTTGAAAAAAGCAAATATTTTATCCATAATGAAAAACCAAATTTAAAAGCAATGGAGGGTAATTTCGTTACATAGATGATCAGGCTTAGGTTAGAAATTGCAGATAAAAATTTCAAAATAAATGGCCAAACTATTCCACGAAATAAACTTAACACGCTGAACTGCGAGAAATTTCATGACAAGACAAATGGTTAATTAAGAAATAGTACAGTCAGGACCTGATTTAGCGCCACCGTTTGTCCAGCACTGACATTGGCGCTTAAGCGGGGATGGCAGTAAATTGAATTACATGCTTGTTCTATGTAGTCATAAAGTGGAAGTTCTGTTCACAATGATTCATAGGCGGTATGCAGGAATGGTTCCATATGAGGGGAGAGAGGGGCAGGGCCACTTAATCAGGGTCTGACTGAAGTAAGAATAACTTCAACAAAAGATTTCTTTTAGTTTTCTCTCACTTTTATCAAGTTGAATTCAGTCTTTTTATCTAGCTTACACAATAATATCTTTCCTAAAAATAAGATAATGTAATTGCTACATGCAACAAAAACATCAAATGATTTTTATGATCTATTATAAAAACAAGCAGTCTTGTCTGCCATGATGTTGCCACATTCAGCCACCAATACCTTATAGCAGGAGTCACCAAATTTTTACTGAAAAGGCCACATGAGGCTTCATGAGCCACTGTGCAGGCCACTTACGGCATTTCAAACAACTGATTGGGCCATGTGATAATTTCACAGCAAGTTTTGATAATTTTTTTGATTCTGCAATATGTAATTCGCTTATATTAAAAGTAGATTTCACCCAAGTACTCGGAAAATGTTGTTTAGATATCATAAATGATATCTAATGAATACTCTTGCTGATATGGCGGGTCAGATCAAATCACTGCGTGGGCAGGATGTGGCCCGCGGGCCATAATTTGGGGACCCCTGGCCTTATAGTATAAACAATAAGTCCATGCCAGGACTGATAAGCTCTGTTTACAGTATGCTGGGCCACGGTCCTGGCACTTGTCACCAGACATTTTGTTTGTTCAGTGTTCAAAATCCTGTCCTGGGACTGAGTTCACTGTCAACGGTTGAGATGGTTGGACTTGAAACAGGTCATGGGGATTTTCTAATTGCGCAAGGATCACTTGTGTAGTTCTGGATTTTTCCATAATTCGCACATGTGCAGCTGACATAACAGCATTTAGGTTTAGTTAAAAAATTTGCAGAAGCAATTCAACAGGAAACATTTAAAAGTAAAAAAATGCTTTAAAAAGTAGAGAAATGAGGAAAGTGGAAACTTTGTTTTATTCCTTCAACTTTTTTGTATTTATTATTTTTTATAAAGTGTTAAAATTTTGTAATGGACTTTTTGTAGCCGCCCAAACTGGGTTATCCCTTCCTTCAGAAAACCACTAAGAAAGGCTAAGACAAATCTTATCACGGCACTAAGACCCTGCTAATTGAAAAGAATGAGAGATGATGTTTATGTCATTGCCCAAAAACAGGTCATTAGGCAGTGTAGGTTATTGCGTCAACAATTATTGACAGAGGTTTGCTCTTGAACAAACAGGCCACTTCAACGAATTTACAATGCCATATCTTTATCTAGGGTGAAAGTTGGGTAGTGTATTTTTGGGAACATTACTCGCCTTGCTAAAAGAAGTTAGTCAGGAAGGAATCTTTGCACTGAACAGAGGTGATCCCTCCCTCCCTTACCTGTGTATGATTCTAGAAATATAGGTAATGCTGAGACAAGCATTATTTTAGCATGAAGGCATTGCGAAGTGTAAAGAAATAAGTTATAAAGTTTTCTAAAAGTAAATTTCACACTGAATCCAATTATGCAAGTATAAATGTTCTATAAAAATTGGCCAATGCCTTAAAAGTTTAAAAATACCTTTATTCTGTGCATATCATCCTTACTGATATATACAATGTTTTATCTATGCTTCTATTGAACAAAACGGGACAATTTTTATGTGACTTCTGTAAAGTGTAACTCAAAAATTTATAAGATTTATGCAGTGTCTGTTAAAAAATAAGAAATGTAACATTTATTTCAAATCTTCAATCGAGATATGAAAAAGTTGACCTGTGAGAAACTTTTTCTATATTCCTATATGGTTTAGAGCAAATGAAATGCTTCGAAAAGTTGAAATATTTTTATGAAAAAATTTGCAATTTCACAATACCAATTTGTTTGTATGAAATTTCTGGCTAATCAACCTCTTGGATTATTATAGCCATTACACCTTCCACACGCACAAGGGAAGAGGGAAACCCAGTGCCGGCATTAGCTTACTCTTTACAAAGTGCACCAAGGAGGCCAACTGCTTAACGTCCCTTCCGAAGGACGGTGCACCGACTTACATGGTCTCTCAAATAATACAAGTAGGGGACAGGATTCACAATACCAAGAAATATATGAAAGCGCAGGCACGCGCTTGACAGATAAGCGATCTGTGTGCTACATCTTCTCTCCAGCGATTTGTGCACGATGTAAGATAGCGTAAAATATAAATTTAAGAAATGTCATGTTTTACATAAATCCTAAAAAAATTTCATAAAAATCACTATAAAGGAAGCACTAGAAACAATCGCCAAAAGAGGTATGTTCCATCATGACTGAAGAGAAACTGGGCAAGAAGTCCTGGAACCAAAAGTGGCAGTCTAAACATTGAACTCTGTCCGTGGACAGTGTTCACTGAACTCGGCCTCCCTAGATAAGTCCCATGACATAGTGTAAACAGAGCTATACAGGCTAATATCCCAACGCATTTAAAATTTTATTTTATATTTTTTAAATTTCATTTTATATAATATTTGCGGTAAAATAATTGAAGCGTTTCAAATTGGCAATAACAATGACTTTCCTTCTTTCTTTTAGCTTCATAATTTTACGTCATTAAATATTATGCATGCACTTGAATCAACAGTTTAAGTTGAATGAAAAGTAACCCATTTGTGAAGTGAACTCAGCTCAAACTGAGTACATTCGGCAATAATCATCTTCATAGCAACACTCTAACAAAATGCGATTTGAAACACCAAAAACGATATTGTTTACTATAAATTCAAGGAAATACAATCGATCATCAAAATTCTGTGATAAGAATCAGAATCTACATTCTTTTCCTCTTAGAACAGTACAAACCCAGCTCTGACATCACAATTCTAAAATATTTCAAAGTATTAAAGAAATGAATGGATTTTAGACTTCATATGAAAATCAAATAGGGAAAGGTACAAGGCATATTCGGAAAGTAAGTACCATTTGCGAATATTTCCGCTGTAGAGCTACGGCCATGATTTCGCGCATGCATGCTGACTTCCCTCATTCATTGGCAAGCCAGAGACGCCATTATGAGAAAATCCGATCATGTTTACGTATTTTTCTGTGCGTTTAAGACGATCGAGCGGCCCGCCGACTGTGAAATACGGCCTGTTATACGTTTTTTGAATGAAAGAAAAGTGAAACCGGCTGACATTCATCGTCAGATTTGTGAGGTCTATGGTCAAAATGCCATGAGTGATGGAATGGCGAGGAAATGGGTCGGACAGTTCAATGAAGGTCATGAGAACGTGCATGACAAGGCGCGGAGCAGCCGGCCGTCTGTGGTCAATGATGATTTGGTGCGCACGGTCGATGCAAAAGTTCATGAGGACAGATGGTTCACAATTTCATCTCTTTCCTTGCATTTCCCGCAAATTTCAAGGACTGTTCTCTACGAAATTGTGACAGATCGTCTGGACTTTCGGAAACTGGGCTCATGCTGGGTGCCGAAGATGCTTTCCGAGGAGCACAAAAACAAGCGGGCTGTCAGTGCATTGACCTTTCTCACGCGATACAGTGAGCAAGGTGATGGGTTCTTGAGCCATATTGTCACAGGTGACGAGACATGGGTGTCCCATGTGACTCCGGAATCGAAGCAGCAGTCCATGGAGTGGAAGCACACCTCATCGCCGAAAAGGCAGAAATTCAAGCAGACAATTTCAACCCACAAGATCATGTGCACAGTTTTTTTGGGACAGGCAAGGAGTTTAACTTGTTGAATTCTTGGGTAAAGGCAGAACAATAAACTCAGTAGCCTATTGTGAGACCCTGAAGAAACTGCGTTGCGCTATCCAGAACAAATGCATGGCATGCTTACTCGCGGAGTTGTGTTGCTTCATGACAATGCTCGGCCACACACTGCTGCTCAAAGTCAAGCCCTCATCACATCATTTGGCTGGGAACAAATGGATCACCCTTCCTACAGCCCAGACTTAGCGCCAAGTGACTTTCATCTGTTCCTGCATCTGAAGAAGTTCCTTGCTGGCCAGCGTTTCTTCAACGATGATGACGTCAAAGGAGCAGTGCAGAAGTGGCTGTCTTCACAGGCGGTCCCGTTCTACGAGAAGGGGATACAGAAACTGGTGCCCCGTTATGATAAATGCCTCAATAATGGTGGAAACTATGTAGAAAAGTAGTTTAATGTACGGCGAATCTGATAAAAATAAAAAATTTTGAAAATAGTCTCGTTTTTTTAATAGCCAAACGGTACTTACTTTCCGAATATGCCTCATAGTTCCTAGAATCAAACTCGTGACTTCAATTTTTGCCAAACAAAATATGGCTCTGAGGTCGGCCCTAGTAGCACAAGCCTCATACTGAGTGCTATGAAAATCAGTCCATTGATGCAAAAGTTGTTGGTGGGGATGGACACACAAAGACACGACCAATTCATAAAGATGTTTCCTTTGGAAACAAGTTTAGAACAGAGATTTGAAATTCCACCTCTTATAATGATTTGAGTGTGTTACATTGAAAGGATTCAAATTTTGAAGAATTAAGCTTAAGTTTTGAGAAACATAGCTGCTGCTGAAAGGAGGAAAGTTTAAAATTCATTCGTCTAATGATTGAACATTGTCCAAATCAATGAATGCCAATGAGAACAGAGCTTTTCCTTTCCATCTTTTTCTCATGACACCATTCCACAAAATAGCTTCCAGGACAAAAAGCCCAATAAATTTCGTCCAAACGTTTTTTGGTCCAAAGACATTTTGTCCATTATCTTTCACGTCTGGTGTAGATTTCTGTCCATTTTTTGTTTTTCAGAACTATTTAAATTTTAACATTCAGTTGGCCGTTACATCGTTACTAAGGAAAAGTACAATAATTATTGTTAGACAACAACATAAAAGTGTTTAAATTATTAAGTATTCAGTTCTGAAGAAGTTTGAAACAAAATGATTATATTTCACTGATATTTTAATCCCCAAAATTTTATCTAGAGAGTAAAGGAAGAATGGAAAAATTAATGGAATTAACAAAAGGCAAGTATTTGCTGGAGAATAAGAACTTTTTATACCACAACCATTCTCATAACATACAAGAAAATATTGGTGTGAAGAAAGAGACATCTGCAATAACAAATTTTGACACTCCAAAATTACTGTTTATAAAGTAGGAAATCTCTCCCATGAGAGTGATAGGAAGGAGGGAGAAGTCAGAAAAGTTGTTCGAGGGATTAAGCAAAGAGCAGAAGAGAATACAAACCAGCCACCTGCTGCAGTGTTTCGTGAAGAAGTTGCTAATATAGATGATGAAGAAATTATTATGAAACTACCAGAACGTAATAATATTTTAAGAAGAATTAATAGACAGCAAAACAAGAGCCGTCCTCAGGTACCAAGAACACTTGGTGATACTGATATTGTACCCTCCTAATTGTGGCCAATTACGAGGAATATAAGTTAAATAACATTTTACAATACCTGCATGCTATAAGCTACAAAATTAAACTATATACTGAGGAAGCTGAGGAGGAAGTAAATGGGGAAGATGAGTAGATTGGACATTAATTCTTTTGGTAAGGAAAATCTGGAAGATGAGTAGATTGGACATTAATTCTTCTGGTAATAAAATTTTCTATTTAAAATTCTTCCTCCTGTGTTTTTATAGGACAAAAAAGCTTTGCACAATAATATATAGTGGACAAACAAAGTCTTGGACCAAAATAGATAGGACGAAATATTACAGGACTAATAAACAGATGCAATCTGGAGAAAATGTCTATTGGACAAAATTATGTTTTGGATGAAGTCTTTGGACAAAATGTCTGGGCACCCACAAAATAACGCAATATGCCATTAATTTTGTGAAAAATTGTTAGTGATTCTAAAATTGACAGAGAACATATTTAAGAGATGCAATTAATTAACATAAAGCATTGTTATGTGATCAAAATTTTGTTTAGCCAGGAAATTCCTGTTTTGCAAATCCATAACCAGACAATCCCAATTATGGTATTTATTCTCATACATTTAACTCGATAATAGTTCAAGAGGCTGATTCGCCATCCAACACACACATACATTTAACTACTATAATGAAAAACTATCTATAATCCATACCCATTAAGTAAGCTGCATTAATTTCTAATGATGCTGAAATTTACCTTCGGAAGCTGCCTTTTCCGCCTCTGCCTCGCGAGCCCTTCGAGCAGCCCGTTGCTTCTCTTCTAGACGTACTTTCTCTGCATTTGCCTCATTCCAGCGACCCTGTTCCATTAAACGTTGATCTGGACGGTTGCGAGAGTCTGTGGGGCACACCCCATCCTCCTCTTCATTTAGCTGGCATGCCAACTCCGTAAAGTTGTAGAAACGCTCAGAATCGGGTCTAACAATGAAATAATACAATTAACAGTCATAAATTTTCAGTTTGGTTTAAATATTAATCCAACTCTGAACATATTAAGCCAATTAAATTAATAACAGATTCAATAAAAATGACGTTTTTTTAAAAGAATTGTTTTATAGCTTAAGGCAATGGTTTTCAACCTTTCAGAGTAAGTAGACCTCATTGAATTATCAAATGTGCAGCGATGGTTGCATGTATGAAATGAGTGGAATATTAAAGTGCAACACATTAATTATAACATCCCTCATTTTATTCTCATGGAGCTAGAAAAATGAGGTTCAGCATAACATAATGAAATATTAATAAACTTAAAAATATCAAACTAATGAAAACAACTAAAAGTAATCGACATGCAAATGAATATGAAAATACATTTAATGAATCTTAGCATACAATTTCTTAAGCGAGAATAATAGTTCAAAAGAGTGAATCAAACTAACACAAAATTGTTCTAAAGAGCCATTGCCGAATGGGTTTAGCTCATCTTGGTGTCAAGGTGGGGAATCAAAGTTAGAAAGTGTGAAAGTTGTGAAACTAATTACAGTGAAAGTCCTATTTAACGTTTCTCTAGGGGAATAACTTTTTGTAAACTAAATCGAGATAAACACTAAACAGAGGCAACATACTATTACAGCAAGTAACTGTTAAATTTATTACAGCAAAATTGCTTTTATATCATTCTCTGTGTATGAATTTATTGCAAATTTTAAACATACATGATGGCAAAGGCACCATATATGACCATTTGAAGCTTTTTTAAACATCAAAATATTTATATAACTACCTGGTATCATTACTATGTCACAAATTTAATTGTTATTCAGATTTGAAATTCTAGGAACACCCGGGCACATGAGTGATTTTTTTCGTATTCAAGCTGACTGCAGAGTCACACCAAACCTGAGTATAAGTTAGCACTCATCAAGAAACCATCATTCTTCAGTGTCCACTCAGTTTATTCCAAAGAAATGGGTTTTACTGAAATTTATTTTGCTGTTCTGCTGCTAAAGCATAGATGACGAAAGTGGTGGATTCACTGAATAATGAATGGAAGACTAACAAAGGGAAAATTCTATATTCTTCATGGCGAACTAAAGTTTTAACCTGAAATTTTTTTTGAGTTATATAGAATGTCCATCAGCTCATTAAATTATCTACTACACATAGTGAACACTCAACTAAGGAAAGACCATACAAATACACGATCTCCCATTATTTCAGAAGAAAAAGCCACAATTCCTATAAGTTTAACTCGATTATTAATGCCATAAGAATAAGTGAGTGAAATTTGTGACATAGTAATGATACCAGATAAATGAGATTAATTGAAGGATTATATCTTAGGTTTTCAAAAAATAAAAAACTTAGTTGGGCATGATGTTAATACATGAGTTTGTAAATATATTGCCAATTTTGTTTGGGAGTTTCATGAAAATCTGAGAGACAGGGAGACAGCATGTGACCTTGGTCTGCTGTCTTCCTAACAGTGCAAGTGTCAATATTTGTGCGCTTGTATTCAAAACTCAGTTATATAGTTACCACGCAACTTGAAACAAGTATGAGGACATTTACATTGGATACTTGCTCACTGGGTCCTCATTATCAATGGTTTTGATTAGGGGGACACAGTAGCGGCCAGGAAAATATGAGCAATTATTAGAAAAACGTAAATAAATCGTAAAAACAAGTGAAAATTATGGAATTTTTTGTCAAACCTTTATGTTCATCAACATTTAAGTGTGTTTTTAATCAAATTAAACAATTTTTGCACTACCCATGTTTTTTGATTATTCGTTCTTCCTCTTACATCCATTAGGATAGATAATCAAGAATTTACTGTATATCTTAAACTGAACCTTAATATAACAAAGGTCATGTACAACTCCTTCACAAACCCTGAAAAGATAAACATAAATGCAGCAGAACTCGAAGTAGTCACAAAGTACTTTTACTTTGGTCAGTTCATCACTATGGACGGATCACTTTTTGGAGAAATCTATCACAGTGTGAAGATGACATGGAGTGCATTTGGACATAATGCAAACATCTTCATATAAAATACCTCCGACTACCTACAAAGAATGACCATTGTGTTCTATCCATTCTAACCTACAGATATGTAACACGAATGCCAAAAAAGTCTTAGCACTTACAAACAATGCAGAGGAGCATAGAGATATGTATCCTATGGATCACCTGAAAAGACTACAGAAGGAACAACTGGATAAGATAGAAGACTGGGTCTGTGACATAATTAGGAGAGTAAAGGTGCTAGAGCAGTAGGCAGGTCATACTGCTAGAAGAAATGATCAGCGTTGGATGTCTAGCATCATCAAATGGATTCCAAGAAACATCAAGAGACCAAAAAAAAAGACAAAGAAAGTTGGGACTGTGACATTGTAAGTTCTTAGGGCCAATTTGGAGGAGGGAGGCAGGTGCTAGGGAAAACTGGAGGAATCTGAGAGGCCTTCATCCGTCAATGGAATGAAAAGGGCTGATAATGATATATATGTCACAATATAATAATGTATTGTCTCTAATATGTTTTAACAAACTTCCCAACTAGGTTGAAGATTAAAATTTGGCAAGAACATTAGATACAGATATTAAAAGGCAATGATGAAAAAAATATACATACATACCACAGAGGATAATTTCTATCTCCAATTAGTTAACATATAAAAATTGTTTGATAAATGTAGCATAGCATAATTTGCATTTTAAAATTACTTTTTAAGCAAAGCACAAGCTCGGAATTTGAATGATTCTACGCTAGAAAGAACAAAATTTATATTTTTGAAGAGAGAAATTGAACCCATGTAAAATTAGCATAAAAATGTGTATAGAATCAGAAAAAACGTTTTTTTCAGATTTTTAACAATGAGAAATGTACACTGCCATGACAACTCCCACTTTGGCTGTATTTGAGTCCAATACTCTTATATGGGCAATAGTTTAACGTTACATATGTATGCTTGCTTTGTGTATGTTTCCTGTTCTTAGTTCATTTTTTTAAAGTACATAACTACTATTAAATAGAAAGTTCCTAATGTAACACATCCTCAGATCTATGCTTACTCTGTGTCTGTATATGCAGGATAGTATTCGTAAATTGTAAGAGGTGTGAATCAACGTGCCTGAATTAACAGTGAACTCTTTTTGGTCTACATTCAATAAGAATTATGATTTGGCCAAATCTGTACATATATATTTTAAAATAGATGTTCATGTAAACTTTGGGGATCACCTTTTTTCAGGTAAATGCAGCAAATTAATCTTTGTCATATCATCTAAAATATTTTCATTCATCGTTTGATTTCATCTTATGTGATTAAACATACAGAGATTCCACAACTTGCATAAGGGTTCAGTTCTGTAAACCCTTATGTAAGTTGACTTTTACATGTCGGAAATTAACATAAGTATGTACGTTTGTGTGTCATATAGTGGAGGCAGCACTTTTGCTAGCGGCCACCTGCCTTTTGCTGCGTTATGTTATCTTGGCTACATGATACTTCCTGCCTCGGATCGGTTAACACCGGGAGCCGCAAGTGTGGGAATTGCTGCCGTAGCCACGCCAATAAAGCCACTCGAGGTAGCCAATGGGAAGGGCTGTCAGCGATCATGTGATGACGGCGAGAAGCAGTTTTGTGAGGGGCAGTGGAAACGCGGGATGTAAGACGTAAGGTTGTGTTTAGAGGATGTGTGGAAGTCTTGGGGAAGAGTTTAGATCATGAGTGGAAATAAAGCCTTTTTGGAAGATTACCCGCGTGTTCACTGACTCCGTTCCCTTTTCCTGCCGCGTGAGACCCGGCGGAGTTTACATTTGTCATATTATATACACCACCTTTTTAAACTTCGTGTGCTTGCAGTTTCATGCATATTACCATTTTGCGTCATGCGTTTACGATGCCAACAAGCGTGAACTCCCTCTACTTTTTTGTTTCTAAGTTCATTTTAAACTTTAGCACCCTAGAAATGCACATTATTATTATATTATATTCATAATGCTCGTTATTAAGTTTTCAAAGTAAACAAATGTGATAACCATGGACTTAATTCTTTTGTAGTTCAGTTTAAAACTAACTGCCAACGGGGCTATTTTTGATAACAGTTGAAGTTTCTGGCATCTAGCGGCCAAATTATAAATTCTTGGCTAATGGAAAAGTGTCCTGCTTTTAGTTTTTCACAACTTTTACACATTGAAAATATTCGTTCTTAGCATATGATGTTGCTGGTTTTTGACCAAAATATTTAATGTTTTAATGCTATTATCTTTGTATTTTTGAATGTAGCTTAAGTAACTGCAGTTTTGTGAGGTTTTCATTGTTTGTTACGAATTTTTAATGGAAATCTAAGAATTGCTATCATCTTGTGACGTAAGATTTTCTGCCGCCTAATTTGAATGTGATTACTAAAAGAAATGTTATAACTTTATTATGCTAGGTTTTGATTTTCTGTTATGCATTTCTAACGTAATTAGTAAAAGAAATGGAACCACTTTTTAATGCTAGTGTTTTTTATGAGACTTGGAAATGTTTGTTGCCGAATCCAGGAAAACATTTGTGCATGATGTACTCAACATTCCATTTCAGTAGTTCAATTTAAATTAAACCATTTCCTTAGAATGAACAAAAGAAGATCGAAAATCACATGCAAAATTTTGGAGGTAAACTGTATAAGTATGGAAAGAAAAGTAATCTCTTTGTTATGCTGGGTTTTCATTTGATATTATGTGTTTTGAAGGTAATTAAAAGTATTTTTTAGTTTATAATGCCAGGCTTTTCATTTGCGGTTACGTTTTCTTTTATTTTCTGTTCAACTGCATTATTTATGATAAAAAGTGAATTTTTTAGGTACTTGTAGGGTTTCTTTGGCTGGGAACCACTCACTCGTAATAACATGGCATCTTATGGGAAAATAGGACTTGCACTTCGCGAATTTGCGTTTCGCATCAGTTTTCCGGGGCCAATTATTTGCAAAGTTCAAAAAGGTGGTGTACTATGATTGGCCGCTTTCATATTGCTTCACAATCTTGAGTTTTTCCTCAAGTGCAATCATACATCTCTTCTTCATAGCACTAGCACTTTTAGAATAAATTTTACACTTATCAGCCATGATTGAGGGGGACAAAAGTTATGTATTTTGCAATAAACATGAGTTATGCACAATCAACACAACAGGAGATGAAGATGCTGTAAAACACACTGATGCTATGAGCAGAAGGCAACTGTGAAGCACACCCATGTGTACTCCACCATGTAAAGTAGTTAGTTTAACTACTAATATAAATTTCTGCAACTCGGGAGGTTTTTATGTAAAGTCATATTTGCGTAAGCTGAGTCTTACATAACCCGGGGAGGGTCTGTATATTATTTTAATAATTTGGCACTATAAAATTTGATACAATTTTAAAAGAGCTACAATACTGCATGGACAGCAACTACCTATATCTGCTTTCATCAATCATTTGGTGGCTATTCATTCACTATTTTCAACTAGATTCCAGTAAGTGAGCTTGATTATTCAATTTTAGAATGTAATCGATATTTCAGCTTCCTCAAATGCCAGTCAATTTAAAATTCACGTATAAACAGCTAATTAAAACTCATTGCTCAGAGAGGTAATGCACAGAACAATACAGTACTCACGGTGGCATCCGTCTTTTCCACACCAGCCGTGAAGGACCTGTCTTGAATACAGGGTTTTCTGGGCCTCCTTGAGAGCTAATTACTTGGGCTATTTCAATTTTATTGTCCCACATTCCTGTCACTACCCATTTTACATTTCCATCCTTATCCATCACGCAGCCCTTAACCTATAAAAACAACAAAGTGTCTAAGCAACAATCATTTAAAATGATAAATAATATAAAAATTGTTATTCTTCAACTTTATATAGCTAATCAGCTTGAAATATTTTCTGCAAGAACACATTTACATAAAAAAGCTATAATTTGAAAAAGCAAGAGTGTATTTTTCAATTGACTGCTTAAATTATTGAACATTAATAAAAGCAACTAACAAGGTATAAAATAATTCCAAAAATTTACAAAGAGACCATTTAAATTTGGCAACATAAGTTTACATTGGAATACTTCAACCTTTAAAGGACAAACATGCCTGGAGAATGTCATGAAATATGTTCACTCCCAGATGAACATACCAAATTTGGCCAGCTTAGTTCCGAGATTGCTTACAGAGGTCATATTTGACATGGAGTGGAATGCTTAGGAAGATAACATCCCAGGAGAACGATGTCATGGCAAGCCAAGGCAAGAATGCCAAACGTCAAAGGGGAGACCTCAGACAAACAGTAAACAGACACTTATCTAGATCTAGGCCCAGATTCTAGGGTACGCTTTCACACTTGAGAAGTCATAAACAACCCTGTAACGATCTCCCGTAATTTTCTTCTTCCATTTGAGCATCTGCATTTTGAAATGGTCTTATTCAGTCATCCAATTAGAATGGTAGTAGGCTAAGAGTGAAATTTTTTCGTAATAATAATATTTTTTGTAATATTTTTTTGACATGTTTCTTTCCTCTAAAAAACAGGAGCATGTAATTTTTCATTATTTTTACTATAAAATGCTTTTTTTGTGGACATTTTATCACCAATAGTTCATAAGATACATAATTTTTCCAGAAAAAAAAAACAAAAATACTTTAAATACCCCAAAATGAATCTGGCATCTGGACCCTGGCCATAGGCATTTAAATCCGGCATTTAAAGGTTAAAGTATACAATTAATGTATATTTTAAAGACTGCCAATTTTTTAATAGAGGAATTCACATGATGATTTTCATGAAATGACACTAACCTTCCTTTGTACATCCCTCGTAAAATAACTGTAAGGAATGTACTTAAGGTGACACTTGTCTCCAGTTTTATGGTTTACAATATCCATGTCACCATGCTGATCTACCCACAGTTTCCCTACAATAATGTTGTGAACTGTGGTAGTAACTTTCCTCCAAGTATAATGATTCCCTAGAATTAATAATAAATTGTTAGAGAATATTTGATTAAATGAATTGCAACTTAATAACATATTAGTATACTTTCAATATATGTTGTATTTTTAAGATACAACTAACATT
This sequence comes from Tanypteryx hageni, assembly GCA_028673005.1. NCBI lineage: Eukaryota > Metazoa > Arthropoda > Insecta > Odonata > Petaluridae > Tanypteryx > Tanypteryx hageni. Next base: position 85,003,870 of record CM054117.1, on the reverse strand, counting down.
CATCAAAAAATGGTTTAAGAAAGCAATGACTAAGGTTATCAGTTATGAGCGTTATAAATAATGTCCTTTACAATAATGACATTTATCACTAAAAGAGATAGCAATAATTTAAACACCAGATAAATTGAATTCCAAATGAGCAGTTCCCAAGGGTATGACTTGAAGATATTTTCCTCTGAATTTGGACGCCATGGTGAACTCCTGCCAGCATCTCCACTCTCTTCCTTCACAATACTGAGCCACCATAGGCGGATGATGAGAAACCTTGAAAATTTTGGATATGAATTAGGAAACTCATACAGCTCAGCATATGTCTTCATGCATAGAATTTAAGATCAACACTTTCAATCATCTTTAACACAATGTTGCTTCGATTTTCTTCTAATTTGCATTGATTTGTTTCAATGACATGAAGCCAAATTGTTATTTCATTTGCTTAACACATTTGCAAACTAAGGCATTTTTATAGCTTTTCCCTGAGATGTAAAATACTGTATTTACCCGAATCTAAGATGACCCCCGGATCTATGACGACCTCCCCTTTTAGCACTGTCAAAACAGAAAAAAGATTTTATGACCTAATTTCTCACTGACTGTATTTGGTGTATACTTCTAACACACGTATTCAGCATAGGTATACTAGTTCAATCATTAATTGAAATGGTTTCTTACAAATTTTTTCTGAAATAAAAAAGAATTTTCAAAATGTATTTTTAAAATTAAGACTTCATTAACTGAATTCCGGATCATAGGTTTGCAATGAAAATACAATTATTTTATCTTACATTTCATTTGTTTAAAAAAACCGATTAAATGCGTAACCATACTTCCTACGGTTCTATGACAACTCGTCGTGGTCATTTCATCGTGCATCAATTCGTCGTCGTTAGTTTGTCTCACGTCAATTCATCTCTCGACAAATTCGTCATGGTGTCTCGCGACATGTCTTTTGACTAATGTCTCGCGACAAATTTGTCTCACAACGAAATTGTCACGCGATGAGTTTATCGTGTGATGAATTGATGTGCCAGGAAATTAAGTGCGGCAAATTGACACACGCTCAACTGACAGCAATGTATTGATGATACATGACTTCGTAGTCGAATTTAAGACGAGCTCCGATTTTCGCAACATGAAATTTAAAAAAACCCATCTTGGATTCGGGTAAATACGGTATATATTTTTCAATTCACACATAATAATACATTTCTCACATTTAATTTCAGTAGATCATAGAATTTATGAGGTTTATCTTTCTCTCCCTCTGTCTGTTCATTTGTCTTTACAATTACTTCCACTTGAATTTTTTCATGTTTATGAGGTTCAGGGACTTTTTGGAACATGCTATAAGAGATTGCACATGGAAAATCATTAAAATGGTTAAGGTATTTAATTGTTAATAGAGATTCATTTTATGAATGTTGCAGAGATGCCAGGGGCGACCTAGAATAAACTTGCCATTTTTTTACATCCATTATGACTAAAGCGACCAGATTTCAGATCAGCCAAAGCAGGACAAAATCTGTTTGCCACTGGAGTGTAGGCAGCAACTGACTATAGTTCAGCTGCTAATTCCAATAAATTTAGACGTCTTACGGAGTTATACACAAATTCACAGACAATGGAAAATGGTTGTGTGTAATCAGTCGGCTCCCCCCTTTTATATTAAAAATTACTTAAGGAAAATCCTTCTACAAGGGGTCTAAAAATATAAATATTGTTAGCATTATGCATTCAAATTAACTAGTGAGCCATTCTTCCAGTGTTTTTAACACTTCTAATATTGTACGATTTTACGTAAGCAATTGTATTCTTAGAGGAGTGCACACAACCAAAGAAATTTCAAGAACAATGTCTTTTCTAAATTTCTCCAACTTGCTCGTGAATTTCTAACTCCAAACAATAAATTATTATATCATCCTTTAATATAAATTTTTAGACCAAACTGAATTAATTCTGACATTTGTTTGTGGGTGATATCTGTGTCTCTGAAATGAGTGAATAGTTCCACCAAGCATTGGTATCTTAGATGCATTCCAAACTCCTCAAACTGAATCAGACATAGACGGTGAGATGTCATCTAGGCCGATAGCAGTACCATACAAACTTTACGACACGTTTGAATAAGGGGAATCCCAATTAATTACGTCGTCATTTGTTTTTATATCTGCAAAATACTATTAGCCAATGTGAAAGCTGCATCACGGCCAATTGGTGATCTGCGTCGTCTACTTTGTTGTGGAAGAGGATGATTAATATTCTTGTGATGATTATTATTTATGTTTTATTCACTGTTATTATATATCTTTGTCTTATGTTGTTTAATTTGTTGTTGTGAATTGCTTTATCTTATGTTACATTTGTTGTAAAAACATTTGAATAATTGGGACATTTATAATAAACATATCCAAAAGCAGGACAATTATGTATCCCCTAAAGTTTTTGGGGGACAGTGGGACATACTGCTCCAAAGCGGGACTGTCCTGCCGAAATCGGGACGTCTGGTCACCTTAATTATGACCCACCAGTTGTGGTAGGATTTTGGGCGAAAAATGTGAATGAAACTGGAATAACAGTTTTTCTCTAAACACACGTGCCGCTTGCTTCTCTGAGGTACCACCAGCGGCTTTGGAGCAGTATATGGATCACTGAATACATACTCCTTAAAAGTTAGCTAAGTTCCCTACCCTTCAACAGCCATGAAACATGCTTATTGTAATCGCTTAAATTTCTAAAAAAAAAAAGGTCCAGGTCGTCACTGCAGCTCCCAAGTATTTTGGAATGAGACAAAAAAAAGGCTCTTTTACTTTGCAAGATTGCCGACCCCTGACCTAGGGTGGGGGTCCAACCCTTTTACCCCTGAATCAGCACCTATCGCAGAACATAACCATTGCATGACGTTTATTGCTCCGTAGCAGTGGGGATGAATCCCTTCTTGCATTTGTTTTAATGCTTTCATTTTTAATCGTCTCCAACTTTGAAAATTGATGTGTCTAAGATTTACTGTTGGTATATGCACAAATTGCTTCTTGTGGCCGTAAAAAAATTCCAGAATATTTTTTACAGGCCATCTGCTTAAGTAAAAACTATATACTTGAGCTATATATGGACCTACTGGTGGGTCATGTCATCACAAACATGTTAAAAACTAGAGATTTATTCATAAATGTTAAGGCAATTCAACAGATGTTTAAACAGGTGAATTGTTTATAATAATTCAGTTATTCTTAATTTAATGAGCTAATTATTTTGGGTGATGAGTTATTCAACAAACTTACCTGTTCAGATATAGCCTTCCACCCAAGATCATCAGTACGATCACATTCATATGTTTCCCCTAAAAGAGGATTGAATGGCTTTCCGGTACGGTTTGAAGTAGTAGAATATGATGAGACTGTAAATGCTGCAACATAAGCCAACTGCTCACATGAATCACCTCCTTCTGGACCTGGACAACAACTTGCTGCTTTGTCCAAGATTTCTGCATATTCATAATCCTCGGTCAATCTTTGCAGCATTGACAATGGCTCTGAAAAATTTACCTGACAAAAATAGAGAAATTACATGGATTAAATGATGTAGTTCCACTAAAGACTAGTGAAACTAAACTGTATAGCTCCATTAGAATGGTTAATCAGTAGAAACCAATTTATCTGAATATGACAAAACTCCTCCAACGAAATCTACTACCTACAGAAAAAATTACCCAAACCACTGCTAGTAACGTCTATCCTTGAACACATGATATACTTTAGCCCATGTAAATGGTATATTTCAGTTTTTTTACCATTAAAAAAGCAAAATATTCATTATTAACCTGAATTTTTGTACTGAATTGCCTTGACACAAAAACAATGCTTTAGGTTTTTCAAATGCTGGTCTGAAATTCAGGTAATTATTGTTTGCTCTAGATGCACAAATTCATCAACGAAAAAGAATTTTAATGAACAAAATTAAACTTTTAAAATACTTACAGGCATGGGGATTTTGGACAACTCCTGCCCAATACAATTCTTCATTATACTCCATAAGTTTAAGGGGTAGTTTGGCTTTTCAGGAACTCTGTTACGACGTTTTCGCCTAGAGGTAACCAAGCCACCATTTGCATGGGCAGAATCAGCATCAGGGGCACTTCCATCACCCTGCTGATCAGAAGAACCATCAGCCAGAACATAATACAAAAGATCAAATATGTTTGATTGAAGACAACATGTATGCAAGACCTCAGACATAACATCAAAACACAAGCATGACATTTGTGCATGAATAATTTTAAAAGATAATTTACCCCAATAGAAGAAGCAGCAAGAGCAGCAGTAGGTGATGGTGGTACCGATGATGATGACGAAGCAGATGATGGAGACCGGGCATGTTGCTGGTTACCAGAACCTCTGTAACTTGAGGACTCCTCAGCAGGCTTGGCTGTTATCACACAGACTGTGGTAGTTTCACCACCTGCTTCATCTACTTCACTGCTAGAACCTGATGCTTCATCTTGCCCATCAGGTGGGTTACAACCATCAGACACCTAAAGGAATAAAAAAACAGTCAATGCTAAATATCACAGGTTTATGACTAAAAGTTTTAAAATTTTCTTATATTGACAATTATCACATGTGGATCACATTGTAATTTAAAAAATATAATTAATTGACTCAAAGGATTTCAAGTAGTGCCATACTAAGTATGTATCCATGACTTTGAACAAATTTGCAAGAAATATACATTTGCAGACTCCATAGCTGAAATTCAAGAAAATCTCCCGTTACAGAAAACTAACCTGCGAAGCATTACTCATCCCTGAAGAAGTTCTGCGATGACCAGTAGGAATGGTCAGTATAAAATTAGATTGCGTTTCCTCCATCGCATCATAGAATTCATTTTCCTCATCTTCATCTGAAGGTGATGAATGGTGAGTATCTGTAAAAATGAGTTCTAATAAAGCACAGCTAAAATAAATAAATACACTTCTGAGTCTTTTAACATGGCAATTTGATTTGTTCTCATAGTTAATCAAAGTTATGTAGCTATGTCCAAGATTATTAAAATGCCTAACTTCAAATTAGTCAGTAAGATAAATTATCAGTTTAGAGCTTATAATTAACAAAATTCATGATTATCTGTGTTCTGCTAGAGTAATTACATATTCCTAAACATCTTTTTTACATTATCTATGAAATATATAATATGCATATAAAAATATTTACTAAGACATATAGAGACTACATTAATATTTTAATTTTTAAACATCCAGGTCTTAGAAATAAAAATAAACCAAAGTAATGATAATTATGTGTTCTGCTTGCATTGTTATTGTTATTATGTAATTTGGGCATTATGTATTGAGTGATACCTAAGCTGTTGTGACGGGAGTTCCTGTGACTTGAAGTTAAGAAGTAGTATATAGTGTATAGGAAATGGTATCAAAAAGCTTATATTTTTTTATTAAGTAAACCCAATTTTTATTATGTAATTTGAGTATTATGCATTGAGTTGTGATGGGGGCCCGCTGTCACCAGGACCTGCTCTCAATTGTAGCGTTTATGTGAATAATAATAATAATAATACAACAATACTTTATATTGCATTTCATAACGATTTGTAATGATACTGGGAAAAAAGGTGCTCATTATATAGTAAGCTACAATTTACAGCACAACCGATACTTAACATAATCAAAGAAAATTAATACGATATTTTATATTACATGCATAATGAACAATTTAAATAACTAAATTATAAATAATAATGAAATCACGCAAAACAAATTATAATTACATTATTTATCAAAATAAACATCTGAAAGTATAAAATGAAAATGGGTCCATACAAAACAAAAAACATCATATTTGTAGCAGTATAGAATCAATGTGAAGAATAAAGCTTTGGCATGAAATTATCAATATTCATCAGACATTAACTGTCTAAAGTCTTAATTCAAGCATATAAGAGAATTTTTTAAGATATAAAAGTATCTATTCTTAAAACTTATAAATCCATTGTATTTCATAAATAACAAAAAAACAATTTCATCTTAACTTGAAATATAAAAAATTAATATCATAAACTACCATTAAAAATGCCATTTCTTTTAATTTTTGTTTTATACAATGATAAATGGTGATCTTTACAGCAAACATTTCTATGAGTAAAATGAAGATAATTGCGATTTTATACAATTATTAAAAATGACATTACTCTTCAATTTGTATCTTTACAATAAAAAAGGAGATATCTACAGCAAAAATGACTTCCTATTTATAGAAAGAACATGCTTGTGATTGTTCTTGTAAAAGGAAGTTAAATATTAAATAAATAGAGTTTTGGAAGTGAGCAGCAATTTTTTATAGTTACTCATATTTTTGGTGTTTGTAATAATAAATATGAAAATAAAAGTGGATGAAAAAAACATAATTAATGAAAGTAAAATTGAGTGAGAAATTGTAAGTGTAAATAAATGGAGTTAATTGCTCTTCTAAGAAGAACATCGCTAAATGTTTATTTTTCCAGAAGTGCTTAAAATCAACAACAGAGCCACAGATGCATGTTCTAACTATAACCTTTCCCAAATAAACAAGTTAAGGGTGGAAAATGCACAATTTTTAAGCTCTAATATTAACTGTCATATCAACAACATCTGCCATATTTTTGTAATCAACTGATATTAGAGGATAACTAAAATTACTCAAAAATAAATAATAAGAAAGCGTAACTTCACAATTTTTTCCTTGATACTGAAATGGAGTTCTTGTTAATGTAATATTATAGTGAAATTACATACATTAACATACTATACATATAAAAACTTTCTGAATGAAAATAGAGAATATAAAATGTCTTACTGCGCTCTTTTGAGATCTTTATATTTCAGAATGGCTTTCAATATCTTGGAGCATGAATATGCTGCATACAATTTTTACAAAAAGAACTCTAAAGAATCCATTATTAATTGGCACTATTAAAAATATCTTCATAAATGCAAAAAATAACTTTTTGTAGGCACTATAAGTCCTATCATGTGATTCAAAAAGGTAGCTTTGTGCACCACACAAAACAATTTTTAAAAGTTTGGTTGTGTTCCCCTAACATAGGCTTTTGGTTTCGCACAATATTGTGAGCCCCAACTTCAAATGGCCAATAAATGAAATGAAACGATGAGAGTGAGTTGTTATCCTAAAGTTTTATTAAGTATGGACTCACTCCTCTCCCTATGGTGGGAGGGCTTCACAGTCTGGTGCTCCTTGGCAGCTTGCTCCAGGTGAGAATGTTGCCTGGCCAACTGCTCTACCATTTCCTCCAACCTCAAACGCTGATCCCGCTCATGCTGCAGTGTTCGCTGCCATTTCCTCAGTTCCGTACGAGCCAAGTCAACATACTCCACACATCTCTATGAATTGACATGAATGGCAATAGCTTAACTGCCAAAATTTTGACAATAACATCAATTTACAACAAAAATTTTCATAAACCCATTGGTGAAAATATGGCTGAGAAACTTGTTAAGTGCTTAAAACTTAACTCAGTATTTTTCGCCATATATAATGAACGACAGTTTAAAAATTTTTAGGATCGGCAGACAAAACAACTTCATACTTTTACACACACACAGATGGCTATACACGAGGAACTCATAAATCTTTCCTACAAGAGTGGAATATTAGAGAAGTCAAGTTTTAAGCCAGAGGTGAAATTTTAAGCAGTTCCCTTCTTATACCATTTTTTCCATCGATAACATACACCTAATAGATAATGTGCATTTTAATATTTTTAACGCTTGTTAAAATGTATATACAGGTTTCCCTTTCTTTATGAGGGCTCGCTATTATGCAACAAGCTTATTGCTACCGAAATCTTTTTATGCATCTTTGATTCACTCTTACGCAGTTATGCAGCCAGTGCAATACAAATGAAAGAAAGTTCTCCACCACACCACAAGGTGACCATTCAGTTTCTCATTGTCTCTTATGCTGTGCATATTAGTACTACAGTAAAAGAGATGCGAGTGGAGTGGATATTGTAGAGTGGAGATTTCATGTGTTACTGTTTAAGCACGCCTGAGAAGTTTTGTCTCCTTGCCCACAGATCTTGCATTAGACCAAGACAACACTCCAGCACTTTAAACCTCCACTATTATGTCACTCACAACAGCCATCACTTGTGCTCGTCTGCTTCCTTTTATTGGCGAGTATAATTTACAGTGTTAATTGTTTTAAATTTGTATTTAGTGCATAAGAAGTCATTATGGAGTGAGAGAAGAGCATCTTGAAGGGGGATTAGGATTGCTCCTCCAAAATCTACAGTACAACAGTCGAAGATTGTATCCAGGGTGAGTTCAATGGTCTTCCTGATTTTGAAATCTATTATTAAAAAACTAACAAACAAACTGAAAACCAAGCTATACTAATAGACAAAAACTCAAAATGATTTTTTTTTCAAGCTACTGATTTAAATGTGTGCTATGTTTGTGGCTCTGAAAACATCAAAATGGTAATGTTTCCTGCCATACATTTTGTAGCATATCATGCAGAACTTTTCCAACAGCCTCACCTATCCTTTCCTTTAAACTATCCAAGTTGTTGGCATTGGTGGAACATAAACTTCATTTTTGACATAGCCCCAGAGGGAAAAGTCAAGGGCAGTGACGATCGCCCTCCCCTTCGATGACCCCATTGCCCTCCACTGGGTGCATTCTTAAATTCATTCGGTGCAACATTCATTATTTCTACACCAAAGATTAAGTGTGTATGACAAGGGAAAGAAAGATTCTGATGGGGATAGGGATTTTCAAAATGTGTATGGTTGCCAGCTGAGGCAGAATCAAGAGGGGGGAGGGGCAATTGGGGAGATCCCCCCCTTGGGAAGTTTCTGGATCCGCCCCTGGTCGAAGGGAGTCACATTGGATGAATGAGCCGACTAAGGAATAGGCCCTCCATACAGGTTCCAATGATCGGGCAATTGCTCCTTCAAGAACAATGTAACCTCAATGTTTGGAAAATGGCAACTATCAGTAGCCCGAACAAAACTTATAGAGTTTCTTTGTAAGTACAGCTTGCTTTTTACTGTATCTTTGTTATGAGTGGACACTACGGCAAAGATAAAATAAAGAAAGGAAACCACTGCTATGCTGTAATTAAATTATGGCATAGGAGTTGTTTCCTATCTCTATTGCATCTTTGTTCTTTTTCATAATAAATTTTTTAAATTGAGAAGATCATTTGTAATCACTCTTTATATATGTACCAGTCTCATTAAAAAGTTCTGTAATGATTTTTGGAATTTAAGTGAATAATTCATGAATGGTCAGGTCCGTTTCCATGAAACTTACAAGATATTCGGTATGGTTCCTCACAGATATATGATGGATCATCTTCCATGATAAAATTCACGGGTTCCATTCCAAGAGTGTTTATGTTGTGAATAACATTAATGAGGGAAGAATACTTTTTTGAACATTTTAAAATTGCATAAAACTGAGATTTGAACCTGGGACTTGAACAGATGGGTGTGGAGGAAACTTGAGTTACTATCAAATTTTCTTAAAATTAATTTTAAACCTGAAATAAAGAAAATTTTTGTGGATGTTCAACAATGATATATTTTGTTGCCATGATTTCAAGATTCATCATTGTCGCTTTTGGTTTGCACACTCATTGCTCATTCCGGTCACCTATGGCCAAATTAACAAGCTTTATTTTTTAATGGAATATATGTCTAATACACAATGGAAATTAAATTATACAGGTAATAAAAATAAGTCGGTTCAATTCCATACTTTTTTCACCATAACATTAGACGCATTTTCAGGAGGATGGCCATCTAACATGAATAGCATGGGTATGACTTGAAGAGTATCTCCCTATTATTGACATAAACTACAATGAACATAAAATACTTTGTTCAAAAAAGTGAGACATCGATTGATTGAAAACGAGATATTATTTTAATTTTCTCTTTGATTGCCATATTTATTGCTTGTTTTGGCAAAACTGTTTTCTGACATAGCTAAATTAAAATATAAACAAATTTTGATAAATGATATTTAAAAAATCGTAATAGAAATAAATTTAAAACACTGTATATACTCGCATAAAAGCCACACCCTGGCTTTTCAAGACACTATCTAGGAAATAAATATAGTGCTTGAATATAAGTTGCATCCAATGTTTTTACAAGGCAAAAATATAGTAAACAAGGTAATACAAATAAAAGAAGAAACATTTTCATAAGACCTAAAACATTTTGGCATACTAAAAAAAATCTAATGAACACCACTGACTGTACATAAAAATTTATAAATATTATTAATATTTATGATAATAAAGTATTACAGTGAATAATATGGAATCAATCAGCAATACATCTGAATTAGAGGATACAAAGGACAACACAGCCAAAAAAGACAGACATGCGAAAATCGTAAAATGCACAAAAATTTACCCAAACACACCCAAACATGCGGAAAATGTGGGATGTGTGGCTGAAGGTTTAATATAGGATTTCATTGTATATGATATTATTAATGGATTTATTTTAAGGCTTTACATGTAGCATGAAGTCCGAGGACACTACCCGTAGTTTGAATACACAGGCCACCTTCCCTTACTCAACTCACTATTTAATAAATTGATAAACTAGAAATCAAAATGACTTCCAAACTGAAAGCAACACCACCAAAATATCTTCTCCACTGGAATTGTTGTACTAGTGAAATATAAAGATTATCTCAGACTTTTGGCTTTCTAATTTTTTCCTCTAGTATAAGCTGTATCTTCATCTTGAAAACTCCAAATATGAAATAAAAAAAGGTGTGGCTTATATGCGAGTATTTATGGTATAAACAGACACATCAAAGGATTTATGATAAAATATATAAATTTAGGATGATTTAACATCTTTCAGTAACTAAAGTAATACTTCATTCATGGTCGCATATAAAACTTGATGGATGATTACGATAGTGGTTTGTATGTATATACACACATTGCATCGAAATATTTTTGAGAAATAAGTAAACAATTCCAGCTACGTGACAATTTTAACAGCCCTAATTATGTCAAAGCCTTTCCAATATGGAACAAAAAAATGCTCTAATTATTTACTTTTGATCCAAAAATAAATTATATAAGTTACCCCTTCTTTGTGAGCTAGCCAAATGGGGATTGCTAAGGTATGCTCGACTTTGAGAAACTTTTGATGCAAAAATTTAAGTTTGGAGACAGTAATAGCAAAAATATAAGCAGCAAGAGCCTGGAACAATAATACACCAACATTATAAGCTAACTGCATTGCAACAGAATTTGTATCATATAAGGTTGCTAAATTTCATAAACCACTGTATGCATGTCATATACACATAACAGTTACAAAAGGGCACAAGACTGCACCACAACACAGCCAAAGATTTTTATATTATATTGAACATTAAAAAAAACCTTTATTCCATGGTATATTTTAATTTGGGTGAATAATGAGGTGCATTATTTCAGGCTTGAACTGCATTATATATACACAGCAAATTCAGAGATAACCATTATCTGGTCAACCATATGGTACCATAAGCAATGATTCCTAAGGAAATTAATTTTCATATTGATTGAACAACTTAAGTATACTTTTAAAATGCTGAAAGCTTTAAATAAGTTCAATGGAAACTACTTAACACAAAAACTGATAAGTAAAAAAATATTGGTCAAGGTGAAATCTATGTATAGTCGGTTCCTCCACTGATATTCTTCAGAGTGTAATTGGTCATTTAATAAAAAGCTTATGTTAGGTTCCACAACATTATTCAATGTAAATTTCTTAAAATGGTATGAAATATTGATCTTAAGGCTATAGATCATAACCCGTCTGCAAACTGTTTTACAATGCAAAAATTTAAATTTAATCAATTACAGAAATTCAAACTACTCTTTATTACATATATTGGTAAGAGGGAATGCCAGGCCATCAAACAGTTTTACCATTGACTAACAAGCAATTCTATCGATAATAACAGACCTCTTTAAAAACTAATCTAGCAGACGGTTAGTCCTGGAAATTGATCACAATGAAAACAATTGAAACCAATTTTCATCATGTGAGATCTACACCACAACAAACATTTTATGCTTCTGAGAAAGAAAATGAAATCAAAATGACATTTAAATGACTGACAATGAGCATCAATATGCTGAAAGTGAATTGGGCAGTATCTTGCCAGTTTGAATTTACTGTTGAAATTCATGGTAATTGACTGTGTCCGAGTCAAAAATAATACTTTTGGTGCATCAATTTTAAGAGAGAGTGACACTGTAGACTGTTTCACCAGATGTATTAGTGGATATTATACTTGATGAAAACAATGGCATTATGATGAAATCCATCCATACGAAATGATATCCATGTGGTTTGTCAACAAAATATGTATAATATAGTTGACAAGATGGAATAACATATATAATAGAAAATTACATTTAATGCAGCACAAAAATAAATTATGGATTTTGCACTAAAAAGAGATTGTTATATTAATTATGTATATGAATTTTGTATGCAATTAATTAACACCATTATCCATATGGTGCGAATTATACCTCACTAGTGGTATGCATCTTCTATTTGCTCATATCTCTCTATAACAAATGTTGTGTTGTTTTGGCGCCAAAAGATAAACCACATAACCATTCAAAACAAACTGAAATGAACTGTTTCAAAAACATGGATAATTAACCTCTATATGCACTTGTTGATTGCTGTGGAAGAGTAAACACACTTTAAGTAAAGCACACAGTAAGCAGAGGTTTGGGTTGATGGCCAAATACTACACGGGGCAAAGCCCTCCTAGTACTTCCATATTTTCAAAATGATCATTTCTAGCAACAAAGCTTTTAACACAAAATTTAAATAACATAAAATCTGAATAACACAAAATGTTTTTCCTAGCCCCCATATTTTGTGTTAAGTGGTTTCCACTGTAAATCACAAGCCATCTCAAAATTATAAATACTATAAGGATATTTTCTCAGAATCAATGAGCAAAATTTAAAAATATTCTTCAGCTGAATCCCTATAAGTACTGTAATCAAGACCTTTTGATTTCAGATTAAAATTATAATAGCATGTGAAACAGAATCCTAAAAACAGAACAAAACATTCCCCATAATGATAGCTTTTAATGGTAGAATTAATTTATAGTCAAGAACCTTGCTATATCTATTGATATAACCAATAAAACTACGAGGAGCTAAAATTTTTACACTAAGATAACCAGAAGATTTTATAACAGAAGAATTTTTAATGCTCCCTTTACAATAACTGAAGCAATATTTTAAAACTCACAGTTCGCAAGGCATCCGAAGTGATGCGAAACAAAGTAGCACGCTCGATGATTGCCCGTACTTTGGGGAGTAAAGTAGGTACAGATACTGCGGACTCTGTAGCTCCAACTTCTGAAGCTTCATCAACAGGAGCAGAAGAATTTCCTGCCACTGATTCTAGGTCAGCAATTGAGCGCTGTAGAGTCGTGCGGTGCTTGCCAATGAGGTCACAACAAGTATTCAGCTCTTCAAGTCGTGAGACTAGCGGCTGCAAAAGCGCTTCCACCTGCGCCTCTCCAGTCAACTCTCCTTTGCGACCCCCTGCTCCTCCAGAACCACCATACCCACCTCCCTCTAAGGCTGTGCCTAATCCACCAGCTCCACCTGGACCAAATTCTTCTTCCTCCTCTGTGTCCACAAATTCCCAATTTGCATTTAGTTATTTGAAGCAATCAATAGGGAATGCAGTTTATTGGTGGGGTATTATGAAATCAGATAGAGAAGTAGAAAGGAAAATAATTAAAAAAAGAAAAGCATGAAAAAGAGGCAAAAAGAAACAATGAAAAAACTCTCATGCAAAATAATGCAATAAAAAGATGGTTACTGAACATCCAATTACTACTTGGGAAGGTGTTGTAAGCAAAATGAAAGCTTTTAATTAATAAGCAGGGGTTTCCTTCAAATGATAACATCATTCATTGGCATTGCGTACACTTTAATACAAAAATGACACAAATGAGGCATTAAAGATGAATTAAATAAAAACCATTAATAATAGAAAAAATATTTTAAAGTAGACAAATACATTTCACCCTTGAAAAAAAAAATTTAAAATACTACTCCAAAAATGTCTTTGGTGAACAAAGAGTTTTGATGAAAATGATTTAGACTGCTGTAAAACCATAAAAGTCTAAATTCTAACAAAAATTTTGAGACTTAAAGGGAATTAGAGTTTAATTGATTTCTAGGAATTTACTGACTACAATGTGATCCTTGTTAGTGAAACCAAGCATTCAATTACATTATAAAATTAGTGGCAAGAAGCAAGATTTTTCACTAACTACATTTAGAGCATAATAAAAATTTTTTAATAAAAAATTCCTTATATGTTATGAAGTTGTGAGCCTTTTGAGCCAATTAAAACAATCCTGAGAATATTCACACATCTTATCATCATACCTTATCTTTTCTATCACCCAACTTAATCTGTACCATCAAAGGCCTTTCTCTCCAAGTTATACCCAACCCCACCTTTTAATAAATCCAAAATTCTTTTTCTCTTAATACTCCTTACTCCCCTCCCTAGCATCCTTCATTTTGAGACTTGTTACAGAAGAATGTTGCTACTCAAAATATGACACCCATTTCTTCTGCCTCTCCCTAATTATTATTCTAATTAAGCTCCCCTTTCCTCATACTGTAAGAAATGGTCAACTTGATATAAAATTTGTATATGACACATGCAAGATAAAGCAAGGTTTCGACTTCCAGCCTGTAGTTCATGTGGTTTCACCAAGTATCAATGTAACTATTGTGTGAATGTTCAAAGTTGAACTGTGCTAGCTAAGAAGGAAAGAAAATATTAATGGATTTGAATTTTCAATTTTTACCAAATTAGTTTTGATTATATCTGTTTAGATGTTTTATCGACTTGAAGGTCTTTTTCATCAGTTTACCTGCAATTTCAAAAAAATAAGTTTTTCAGCAGATTCTGGTTACAAGCCACCACCAGGAAAGAAACCAGAGAATGAAAGAGACTTTTTCCAACTATTATTTAGTGATATTTTATTAAGTGATATCGTAAAGGAAACAAATAGGTATGCTAAAAATAAAATTGCAAAGAAAGGCACTTTGGAGTCCAAGATCTGTATGGAAAAATTGGAAAGAAGTCACTATAGATGAACTAAAAGCCTTTCTTGGTGTTATACTGAACATGGCAATGAAACCTCAACCATGTTTGCAGGATTATTTTAGTGAAGACTGGATAGATAAGTGACAATTTTATAAAGATGTTTTTAATCGCAATCGCTTTATGCAAATTTTTTGGATGCTACATGCTTGTCCACCACCAACATCTTCAGGGGAACATGCAAAAAATTTTAAAATTCAGAAAGTGGTAGAATACCTTGATTGTAAATTTGGGGAATTCTTTGTGCCTGGGGTAAAAGTATCAATAGATGAAAATACTGTTGGTTTCAAAGGTCGGATAATATTCAAGTGTTACAACCCAAACAAACCTACAAAATGGGGGCTTATAATATTTGTCCTTGCAGATTCAGAAACAGGGTACATTGTTGCTCTCGAGCCTTACTTTGGGGCACCTACTACTGCTTCATTAGCTCGCCCTGAACTGCAATTTACAGCAAGAATTGTCTTGCATCTCTGTGACAAACTACTGCAGTCCACAAATAATGCAACCAGATACCATGTTTTCACTGACAGGTTTTACACAGGGTATGAACTTGCAGTGGAACTAATGAAAATTGGATACCACATAACCAGGACAGTAATGCCCAGCAGAAAAGGTCTGCCTGATCCTGTAAGGAAAAAGTCAGGCCTAAAATTGAAAAAGCACAATGTTGTTGCTTATAGGAGAAATAATTTCATAAACATGCTGTTGTGGAAAGATAAAAAACTTGTGGTAATGTTGAGCACTTGGCACAACATAACTACACACAAAGTCCAAAGGAAAATAAAAGGAAATGTCATAGAAGAATTAGAAAAGCCGACTATAATGGTAGATTACAATAAAAGTATGGGAGGGGTAGACAAAGTAGACCACTACAACTCAAGTTACTCGTTTACTCGCGAAAGTATGAAATGGTGGAGGAAGCTTTTCTTCTGGCTCTTGGATGTTTCTGTAGGGAACAGTTTCATGCAATTCAATGAACATAAACTCAAAAACAGGAGATTAATCTCAGCCACAAGCAGCTGAGAAAAAATTTAGTAAAACAGATAGTGTCAGATAGGAGAAATGTCTCCAAAAAACGCGGTCGACTGACATGCTCAAGTGCTGAAGAATGACTCAATGGAAGCCCACGTTTATTTACAGAAATAAGAATAGTAATTCAAAAGATTGGGCTGTCTGTTCAAACCAAAAGGTAAAGGGAGGTAGGAAAGAAACTGTTTTTTTTTCTGCAATACATGCACGGTAAAGCCAGGATTACAACCGGGAGAGTGCTTTGAAAAATATCACACTGCAAAAATTTTGATAGAAAAAAATTTAACAGTTAACATGTTTTATACAAGACTATCATATAATAATTGAAAAATTTATATATTACGGGTGTATATTTAGAAAAAGAATAGGATTTGAAAAAATGGAGAGAAAAAAATCAAATATTTTAATTTAAAAAAATCTTAAAATTAAGTACCAATTTTAAAACTATCTATTAATACTTGAAACATGTTCATATTTATAATGTAAGCAAGTTTAGAAAAAATAAAATGATTGGAAAAAATATTTTTTCTTAAGTTTTATTACAAGCTGTGGCAGCAGAAGAGCAGAATTGATTCGAGTGGGAAGGGTTAAGGAACAGAGAAAAATGTAAAGATTTAAAAAAAAAACAAACTCAAACCATAGCCTTCTGATATTGGATACAGTCACGAAGCTCCAAAAATTAAGAAAGTATAAAGGAGCGTTACTAAGACGTAACTAAGCATCAACTGTTAACAATAGTCGTCAGGAGGTGGCATGGTGGTGGCAGCTAAAATATTTAGATTTTAAGATGTCTTAAACATTGCATTATATGAGAAAATGTTTCAAACAAAGTTTGTAGAAAATTAAATTTTCTACAACTTTTATTCCAGTACGTTTTCACATATATCGAATAATAAAGCAAATATTTCAAAATAATGGATGTGACAAGAGTAAACATCCACTGCCAGTTGACCAATTTTTACCAAAAACTAATCAGCTCTTGTGACTGTCATAAAAATGTTAAATATAAAATTTCACATTGACCTGATTAATAGTTTTTGAGCTGGAGCGCCCACTAAAAAACTCGCATACACACACCACACATACATCATCGAGAAAATGGTCAAGGGGACCTCAAAACATGTATTTCCATTGAAATCTCGAAATAGATTTTTTCATGAAAACTATACTTTCCCCTATACTATGTAGGTAGACAGTAAAAATGGTTAATCAACATGCTCTGACATGTGCTGTATATTATTCAACAAAATATTATCCAGAGCATCATCATAATCACGTTTAAATCATAGACTTATCTTAAGTTCATGATTTTTTACAATTGAAACATTCATAGGCCTGAGTGCTGTTTTTGAACTTATTAAATAAATAAATTCTAAAAGAATTCTAGATATAAAAGTAATTGAACTTTTCACAATCAAAATACTGCCTCATTCATGATGTAATAAGACATGCATTTTAAATACATAACACATTTTGTACAGATCATGGAGTTTTCTCCTAGATGTGTGTTCATTGGATATGGATCTTGGCAACCTCCATTTTTGTACATCTCATGTTCCATACATCTTATTCCAACAAAAATATTAGATAATTAATAGGTTAACATTTTACCTTTTCAATGGTTTCAATGATTTTCAAAACTGTGCAAAAACTAAGGGGTTATAATTAGTTAACTGCTTCATATGCAGCATGTTTAAAAAAGGTTTTTAAGCTTAATAATTTAAAAATTGCAATCTTTTTCATGATCATAATTACATGAATTTGTATGTTAGATTTAGCCAATATTCTAAAATACTGTATTTGCCCAATTATAGGGTAATCTCAAATAAAAGGCGAGCACTTATTTCAGAAGCCATGCAAAAGAAAAAAATTTTCTGAGTACTGATATGCAAGTTCAAAGCAAGTGGTTGTTTCAAGTATGTGTCACGCACTCCACTATGGAAGGACTGTTCTCAATGTGTGAGGATAGTGATTCATAAAGGCAATATAATTTTATAATTCTTTTTAATTGTAAATTATTGACAATTTTTTATTATTTCAAAATAATAATGCTGCAAGCAGCTCACAAAAATGCTATGCTTAATTTTTTACCAAATAATTATGATAAAACATGTACATTTATTAGCTTCAAGTAATCTAGATTAAATTACTAGTTTTATTTATTAAAACGTTTAATACAGGATGAAGACATATCATATTTACCCGATTATAGGGTGACCTTGAATATAAGGCAATCTCCTATTTCAGAAGCCACGCGAAAGAAAAAATATTTTCAGGGTATTGATAAGATAATTCGAAGCAAGTGGTTGTTTGATATGTCATGGCATTCGACACACTCCACTGCGGAAGGAGTGTCCTCATTGAGGATAGTGATTCACCATTCTTATTCATGGCTGGCGACAGTATCTTCCGCAAAAAAGGGCTAGATTTGGCATAAAAACGTTTATGATTTGCGAGGCGAAAAGTGGGTATATGTGGTCGAGTGTAATTTACACGGGGAAAGGAACTATTCTCGACAGGGAATTCCTAAATGTTCCGATGACATCGCAGGTGGTCATGACTTTGTTGAAGCCCTTGCTAGACAAAGGTTACTGTCTAACAACTGACAATTTTTATACTTCGCCACAATTGGCGGATTTATTGGTGTCACGGTCAACAGACACTTATGGAACTGTGCGCACAAATCGAAAAGAGATGCCCGTTGGCCTAAGGGAGAAACCACTGAGAAAAGGAGAAATAGTGGCATATCGTAGAGGGAAAGTGATTGTGCTTCGATGGAGGGATGTGGGAAACGTAACAGTTCTCTCTACCATCCATAATCAGGAAATGGTGACGGTGGAAGGAAAGAGTGGCAATATGCAAAGAAAGCCAAAGGTTGTCATTGATTATAACGACACAATGGGCGGGGTAGACAGAGTGGACCAGCACCTTGCAGATTATCCCATTCCACGGAAGCGTGGAAAAAAATACTATAAAAAAATATTTTTCCATCTTCTGGACATAGCAGTATGGAATTCATTTGTTCTATATAAAAAGTTTGGAGGATAACATGACCATTTAGAATACAGAACACAGGTCATTGAAAAGACAATCGAGGTTTATAATCCTAGCGTCACCTCTCCTAGGGCTGGACGACCACCTTCGATGCCACATCCCCTTCGCCTTTCAGGAAAACACTTCCCTGATTATATTCCCCCTACTGAAAAGAAGAAGAACCCCACGAAGCAGTGTGCATTGTGTGGACGAAAGCGAGACGCCCGGGGAAAGCGGATAAGAAAAGAGAGCCGTTTCTACTGTGTGACGTGTAATGTGCCGTTATGCGTGGTGCCGTGTTTTAGGATTTATCATTCAAATTCAAATATATGAATGTTGTATATTTTGTAAACAGTTTACCTATTTGTTACTTATGTGAATTAGTTATGTTTAATATTTAGTACTTTTTTACCTATTATTAGTTATTTTTTATTGTATATTATTTTATTGTTTCATGTTTATTACGTAAGTGTATATATAATTTACACCATATATATGTATTTTTTATTGCATAGAAATTTTTTATGTTGTATATAAGTATGTTTTATATATAAGTTTTTCTAAATTTTGTAGTTTGCACCAAAGAAATGTAACTTTTAAATATGAATCGAGTTCAAGTATCTCGTATCTATCAATAATATAAAAATTTTAAAGTTCAATAACATTTTTATTAAAATTTACTGTTAAAAAATGAATGCATTTCTTTAATTGTATCATTATGATTTTTTCGAAATTGCAATAAAAAAATATGACTTTTTTTGATCCTATATTGTAAAAAAAATCGTCAGGGAAGCGGTTAATATGGGATGAACACATAAGAGCTGGCTCTAATGCAGGAGAAATAAGGCGGCTGCACGCACCATAAGCATAATAATTTAAGAGTGGAATAGACTATAGAACATAGAGGACAATTTAAGTGAGGGTGAGACGGAGAGTAGGAATAGAAGATATCTTTGGTTGCGATTATAAGGAGAGTATGAATTATTTCGTTAAAAGTTTAGACAAACCATCGACTTATAATCGGGCAAATACAGTAAACACTGGCTCTAATGCAAAAGAAATTTGGCAGCTGCATGCACCATAAGCGTAATACTATCTTCTAAGGAGAGAATAGACTATAGAACATCATAGAGGATTGAATTTTAGTGTGGATGAGATGGAGAGGAGGAATAGAAGACATATTTTGCCGTGATTATAAGGTGAGCATGAATATTTTTACTTACATTTTAGAAAGAACATCACCTTATATTCAGGGAAATATGGTAATCACTACTGAGTGGAAAAAACATATATATATATATATATAAAAAGGAAAATTTCGATGAAAAATTAATAAGAAAATTTAACGATAAGAAGAACTTTTGTAATTATTATGAAATTAACATGCAACTTGCATTTCATCACTGGCCTCAATATTCCATGCATTTTCAATTACTGTATTCAATCGATTGTAAGCCGACCTTATTTTCCCTTTTTTACCATCTCAGAAATCGCCACTTGGCTTAGAATCTGGGTAAAAAAAGAAGTAAATGAATTTGTCCGTATTTACATTATAATGCGAGATATAAGTGTATTAAAGTGGAAGTAAACTATCTACTTTAAATGTAAGCAAAAAAGAATCTAAATGACTTAACATCTACGAAGAAATAAATGATGTAAATAGTACGTGGTGCCTCCAAGTCATAAAAAAGGCGGCGGTAGCGCTTGTATTGGTAAGAAGTTAGATATGGACACAATGTTTCATTTTATTCATAGATCGAAACATTTGCTTTTCTAAGTCCTCCCCTCCTCTACCTATCTTGTTTCAGTGTGTCGAGTGTCTAGTATACGTACCTACATTTCCCGAGCGAACCTTCACTTCCTCGTGGCAAGCATCAATTTGTCATTTAGTGTAGTGAGATTGTTTTTTTTAAATAGCCCCATTATGGGACAAACACATTATTCTGTGAGCTTGAAGAGGAAAGTGATAGTATATGCAGAAGAAATATCTAATCTTGCAGCACAACAGCATATATGATTTACGAAAATCTGGGCTATTTTTGTTCACAAATTAATTTCCCGGGGGATAAGGCAGTCAAATTACTTTTTTCTTAGAAATTGTTATGAATTAGTGAATAAAGTGTATTTTATGTTGCTGTAATATCAGTTAATACTCTTTATTTAATTACGGACTGAAAATCAGAATTCATACTTGTGGAATTTTGAGATTTGCATTCTAAGCACTAAAATAATATTTTTTTCCTCGCATGGCCTTGTGAAAAGTGGGGTCAGCTTACAATGTGTCTGCTTACAATCGATTAAATATGGTATACATTTTGCAAACTGTAGACGAATAAAAATGATAAAAGATAGATAATGATCTTATTATGAACCTTTTGGAGTGTCCTTAGTGTTTACTGATGCATCAAGTTTCTTTGTGTACATAAATGCAATGCCAATAAAAGAATTAAAGTAAAACAAATAAAAAATAGTATTTTCAAGTGTTGCCAATCTTATAAATAGTAATACATGCAATGCAGCGGGCATAAAATGGATTACATTGTTTAAAATTAAATTTTAAAATGGTGACAAATATATTCCCTCAGATAAATGCCTTATTCATTATACACTGGAAGCATTATGTAAGATTTAATGTAAGATCCTGTCAAGTAGAGAATTGGATCTCTACCATTTAATTACCTATATGCACTAGCAAAATTGGTTATCAAAGCAAAATTTAAAAAAAAACCAACATATAGGTACTCAAATTTATTGAGTGATACCCCAATTATATCCTAGAGCTAAAGATAAAAATCTTAAATTAAAGGAATAAAAATAATTCTTAAATCAAAGGTGATACATGGCTGAAGGAAAATATTCATACTAGGTTTTTGGTTGTTAATTGGTGATCTGTTTCCAAGAGAGATGAAGGAATAAGTAGGTAGTAAGGGAGAAGGAAGACAACAGCAGAGGTACAGGAGATGGAGGTACGGGATTGATAAAGATGGTAAGGCTACAAGGATCCAGATCTTTTGTAGGATTATCATGGAAGAAAAATACTGTTGCTTATCACATCTCTCATTGGCGGGATATGCATGTCTCCAGAGGAGGCCATTGTATCACACTGGTCAGATACATCTCTTTTTGCTCAGACTAATTATGACAAAATTTATAAATATTTCACCTACTACTAGAGAAAAAGAAACATTTTTGAGGTGACCAACTGGCAGTGCACTGATGTACCTACATTTTAAGTCACAGAGTTGGAATGTAAACTGACTCAAATGTATCTTTTGAAACCAGTTTAATATTAATTCATAATAACCAGTGGTTAAAAGATCATGAAAATTCTTTACACTTAGAAGTGGCTAATCCTTGGATAATGCAAGGATAAGGAACATAAGAACTTTCTCTATGTAGCTGACAATCGCCTTATCCCTTTAAAAATTTCTTCTTTTGTGTTAGATAAAAAGGTGGAACTTAAAGCACCATTTACTGGAAACAATGTTCCCTGGTATCACAGAAATTAGGAATAATTATATTTAATCAAAGCATTAGAATCAAGTTCACAGGTGTTGTCAAAAAATTCAACAAATGATTAAAAGTAGGTTTATTATTAGCCTATTGATCAAAGCAATCCCAGGCTGCAAAATAAAGTAACTTTTTCACTGCCACATAATTTGTTTCCTAAGATAAGTCACACTATAATACTGGGATCGCCCAATAAAAGAATTCTGACAGCTATTTCAATAGAAAGATGAGGGCAAGAAAAGGGATAGTCAACAAGCCTAAAAGCAATGGATTAATTACCATATTTACCTGAATCCAAGATGACCCTGAATTTATAACCACCTTATAACCCCCTTTTAGCAGACTGTCAAAACAGAAAAAAGATTTTATGACCTGATTTCTTACTAACTATATTTGGTGTATATTTCGAACACACTTATTCAGTATAGGTATACTAGTTCATTCATTAATTGAAATGGTTTGTTTATAATTTTTTTCTGAAATAAAAAAGAATTTTTAAAATGTACTTTTTAAATTAAGACTTGATTAATTGAATTCCGGATCGTATGTTTGCAATGAAAAATACAAATATTTTATCTTATGTTTCATTTGTTTAAAAATACATCGATTAAACGCATAACCATACTTCCTAAGGTTCTATGGCAACTCGTTGCGCATCAATTCGTCGTGGTTAGTTCGCCGCGCATCAATACATCGCACTACAAACTCATCGCGCATAAATTCGTCTCTCGACAAATTCGTCATGGTGTCTCACCTTCCAATTTGTCTTGCATCTTGTGACGAATGTCTCGCGACGAATTTTTCGCAACGAAATTGTCACGCGACAAATGTCTTGTATTGATGCGCGACGAGTTTATCACGTAACGAATTGAAGCGCGGCGAATTGACGCGCAATCAGTTGTCCGCGATGTATTGATGGTATAACTTTGTATTTGAATTTAAGCCGATCCCCGATTTTCGCAAGCTGAAATTTGGAGAAAAAACCTCGTCTTGGATTCGGGTAAATACAGTATTTAGAGAAATGCTTGAGGAAAAGGGGAGGGTGAACAAAAAAGGCTAAATCATAAAAATATAAAATAAAATTTACTAAAAATATACTATAGGACTTTTGGGCAATGATAGATGGGGGAGAGGACTTTTGGAAGACAAACCCATTAATCAGAAGAGGATATTTTGAAGGAAAATTAATGATTTGTATTTGTTCATAAGAATCCAGTCTATAATGTTTTTATTCAATATTTAATAAACTGGGATTAACGGTAACGATTATTTTCTAAAATATTCTTCACAAACAGATAAATTGAACAAAAATTTTGAGAAAATTAGTTTATATTACAACCATTTATGGTCAATTCTTTCTATTCAAATCTAAGCTTCCTAAGTGGAAAAGGGTTGGAGCCATCCAGTGAATCCACATGGAACATGGATTGTTGCACTTAGCATGACATAAGATTACTTCGATAACCATTACAATAACCCAACAACTTCACAAATAAGGCAAGTCAAAAACTGGCTAATAGAAAACTGTATATTTTTAAAATATGGCCCAAAAGCATGTCTTTATTGTAACCATCTCCCACACTGTAAATAATTCTATATCTTCCCTCTCCTCCACCCCAAACAACAACCCACTCATCAACTCATCTTCATCTCCACCAACTTAAAACTACTGTATCCCTTTGCACAATACTTAATAAGAAGGAAGGATTGATAAATTTATAAGTAAATGATAAACATACTTTAGTTACAATTTATTTTGTATTTCCTTATGTAATACTGTAAAGTTTTAGCAATACTGTACTTGGTATGCAACAAATTACACTAAGCTTGTCATATCTAATCTATTTGGCGACTGCAGGTTTCTAAAATCTGAGGAATAATGATAAATGGGGACCTCATGGTCCCAAGTATTTGATATGTTATTGTGCAATTTGATTTTTCTTTCAATGAAACGTGAAATCAAAATATTAACTATTCTGGTTTTAAGATGACAATATATTTTTATACCTGATCAGTAAAAACATTGGAAAAACCAAAGACCAGACCTGCATAGCATTGAATAAAAGTAGGCTAATACTGGCAATGGATTTCCTTTCTCCCTTATGGATAGCGTGATGAGTGAATGTCGCAAAAATTTCCCTAACAAGGCTAGGAAGACTCCAAATGATTGAAATTTTATTATGATAGAAATGAGAGGTTAAAAAATAAATCACTCTAGTTGTCACACATTCCAAACAACAAGTGAAATAAAAGTGTAGTGACAAAACGAAGAATGATTAGAATTTTACATCAAATAAGCCAGCACTGGAAAAATTAGAAGCAATGCAAATTAAGGAAAATAATCATCCTAATATTGTAGGGAATGTTAGATATTTTTACTGCACAGTCAGCATATGCAACTCCAGTGTGATAATTGTGTGTCATAGTTAGGTAAGGTATTTTAAAAATGTGATCTGTGAGAGAGAAAAATCCACAAGTACGCATACATTAATGCAGCTGGCATTCAGTACTTACAATTAAAACTAAAATTATTCTACCAATTACAAGTAAATTACAAAGCTGAAATTTTGAAAATCATTTAGTAAACACTAGGTACAATAGAACAGATGACTAAAAACTATCTCATTTGCACAAAATCTTTCTACCCCTAAAGCAACTTAGTGAAAACTTCAGCAAAAAAGTTCACTGAGAAAAAAGAATTTTTATAAAAGCTAAGAGATTTTTAATGGAGAAAAACAAATAGGAAATAAGGATTATTAGGCAAAAACACTAAAATATTTTATAAGCTACATAGGCGATATGCAGAACACAGATAATCTTTGAAAAAATTATAAAAATAACGAAAATCAATGCAAATCAATGTTAAGACAATCCCATATTAAAATATACCGAAAAAAGCTCTAACTCACAGAAGAAAATTTATTCGTTTTATTTATTCATCATTGCATTATAAGCTCTCAAAACAAAATGTATATTATTTTCCATACATTGATAAAAAATTGAAGGTGATGAGGTTTTGAAGCAGTTTTAAATCACTGTAAATAGTTGTTGTACTTGTTGCAGAACCAAGAAACTTAGATAATTTTAAATACTAAACACCTGCTAATGAGTGGTTCATTTCCTTTAAATAGGTACTAGCTGGAATATGATCAGTAACAACACAATATGCCTTTCCCAAAACAAATAGTAAGGGAATCTCTCAAGAAACTCAACTTGCTAAAAGAGCTCACAACAGAAGGGCAGCAAATGTTCCAATGATCACAGATGACATAAAGTTAAATAAATTCATGACGTTGAGTTATTACCAGAAGATTTTTGGTTAGAGTACATGTACTTTTGTAATTACAACAAATTTAATAACCATGTGTCTAATTATAAAATCAATCAAGTACATGGATGCAACAAATTTACTTTAACTGCTAAACTGCATTAAAGAAATATATAATGACTGTTGAATTTTAATTATACATTAACATTTGTATCTCAAAAACACTACAGAGACCATTATTTATCATGGTAATGAAGACTCATGATTCGTTAAACAAAAGGGGCATAATGCATACAGCTGATAACGACTCAAACTATATACATTATATATATATATATATATATATATATATATATATAACTATATTAAATTATTCAACTGATTGATGACTAGTTTTTCACTAGTGAATGAGAAAGTTTTCAGGTAAACTGAATTATTAAATTACATATTAAGAAAACTAAATTCTGGTATACAATCAAATTACCGTAAATTTTATTTGGATTAGAGAATGATCTAAACATAGGCTTCATTAGACAGTAAAAAATTGTTATGGTTACCATTCATTAAGAAACCTAAGGCTCATACACAATACTTTTCATAAAATGAATTATTTCAATATTCTTCACACTAAGAACAAAAAGCTTTCTGCAGAAATAATTAGTTTTGCATTCCATTAAATCAATTCTCATTCCTACTATTCACAGGGAAAACAATGAAATTAGTGAGAAGATGAACAATAAATGGCTAAGTAAATTAATTCAAGATATCACGTGCACATTAAAGTGAAGAATTTAGGATGCTGAAATAGTACATAAATTATGCTTTTTTAAATAAATTTCAATTTTAACTCGGCTTTCTTCAAAAATAAGCAACAGGCTTTTAAAATCTGTAGGACTGATACTTTACAACATGAAGTGTCATGCTTCTCAATGACAATACGTCCAAAACTGCTTCGTAATACTAACATCCTCCTTTCCCTGACAAGATCGTGTGTAAAAAGCACAACAATGTAAATGATTAACAATATTCATTCACATGTGACATGCTGCTAGCAATAACAATGAATTATGTAACCAAAACTGCAACAAGATGCTCACAACTTTTAGTTAGAATTGGTTTGACGTTCAACAAATTCCTTCTGACCCTTATTATTAGCCCACTGTGGCAATAAGTTTTTTAAAAATTTGAAATTTTATTAATAAGTATCATGAGTATTTATGATGCTAAATGGCATCCCAACTTTACTTCCTTCTACTGAATTTTATCTATTAAGTCTGGCATTTAGAAAGCAATCAATCTTAATAGCATGGTTTGTGTCAGTCATCAATCATTTTCAGTGCTTATTCATGCTTAGTAATTTATATTTTTCTTTATTAGTTAAAAAAAGGCAGCAATATTATCACACTAAAATCCACATTTCTGCAATGACCATAAAGTTTAAGTTTTTTATTGGTTAATGCATTAAAAAACTTACCAGATTCAATTAGATGTATTGCCTGTGCTTTGGCAAGTTCTAAAGCAGTGACCCACCGCTGTCGTTCCACCTCAGTGAATGCTTTTATGTGAAAAGTTTGAGTCCCACCATTAGATATGACAAATGAGCAAGATTCTTCTGTGTGAATTATGGCACCATGAAGACTAATAGAGCCACGACATGTGTGCATTACTTCCGCTTGATTTCTGTCATTAGGGAGAAACATAAAAAGAAAAACATAAAATATAAAAAAGCAAGGCAAAAGAAACCTCAAAAGAGAAATACCATCACTCAACATTACAACAAGAGAATATTTAAAAACTTTTGGAATTAATTATGCCAATTAATTGATAAATGGAGAAATAATTATGCTGAAGTGTGGTCTTATTTATAGCAAGTTTTGAAAAACAAAAATAGTAGTAAACAAAAAATAATTCATGAACTACTTTAGTTGATAAAAAGTTTCCTTTTTTCAAATATATCTCATTAACTGCTAAGAAACTATTTCACTACTTTAGTCAGTTCTTCTATGAAAAACTAAAAAAATCTTAAAACTAACAGTACAGTCAAAGCTTAATAATCCTAAAACTTTAGGACTAAGTAGTGTATAGATTTATGAAAATTATGGATTCTTGAGGAGTATGGAGCTCAGATTCTAGTTTAGCATAAAATAGCTTTTAAAATGTGTTTTACTACAGAAACAAAGATACACAAATAAATGTGGAAATAAGAAATATAATAAAAGTTTTTGTGGGTTAAAAAAAAAACAAAATAAATGCATAAATATTGAAGGCATGAGTAAAGACACCAAGGCACTAGTTTCAGATAAAAATAAAAATGTGTCTTAATAGATGTACTCTGAATCCATTGATACCATGCACATACCAAATCATAAGCTCAAAAAATAAAATAAAAATTATACAAATACATCTGATATCAGATTACAGTTGGGATTTAAGAGTGGCCAAACTGGCAAAGTTGAGCTCAATGAGGACTATTCAAAGCTGTGCGGATTCTTGATCTTTTTGGTTATTTAAAAGCTTTGCATGTGATGATGATTAATCCCTTAAGTGCAAAAATCTTTCTAGTGATTTAATAGATATTTAATAAGGGAGTGACACGTGTGTGCATATAAAAATTTATTAAGGTGTAAGTTGTGTAGAAATTAATAAAGACATCCATCATTGCATTGTCACCTTGGCACTGTGCTTTACATGATGCAGCACAACCTGAAAGCAGAATACCTACAATTAACCTTAAAAAGCTTGAAATTCTACCAGCAAATTTTAGATTTTATCAGTAGGTTGATATCTAACAAGTGGGTGATGTGAAAGCATTGATCAATACTATCTTTAATCAAATGATGTATTTCTATATTATAATTCTTTAAGCATGCTGTAGCAAGTACCATATTTATGCCATTATTTCTTTTAGGTTTCATTTTCAGCTAAACGATAAATACGTAAACAACTTGACAAAGGTCTTGAATATGGTGCCACAGTTTACGTAGATCAGGGTTTATTCCAGGAATGTAAACATTTTGGCCATTAAGAAAAACAATTCATGTATGCTTAATTTCTATAACAATAAAATTCAAATGTTGCTTTGAACATTACTATTTGCACAAATAATTATAAGCAAAATATTCAAGCCATAACAAAGATGGAGAAAAGACATGCCGAATAATACAAGCAAAAACAAAAAATCATTTATAATTTTTAAAACTAAGTTATATTAATCAAGCACTTGATTGAAAAATTAGCCTACACAATCAAACATCAATTTTGCTTAAACTTCTCCTAGCAGCAGCATAAAGGAGAAAATCTACTAAAATGATTGCTCAGTATATGCGATAAGGATCTGTAGCCCATACTCTAAGGCTAGGCCTTCAATAACTGATCGAATACTTACACCTCAACTCTACTTCTTCGTCGTCGCCGAATAGACAGTTTGGTCCCGCCTGAATATTCGGCCCTAGAATAAACCCTGATTTGTACAGTGCATGACAACAAATACAAACGACGCAATTATTATTATTACGGATTCTTAAGTGATGAAGTAACTTCAAAAGATATAAAAGCCTCTAATTTGACATGCTTGTTAGAAGTAAACAACTATTTCCAATAAAATACGTTAATAAAAAAATGATACCGTACAGAACATACCGGGTTATGAAAAGAATCAAACGCATGCAGTTTAATACAATTTGAATTAAGGGGTTAATAAGGTTGACAATTTTAACCAGTTTGGAATTCGTTAACTTAATAATAAATTCCACCATTTGGAAAGTAAAATTCAAGAAAATGGATTTTACAGAAATAATCAAGGCATTCCCAGCTTTAAAAAAGTAAGTAAACTCTCATGCGCCACTGCATATTTATTGCCTTAGCAAAGCAGTATTGAAATATATTTCGAGTAATGAAACTGAATCGTGATGAGTGTATAATTTTATTGTCAAGCCTTATAAAACCCAATAAATTGACATATAGAACAAAAATTAATATCAGAATATATTTACACCGACAATAAACATTAAATTCTCTACAGTAGACCAAACATTTTTATTACTTAGATATTTTAAGTAATCCTTACCTGTAATAAGATAACATTCCGTTGGATAACACAAAATACCGTCGTTGATAGCCTTTCAAATAGTTTGTCCATTTTAAAAGCCATCCTTTCATGTTAGTATCGCTTCCCTTTACTTCAGTCATTGTGATATCCTCGGCGAAATTTTCAACATTATTCGTACTAAGAACAATTACTGGCCACCATTTTTACAAGATGGCAGGTGACGTTAATGAATCAGGTGTTAGGCCTATATTTTGTTGCCATAAGAAAATTTATTGCTCGCTGGAGGTGAATTAGAATCGATATCTAATCTGAATAATACTTTATGTTTGACACTTAAATAATCTTACGTTTCAAAATAGATATATGAATAATGATTGTACTGCCATCGGGCGTACGAATCTGTGACGTAATTCGATGGCCACCGACTACGATCGAAAGATGACGACTGCAACCCGTTATATTTCGGCATGTAATTGTTTATGATTAAAGAAATATTTAAAATTACCGTGAAAACATACACGCCAATAGTATGGAGAAATTTTCAAAAAAATAATTTCGTCTACTGACGTGAAAGCGGGAAATATGCAATTTTACAGTAATGAATAAAATTTTAAGTGGATTGAATTAAACTGAATATTCTGTATATCTAAATACCGGATAATAATATCTTTTGTTTTATGGTGTAACGTCGATTCTTAAAGATACTTTGATAGGAGGAAAGACATTTTACATAAAGTATACTTATAAAAAAAGCTCTCCGCATATCTGTTTCATTTTCAAAACCTCACTCATACGAAATTAATGAAAACGTCAAAGATACAAATATTATGACATACATTACAGTCCTGAGAGAATTAAGTTACGGTTAGTTCTATATGCTAGTGAAAAACTTAACTACTCTATCAAATTTTGACTTCAACATAAAACGAGAACTATAACCAATATTTTTTCCATAAAAAAAGTTACATATTTGACAGACTCCCGGGGGTGGAAATAAATTATTTTGAAAAAATTTAAATGTGGATTTTTCAAATTTTTAAATATTTTTTTTAATGCTTAGGAAAACTACGAAAGGAAGGGATGTAATGAAAATAAATATCACAGCAGCAAATTTCACAGAAGGTACCGAATTTAAATCATACTTTCATTTTCTCTTTTAGTGAAATATTTTTGAAATTTTCACCTCTTGGAGCATTTTGTGATAAATATCTGTATTAGGAAAACCATTATCAAAATCAATGGAACCGCGAGCGGTGAACTAACAATAAGATATCGCCTTGCTGCGATAGTGTTTAAAAGGGAAGGGATAGGATGCTTGATGTTATCTGATATACGCCTTCAAACATTCGCTTTATCAATCAATGTATAATATTTCTCTATGAACTCTGAAATGTTTTTTTAGTGGTGGATTTTTATTTTTTGAAAAAAGGTTCAGGTTCTGTGTACCACCACATAACCATCTCACCGCGGCGCTGTTTTCTCTCGGAAAATGAAGTATCTCCTTCTAGGTTATCTCCTCTACGTAAAACTAAAATAGCCGTCATTGCACATTTCGCAACTATAAGAACACCGTATTTGTCCGAATCCAAGACGAGGTTTTTCCAAATTTTAGCTTGCAAAAATCAGGGATCGTCTTAAATTCGAGTACGCAGTTGTATACCGTCAATTTGTCACACGACAAAGTCGTCGTGCGTCAATACGTCGCACGACAAACTCATCGCGCGTCAATTCATCGCTCGACAAATTTGTCGCGAGACCAATGTATCTCACGTAATTCGCAAAGAGTATTGCGATTCATTCTGGTATTATC
Organism: Tanypteryx hageni; assembly: GCA_028673005.1. Lineage (NCBI taxonomy): Eukaryota > Metazoa > Arthropoda > Insecta > Odonata > Petaluridae > Tanypteryx > Tanypteryx hageni. The sequence continues at coordinate 84,971,962 of CM054117.1, read as the reverse complement.
GAAATATAAAGAAAAAATTTGGAAGTGTCTCCCCGTGTCGTTCACCTGTCATTGTCTCTCGCGACGAATTTGTCGAGACATGAATTGCCGCGCAACGATTTGACGCATTAAGAACTGACCGCGAAGAGTTGTCATAGAATTGTAGGGTATGGTTGCGCGTTTAATCTATGTTTTTTTAATAAATGAAACATGATAAAATAATTATATCTACTGAAATTTTTTATTGCAAACTTATGATCCGGAATTCAATTAATAAAGTCTTAATTTTAAAAATTCTTTTTTATTCAGACAAAAAGTTGTAACAAACCATTTCAATTAATGAATGAACTAGTATACCTATACTGAATACATGTGTTAGAAATATACACCAAATGCAGTCAGTGAGAAATTAGGTCATAAAATCTCTTTTTTGTTTTGACTGTCTGCTAAATGGGGGTGGTGTTGTCATGGATTCGGGTAAATGTGGTACTTTTAGGCCGGTAGTCATAATTTTTACGCAGTTAAGGCGAAGTTTCACAATTGTGCCTTCTTTTTTATGCCCAATAAATAAATCCTCCCAAATTCAGACCTTTCCAAATCCAGAATATAGCAGACCTGAAGTTATGAATACCCTATTGGGTAAATGAAAAATATATGAAAACATTACTATTTTCTCACCTCATTTCAACATCAATGCACAATAGATTTATGGAGGCTAGAAGGATGATGATTTGGGTACAAATTTTATTCCTCTTACGATTGCTGCCATTATATTATGTACATACCAAAATGAGGTTGTAAAATGTTAAAATTCTATATAAAGGCAGTTGATTGAATTTATTCCAAAGCAACACCTTTCAATAGGGTTTTGACAATCATTGTATGAATTATTTGTTTAAACAAATATTTACTATTTCATCATTTAAATGGATGAAATTACAAATATACTAGAGGTTAGTGAAAATAATCAAAGTAGTATGTCAATTAAAAAGAATGAATACCATTGGAACAGGCATCTGCAAAATACAGTGTACTATATGTGACTGAAAGCAATGAGGAAAATATGTATTTGGTTTTGAAAGTTTCATAATAACGCATGCTAAAAAGGCTTGAATAAATTTTCCTATTCAAAAAGTATTTTACTATACTCATAAATGAGCAAGGACTGACTCTTAAATTTTTTATTCATTAGCATTTTGTATTTAATTGGAAATCTGGATCTGGATAAATGTCAAGATCTTATACTGAAAGAAATTGATTGTAATTAAAAGAGAAAATATTACCATTCCCTGGAAATTAATGATATACTAAAAGAAATCTTGTGATCTTAATTCATATTGCACATGCTTATCCAGTATGTACAGCATCAATCACATGTATTTAATCTTTCCTTTGGACTTGAAATCATGCTGGTATAGTTAAAAAGCATGTTATATTTTTGTAAGACATTTATGTACTATTAATGAGGAGTTTCTTAGTTTGTATTTTGCATCATTAACTGGTGATTCGATTTATGAGTTACACAAATTCAACAGGAAAAAAAAACAAAAAGTTTGGGAAAATAAGATTACGGTTTTGCAGCAAAACCGCTGTCATCAGTCACTGGAATCTCCTATAGAGGAATCACTAATTATTTATCTGTCGTAGATTGTTGCAAGTACATAATTAATATTGCATCCATTTTTTTTACTTTGTGGAGCCTTAGAAGTAGCATAATAGATTCCTGATTCACTTGTTAGTAAAAGAATACTAAAAAATACTTGTTGGATGACAGCAACTATGTAGTTGAAATGAGCATCTGGTTTTCCCAACACTTCTATTGCTACTTTGAATATGTAATATATCAATTGGTTTCCTCGCATAAGGCAAGCTTGACAATTCTTATTACTTTCTCATACACCAAGTATATAAAGTATAATGATAGAGAAAAAATTTTAATTTGAGATTTTGATGAATATACATGTTTTAGGTGCCCAAGTCCAAAAAAGTGGTTTTTACAATTCTGTCTCTGTAGTCTGTCATATGCGTATGCCTCTCAGGAGTTAAAGGATTTTACAGAATCTGACGAGGTCTAATATTTATGTAGGATATTACCCAGAATGGAAGCCATTTTGAAATTAAGAATATCATGCCAGAGTGGAGGGCATAAAGTCTTTTGCTCTCAAGAAATTTTTTGATGTTTCATCTCAAAAAGCCCAAGCAAATTTTGACATTTTTCATATTTAAAAAAAATCAAAATATGTAGTTGCAATTTCACTTTTAGGATATAGAAAAGATTCTTATGAATGGAAAATGTATTATAGTACAGTATGGTATCAAAGTATGCTAGGGTTAAGGTTCTTGGTATCCCCGCATAAATGTGAATTTGCATAAGTTGGGTTCGCCTATAGAAAACTATTGTACATATACTAAGGTAAAACTACACGGACTCCCATAAACCATGTACGCTGGATGCACTTTCTTCCAATGCTTTACATATTTCCCTTTCACAAATTTTAATACTTTGAGACCCTACTGTATATTACAAAAATTTTAATTTTTATAAAAATTCTCAGATTAACATTATATAAAATAAAAACAACATTTTTAATTTAAAAAATTAATTTTCATATTATGTAGCTTAGCAATATTTTCTTGTTACTATGATATGAAATTTGTTTTAGATAGAGAATTTACTATTTTATATGTAAACATTTGTTTGCATACATTTTTACTACTTCATGCATAGTATAGGGAAAAGTATTGCTTTTAATGAAAAAAATCGACTTCGAGATTTCAGCAGAAATACACGTTTTGAGGTCCCCTGAACATGTTTTGACCATTTTCTCAATGTCTGTGACAGCTTTTTTGTGGGTGCTCTAACTCAAAAACTATTAATCAGATCAATGCAAAATTTTATATTCAACATTTTTATGAAAGTCACAAGAACTGATTAGTTTTTGGTAAAAATCAGTCCACTGGAAGTGGGTGTTTACTCATCAGTTATCCATTATTTTGAGATATTTGATATATTTAAAAACATACTGGAATTCAAGTTGTAGGAAATTTAATTTTCTACAACCTTTGTTCGAAACATCTGTCCATATAATGCATTGTTTAAGAGATATCTTAATGCTCCTTTTTCTTTTCTTAATTGTTGGAGCTTTGCGACTATATCCAATATCAGAAGACTATGGTTTGAGTTTATTTCTGTTCTTTGTAAAGTCTAAAATTTTCTCACAGTCTCTTAAAGTATTTATTATTATGTAACCTATTTGGAATTTTTAGAAATATTGCAGATGTGGAGAAAGTCATGTGGTGGCCACATCAAATTTTTACTTTCTCCATATATGAAGTGTGGAGAAAGTATGTATTGTTTTCATGAAAAAAATCAAATTTGAGATTTCAATGGAAATACATGTTTTAAGGTCCCCTGAACACGTTTAGACTATTTTCTCGATGATGTCTGTGTCTCTGTCTGTATGTGATAGATTTTTGTGGGCGCTCTTAACTCAAAAACTATTAATCATGTCAACACAAAATTTTATATTTAACATTTTTGTAAAAGTTACAAGATCTGATTAGTTTTTGGTAAAAATCGGTTGACCGGAAGTGGGTGTTTACTCTTGTCACTTATCCGTTATTTTGAAATATATGCTTTAATATTTGATAAATGTAAAAATGTACTGGAATAAAAGTTGTATGAAATTTCATTTTCTACAACCTTTGTTTGATATATTTTTCTATATAATGGAATAATTGTTTAAGAGATGTTATATTTTTAGCTGCCACCACCACGCCACCTACTGAAGACTATTGTTAACAATTGACGCTTAATTACGTCTTAGTAACGCTCCTTTTTCTTTTCTTAATTGTCAACCGGAAGTAAATATTGACAATGATCCCCGAGCTAACAACATGTAATTTGCCATATAAATATGGAGAAAGTCATGTGTTGCCCACATCAGTTTATTTATTGTGAAATGTTAAATAAATATTAAAACATAATCGCTTTTGGTGTCAGATTCAATGTCACTTTCCTGGGAAAATTATGACTCATTATCATATGATGTAGTGTTAATCAGGAAGGGCAACCTATGGTCTGTAGGCTGTTTACAGCCCTGAAGAGCATTTCATCCGGTCTGTGCAGCTATTATGAAAAAGCAATCCATAAAATTTAACACATTAATTGTCATTATTTTGCTAAAATTATGATAATAAAACCTTTATTTTAACATTTTAAACCTAAAATCCTTATTTGTGCATGATTTTCACTAATACAACATCTCAGAATC